>VYXC01010449.1:444847-588216 GCA_013397175.1 Platysteira castanea | reverse complement strand
CCCCCCCAATCACTGTCAAACAGAGAATTCCCATCTTCACAACAGCTGCAAACATATTAGGTTATTTAGCAGCCTACTGCTTGGAAAAGAGAGAGCCTCATCTTCATTTTTAGCTCCAAAGTGATTTATAGGATGAATAAATGATCTGCATATAAGATGATGACTGGTTTAAATGTAAATGTTGTGAAAGACTTCTTATGTAAGCACATACATTGCCTGAGAGAGCCTCGTACATAAAAGCCGCAGCTGGAGCAACTGGCTTTTTAAGCATTTGTTTTATGAAGTACACTTTTCATTGCAATAGTTGTTATTTCTCATTTACTTTTATATCAGCTTTAACAAAAAAGGAAAAAAAAGGAAAAAATACCTGAACTTTCAACAGGAGCCACACACTTTCAATAGTGAGGCTATGCAAAATACTGACACTGTTAAAGCATGCATAAAACATACATTCATCTTAAGATGTCTCACACTTGAAAGTTATACCGTGACAACTTGTGAGCTCTCACAGGTGATGAAGGCATAAAGACCAAACAGCCTCAGTCTCTGAACATAAAACCTGGCATGTGGCTCCACTGGATCCTACAGGCTGGGCAGGCTGAGCCCAGCTTCAGGCATTTGGAGAGGGTCTCCTCGGGACTGCCATCACCCGTTGCAGCCATTGAACACCACCTTAGCCTCATAACTTCTCTCAGATATTCCCAAACAACAACCAGAGGTGCAAGAATGTCACCTCTGCCACCTGCACTGGTGTTTTCCCTGGTGTTCTCTGCCTCCCCAATGTGCTCACGGGAGCTGGATGGGTTGTGGTGGTCACTGCCCTCAGTTTCTGGTGCAGGCTGTGATGGCTGTGAGGGTTTCTATGCTGGTGTGTTTTTTATCAAGTGTTTCTAGATGTCTTGGGATTAAATCTGTTATGGTAAGCATATGTTGCTGCATTCCTGCTAGCTCTGTGGTCGATAAGCTTTTCCACCAACCTAAAATAACCTCCTCAAGAGTCTGAACAATGAAAACACTGCCAACACTTGTCTTCTCTAAAAGAGGCACAAAGGGACCCAAAGCCCTTCCTGTCTGCTTCATGTCTTTATTTTTGGAGAAGGCAAACCCACAATGTTTTCAGATTCCTGTACTCAAGTCTGAAGGTGGAAGAGGCAGAAAACAACACTTGGGCAAAACTCCAGTAAGCAGCTAAAACAAGTAATGCATAGATTCACGTCACCTCACTCACTTCCCCCTCTGTGCCTCAGTACCCACCCTAATTCACCTTCCTGGACTGCAGGTCTTGCACAGTACCTGTACTATCCCAGAGGACAGACAAAACATGTTACTGGTATGTTCATGCAATTCATGGAAAATGGGCCAACTGGAAAGGCCTACCCAGAAACCCTGACACAGTGGTAGAAGTGTGTGTTTGCCAAAATAGATAAAGGAGGGGATGAATAGAATTGGCTTATTACTACTGCAACCTCAGTAGTTGCTTCTGTTGTGATGAAGCAAACAGAAGCCAGAACAATGCCTTGCTCTAATTTTTTAAAAAACTGACCAGCAGTGTTGATGTGCCATTGGTATCACTTGAGAGAGCTTTCATTTTCAGAAGTATGCCAGAACTATGTCATTGATTTAACTGCCTCAGAGAGGTACTCTTTAGCTCTGAGGATACTGCACCAAACCAGATCCCAAACTCACTTGTAGCCACATGACACAGTAAAGAAAGTGGAAACCTTACAGCATGATGTACAAACACATACAATACATAACTGCCTGAATACAAACCTAAATAGCATAAATAACTCAAGTAATGTAGTGGTGAAGTCCTGTTCTCATGTATTCTTTTGATCTACCTGTAACACAAGAACATTGATGCAGAAGGGATGCATGACATCTATAGATCCTATACATCTTACTGGAGAACAGCAGGCCTCTGAGCACAGCAAAAGACCTCCTAAAGGGGATAACACATCCTTTATTCAGCACTGATCGTGTTCATTAATTACAGAGACTTAGCAGGCATTCAGCAATGCCACCTTGGGCACTCAGGCAGAGCTGGAGCAAGGGGGATTGCACAGCCCCTGATGCCCTGCAGGCAGAGGGGTGTGAAACCCTCACAGCTCTCCTTGCAATGACGAAGGTGCCTCAGCCTTGCCCCCACTGTCCCTACTGGAAACAGGGATGAGTCTTCAAAAAGCTCTGACTGTCAGTGGGAAAAGAGCATCATCAGCAGAGATGGGATGTCCAAAACGTACAGGGAACATAAAAGTCTCTTGCCATCTCTCCCTGTGGCTTCCCATCTGAGATGTTTGTTCCTTTGCAGTCTGACAGCCAGGCTGAGGCACAGGGAATGGCTCTGGATGTCTCAGTGCCACTGTAGGGTCCTGGGAGTGCTGAGCAACATGCACTGAGGGGCTGAGGACCTCTGCTTAACACATCGTGACTCAGTATTACTTTGAGATTGCCCCACCACAGCTTACAGAGCTTCACTGTTTTTTATGAACATGAACATGAATAAAACACATTACAGCCTCCCCAAAACATTGCACAGGTACTCTGATGTACTTGATCATGACTTCCCACAAACAACCCAAAACAATAAACATATCCTTCCTATAATACTCACTAGTGAGTTTGCCTCCAACACAGTTTTTTCCCCCCACATTATTGTTTGATATGGTATCTGTGACCTTTTACCATATACTGAAGACAGCAAAGAAGAAATAATGACACAAACATTTCAAAGTAGCCTACAGCTATGAGCCTCTGAATTCTTGCACAAAAAAAAAATCTGTGATTTCATTTAGTTTAGAAATTAACACAAAGAAGGGAATTTGTGATATTTTGAGACTAATAGAAAGTCCCATAACATGGTTACACAAAGCTATGCAGGAACGTGGACTTTTCCCCCTGAAATATAAAACCCTTAGGAAATCACACAAGTATGAAGTGTGAGCTAGAGTTTGAGAGAGTAAACCAGAGTGAGCCATTTTCTTGTCACAGATAATTAACGCATGCCTCATTTACATACCTCTCAAACTGCAGGTAGCTGCACATATGAAATATGCCCATCATGTGCACACACAAAAAAATCAGATACAGGTGGTGCCTGTGACTGCCTGCACATGCTGTAATACGACACCAAACTCCACAAAGAAACAAAAGCTGAGCCCCCTCCTCTTCCAGCTGTCAGTCCAGCCTGCTGTCATCCTACCCTGGTTACAGGAGGAGATGCAGAAGGACTTAAAACCTACCCACCAAGGTGGGCAGTAGGAGATCAATACCAGGTGCTCAGATCAGGCTTTGCTGTAAACAGTGTGCTCTGAAAAGCCCTGGGTCAGTGCCCAACTCCACCTGTGAAATATCTGCCATGTGTTACATTTGGAAAGCTCACGAAGTTTCACATTCATACGTGAACCTGCGCTAGAAAAAAGTTCCGTCACCCATCACTGCATTCTCTGTTGAGCAAATCAGAATTTTGAAACAAGAAGGGGGATATTTCATCAGTCCTGAGAACACTATCAGCCTTTTATTGAAAATATTACCCAAAGACAGCTTTTTGGATGTATTTTCCAGGGATAATAAGGCAGCTTAGGGCTTATATTTATTCATGGAATCAGCAATCTTTTCATCTCTATTGTTCATCTCTGTAGATCAAGACTTCTGCTGGTGTGGAAAGTGACTGCAGGATGGGATGTTTGGAGGCTTAAGCTGCAAGAGCCTGAAATAATGGAAATAGAAGTTGGCCAGCAGAAAAAAAGAATAATAAAAAAAATTCCCTCTGCCTTACAGAGTAATCCAGAACACTGAGTTAGCTAATTCTCACCTTGAGTTGTAGTTTGGTGACACCAGAATAAGCAGTAGCTACTCTGAAAGGATTAATATGAGGAGAAAATGTAAGAGATTGATGGGCAGTGTATCTGAGCTCAGCTTGAAAGGGAAACTCTTGTACAAACCTTTAACAGACATCATTCTTCAGAAGTACCTGGCCTGAGCACTTCGCCCCTTTCAGCAATGAGAAGTCAAAATACATGGGAAAATTCTAACCAGCAGATCAGGCTTTTAATTATGTCCAGAAATGAAGTCAAGAGACAAGCTTTCCAAAATAGATAAATCTATTTTCAACATTTTCCCCCCTTCATAGATGCCAGAGACAGGCTGCATGTGATTAAAAGCTACAAAAAATAGCAGTTACAGTCTTGCAAAGATGCTTTCAATTGGTGTTTTCTTTCAACTGATTTCACTTCAGATAGTATTGGCAGCAGAGTGCCACAGAACTGATTAAATAGTTCATCTTCACTATTCTTAGGACCAGCCTGAGACTGTTGGTTCATCTATGTGGTAGTGGTAGAAGGCAAATAAATATTTGCTTACGGTCCATCCAGCACTGCAGTTTTTAACATTTTCTTATCTAGTGGTCCATTAGGATGGCATGAACTGCAATAAAATAAACCTTTTCGTATCAGATTGTTAAATAAACTCTGCAGTACCACATTCCTTGATACAGATGCATTCTCTAGCAACACAGAGGTTTCAGACAGTTCCCTTAGAGAAACCTGTTCTAATTTTCACCCCAATAACAATATGTTTTTTTAACAGACATTTACACAAACACAGGTGGTAGAATAAACCCTTATGAAACAGGTAGGCCTTTGCTGAAATAGCAGAGATCACACTGAACTGTGGAACATGATACCAGAACATCTTTGACTTTCCTTCCTTGAGGAAAAGGGGTAGTTCAATTGTTTGGGATAAATCCTTTTTTTGGGATACAGAAACCCAAGTATATTCATCAGATTTTGCACTGTAAATGAGGTTTAAATTTCTATAATCAGAGATAATTGATTGCATAAAAGGCTGATAGAGCTTCCATCCTGGCAAAATCCTGTCTTCTTCTCCCAGGCATCTTGATGTTACTCTGGCTCTGTGAAGTGGCTCTAAGTGGCTGTAAGTAAAAGGCACATCAATTTTGAAGCCTCCTTAGGTAGTCAGAGAAGTGCAATGCCAACACAGTATAAATGAACACCCATTTTTTATGTGCTGAAATCAAAACCAAAGAAGCATCTACTCACAGAATAGTCCTGTGGCATAGTTGCGTACAGTCAATACAAGTAAGAAGATCATTGTAATGAAACTAAATGAAAAATAACCTTTTCTTTTTATACATTACTTGTATTGCAACAGCACCAAGGAGCTGAACAGCTGGGGGTTCCCTGTGCCTTGGGCAAGAGAAGCTTCCAACAGAACAGACCCTGCAGAAAATGCCTTGCAGTCCCAAGAAGAATATTCTGCCTGCCACCTGCCCAGCACGCTGCTGGCTGTTCCTGAACAGACCATTTTTACTATCAGTGACTTTCTCTCTCCACACAGGACAGATATTTCTTTTTCCAGTACTTGCTTCTGAGGCACCCTGTTAAAAGACTCTTTCTGTGTGCGTAGCATTGCATCTCTGTACTGTTCCTGGATACAGAAAGCTTGAATGGTTCACATTCAGCAGCTTTTGGTGCTGTTACACCTCCATTTAGGTTGAGCAAGGATTTAAAATGTGCATTTCTCAGCACAGGTCCTCCTGAGCTGAGATTTGACAGAACCTTCACCAAACTCAACGTTCTGTTTGCACTTGCCGTGCTGGGCTTGGACACCAAGAGCACAACCTTACTTCAGGCTGAGACCTGGGCTTTACCCTGCAGCTCAGAATTACCAAAATATGCAGCTTTGTGCTAAATATCGATAAGTAACTCAGAGTACAGAGCTTTCTTCCTTTCATGCAATGCACATCTAAAGAGTCATTCATGAATAAGACTCCAGATCCTGCCCAGTGGGATGTGGTGGCGTATTTACAGCCCAGAATCCATTACAGTTAATACTGCACTATTTACACTCATCTGCCATAAATCTAATGCTGTTGTTATGGCTGTCCTGCTTAATGTACTCTAGGAATGCTCTTCAAGCCAGTATCAATTATATTTGCAAATAAACTAATGCTCTGGGTTAAACAAAGTGAAAACATTCTTCCTCTGAAAAATTTAGTACTTTGTATCTGCATCTCTTCCAAGTGAATCTCGTGTTTTATTCAATAAAGCACCACAGATGACAACAACGATCCAGAAAACATTAAATGAAAACATTGATTCTACAATAATAACATTGGATGAGCCATGAACTGCTACCAATAACATAATCACGATGCATCAAACTCAATTACAACTTCAAAATAGTCCTTTTATTTCACAGTAATTATTTAATGTTATTTTCAACTCGACTCTTTTATCACTGGCATTTGCATCAAGCTGACTTTAATTTAAAAGCTGGTATTTCGTGACCTCAGTCTAAATATCTGGCATATCAACTATCAGGTAGCACAAATCTTATAGAAGGTGTTCTCATCCTCTTCCTCTTTGACATTACTGTTTTCAAGATTAGATTGTGCAGGCATATCAAGCCAGATGCTTTGCACCACACCCAGACATTAGTTTTTCTTTGTATTTTGCAACCCAGCAGGTCCCTGATGATGGTCTGGACTGGGCAGGTTTGAGCCTTTCTGAACCTAGGAGAGTTTGCAAAGGGAAGGTCTTTGACACCCTTCCTTTCTGCGTTAGAAAAACCCAACCAAACCCCAATGAAAGCCCAGATCCAGAGGTTTGCAAATGAGATACAGGGATAAAGAATTTCCAGCCTAAACCCCTGTGCCATCATGGACTTTGATACAACACAAACTTTTTGCAGTAGAGCGTCTCATAGTGGGTGAGACTTTATCAGACATCCAACCTCACCTCAGTACAATGGTTTAAAAGGCAATACCAATTCTCATTACATCCACAGCACAGCCCTTAAAATGTCACCTTTCCCTTACAGGTCAGGAGCTTTTCCAGCCACCTTCTTTATAATTATGTTTATTATCAGCATCAATTTCCATTTCTGCAGGCACCTCAGAGGAACAGCAGGTGCCTTTCAACATTTACAAGGCAAACTGGCAATAACTGCTTTCTCCACAATGGAAACTCCATCAGTGCTGGGGTGATGTGAGGCACAGCAAACCCTGATGATATGTTAGTCAGACACTACGGAATAGCACCAGCCTGATTTTTCCAGGATTCCCATCAGCTATCGACCCCCTTACTCAGGAATAAAATACATTTGCAAAGAGGGGAAGTATTTATGATAAAGGATAGTACAGAGAAGCATGTTTGGAGAGGTTGCTAGAAGGTACAACTAAATCTTCAGGAAAGACTGATGCGTGGAGATTTCTTTAAAGTCCTCACACAGTGAGGCATGTGAGAAACCCAAATTCCATTAAAAAGAAGAAACAAATCAATTTCTGGCCTTCCCGAGGAAAGGGGGAAGTTTGACTTCATTAAAACCAAGTGCAAAACCCAACAGATAAAGAGGCCTGAAAATACATTTCCTTTTAAAGTCCCAGTACTGCTACATCTTTATTTTAAATGATATATTTTCTGATATATTTTTCTTTTTAGAGTGGATTATTACTTCTTGAACATTCAGGTCTGACTACAGCAGCTCGTTCACCTAAACATTTAGCAAACTTGACAATATTTAGCTCTAATAACTTCAAAGCCTGAGAGAGCACAGGAACATCATCATTTCACGCATCAGATCTGTTTAAGAACAGATACAAAGTACTGTTCACAAGCCGTAACAGAAACAATATTGTCCCAGCAATAAAACCACAGAATGGAAAAATCATGGAAATATTACCCATTTCCGAGTTCCATGAAAAAAAACAATAGCCAATGAACAGGATTTTGGTCATGCTGATTTCACTAGAGACACTCTATAGGAAAAATAGCAGTTTAATGCAGGGTAATGAAATTATACATTTTACATTTTCTTCTCAGCTTGAAGAAGACCCCCTGGTCAAAAGTGAATTTTAACTAGTTTCCAATATGTAAAATTTAAAGGCTTTTTGTGTTTTTGTACTTAGTTGTGCTGTCATTGTCCATGATAGAGTGATACTAAATGGCATGAGTGTATCAGTCTGGCAAATGTTGTGATAAAATTGGAGCCTGCAAGCACAGCTACCTTATATGTGAGGCCAGTTCTGAGTGAAGGATATATTTGCAGCAGCAAGCAAGATCAAAATCACAAAACACATTACATTGGATCAAGCTAATGATCAGTTTAGTAAAGCTTGTATTACGACAGCCAGAATCAGCCAGATTAAAATGCAAAAATACTTTCACAGACCTGCTTAAAGGCACAAATTTTTTATTTTATTATTAGTATTCTTTCTAAAAGCTCTTTTTATATATTTCTAATCTTTATGCTGATAATTGTGAATGCTTTTTGTTCAGAAACACAGAAGCACATAGAAGACCTGACCAGAAATACAAGTGAGTGAATTCAATGTGTAGAAAACATAATTAATTCTAGAAAGTGTAAAGACTAGGAAGGATGCTGTACTTCCAGGTTAGCTTTTATCTTCATCCCCAACATTAAAAATTTAACTTCAGTTGTGGAGTTTGATTACCCCTCCTAAAAGGTGCTGCCACTAATCAGAACAGCAGTACTCTTGATTTTGATGTTTCCATATTTTTCCCAAACCTGTACGAATTCTCTCATCTCCTTTTGCGGCAGCAAGTTCCGTGTGTGAAAATAAAGTCTGTATATTCACTTTGAACTCAAATGTTGGAAATGTCAGACTAATCTCTTGTTCAGAAGCTTTTGTTTTCTCTTCCCTGGACCAAGCCTTGCAGCACGACTTCAAGAGACCCAGGGAAATATTTGGGGGAGTAGGTAGGACAACTATTTAACAGGAAATCTCATTGCTCTAGTTTCTGCTACCCTGGTTTCTTCCTCCCTGTACCTTTTCGTGCATCTGTTCACCAGTGACCATGATGACCATTTGCATGTGAAAAAGGGAAAAGATGTCCTGATATTCTGTTTAGTCCCATCTCCTTCCCTCATCCTCTTCCACTGTGAGAGAAAAGGGCTCCAAAATTGAGGATTCCTTGCACAACACTTGCTTTCACTGGGCTGGATCTGACCCACAGCTTGACACTTGTACAGCCCTGTGTCACACTTTGATGTCCTCCTTGTGGTCTCCTTTCCAAAACTAAATAACACCACTGTTTAGGAATTCTCCTAGGAGTAAGATTTACTCAAGCCTCAAAACATACTCACCAGCCATCTCTGAGCCCAGCCCTGCATGCAGCATTCCCAGTGAAGCCACAGTGCTTACTTATATAATTATATTTATATAATTACATTATAATTACCCTCTGTATTATCCTCTGTTCCATTTTTTATGCATTTCAACATCTTGTTTGCATTTTGTTAATTCCCCCTCTTTTTTTTTTCTGAGTCCTGCTAAGCTCCTGGCCTCAGTGATGTATTGTGGTGATGTAGCTCCAGAGGTGCACTGTCATCCAAGCAATTACTGTTGTCCATTATCAACTAATTTCCATTGTCTGCAGGAAAACTCAAGGTCACACTATTGCACTGCAGCTTTGGGCTGATCATCCAAAAGAATATGCCACCAATAATTACTATTTAAATGCTAGAACAGATGAATAGCAAACACATTAATAGTTGTTCAGCTATGAAGATTATGCTGGAGGAGGAGATTACCACAACACTGGATCCCTGAAGGTGCTGAGTACTGATTCCTATTTGCGTTCCTGCTGGCTCAGTGCAAGAGGGCTGTCTGGAATGGTAGAATGCAGCACAGGTACATTCTAAGGGAGGTGTGCTCTCTTTACATCATGGGACTGATCCCACTTTGAACAAAAATCTCACCTGCAAGAGACTTGCTACCGCTTTTTCAGTCTGCAAAAGAAGATAAGACACCTCTAGAAATAAATGTACCCCTAGAATGAAGAGAAAAGTGGGGAGGAAAAAAAGCTTGCTCCTTTGCAAGTCTACTCCTGCCTCACAGGGACACACAGGTTCAGTGAAATATGGACCTATATAACTTTGAAAGGTGAGGAGACAAGGAGAACACCACACACAGGAAAGGGATGGACGGCTGCCCGCTGCTGTTGCTTTGGGAGCTCCCATCTCCAACCAGGAGCAGGAATCCTCTTTGGGGAAGGAGCCCAGCACAGCGGGAAATGTTAAAACCATCACACTGCATTCTTCATCTTCTAACAAATATTTCCTGACATCCCATTCGGCTGTGCTGGAAACAATCTAGTTTGCCATCATTAATACTTTATGAGGCCAATCATCACCTCTGACAGAGCTGAGCTCCTTTGAATCAGAATTGTGCCTGAGGGGCAGCCCCTGCCAACAGTGGACACAGTCAGAAGACTTATACAGCCTTGAATGGGTTCTGATGGTTCTGCCCCTCACTGTACCTGTACTTTGGCACAAGAAAGTACAAGATTTTCCCCTTTTTCCTCTATATTTTAAGTCTAAAGCTCAAAACAAGAAAAATGTTGCACAGGGATGTCTAACCTGGTGCAAATAGATCGTGCACAATGCATATTTGCTCTTTGGGTCTCTGTTATCCCTCTGCAGTGTTACTGACACTATTTGTTCTCCCTGAGCTAATTTTTAGTCATTTAAAGGAGATAATGTGCATTTATTAAGCAGATCGATATTTTGCATGCTATGCTTTCAGAAAAGTCAGATAAATTATGGACTTTGCTTGACATTTGTCTTCTGGCACAAAAACGTGTTTCAGAAAGTCAAGTGAATTTATTAGCCAAGAACTCCCTTTCCCTAAGTCCAAGCAAAATATCCTCTATCAGCCATATTCTTACCAAAGTGTTGCTTTGGCACTGGATTTTTCTCGAGCATTGCTTATATATAACAACTACATTAGCCACGCTGCCCAGTCCTCTCCAAACACCCCATCCTTGGAGATGGATCAAAAAAATATCTGCCAAAGCTTTCAATTCCACTTGCTACTTCCATCTCAGTTCTCGGATCTAACTCATCTGGATCCCATGCCTTGACAATTTTTAACAGCTCTAATTGCCTAACTATCTGCTCTGGCATAATCATAAAACCTTTTAGCATTTCATATTGCTCCCAGGAAAATGTATTCCAGTCCCTGATATGACCTTCAGCTTTTTCTCTAAATACTAATGGCACAGGACTCATGGAGGCTTTTTGCAATGACAATCTCATCTGTCATTCCCTACTCATGTCTCTTAATGCCCTCATCGACCTCAGCATTCCTACATTATTTCTGTCATGTTTAAGGACATTGCTGCTGTTTACACATAAGCCAGTTACTAACAGGCCCAGCTTAATTTTTCAACACCTTTTTCTATTTTCTATGCAGTTTTTTTAAAGGAAAGTCATAATTAAACATTCCCTCCATCTCTTTATACACAGGCAAACAAATTTGCGTTTGGGAATAGGTTTTGGATGTGTTCTAATTAGATAGGTAACTTTCTTTATTCAAACCTCCAGCACGTTGGGACACTCATAAAAGGAAGAGAAGAAAAAATTTGAAAAAAGAAGTCTAAGTTTTTAAATCCAAATCTTTGAGGGTTTGATACATCTGATCCCTGAATTCACCTCTAATTGCAGAAGGGACTCAAGGGCTGAAAAACTGGAGGGAACCTGCTCTCAGCAGAGACTTAGGGCCACACTCTCATTCCTCTTAAACTTCCTCCCCTGCTACTCTTGTCAGAACAATGTAAGGGGAATTAAAATAAATTAAAATAAGAATAAGGATGACGCCCTTTATCCTCTATGCCACCTTTCCCAGAAATTCAGCTTTTCCCTAGTGTTTTTCCACCACATATTACACACTTTTCTAAGCACCAGGCCAAACTATTTGTCACACGTGGTCAGCTCAAATGCCTTATGGCTAGTGACGATTTCCCCATTCTCAAATGCATTTCTGTGGCAGCCCAGAATACTCCTCAGACCGTACAGGGGGGTCTGGAGCCATGCCAGACAGTTTCGGAACTCGGGACGAAAGCACAGAACTCTATGCTTGAGCCGTGTCATCGGAGAACACTGCCCACATTGAGAGATGAAATACAAAATAGAAAGAGAGTGTGTAATTAGCTTATCTTGTCACTGGGTGGTTGTAGTTTTAGATTTATGGAGGTATGAGAGAAGAAAGTTAAGATGGAGGGCAAAGGGCGGTGCCCCTTCCCCTTCCTCTTTCTTCTCTCCCCTCCATTTTCTCCTGTGACGAAGATGATGGTCATTGGTGAAGGTAGCACTGTCATGTTAAGAAAAAGTAGAAATTAATTGGAAAAGATTTATAAATAATTACACGTTGTAGAACTTGGTTGGTTTTCCTGAAAGAGATAAAAAGGTGAGGACGGCCTTCTCAGGCGCCATTCCTGCTGTGAATTTTGGAGGAGCAGGTCTTGCCGACCTTGCTCCAGACTCTGAGAGATAAGAAACAATAAACAACCTGAACACGAATTGCAGGAGTGTCCAGTTTCTTGGCTCGGGCTCGGGACTTTTTAACATCAAGAAACAGCCGTAAAACACCTCAGCGGTCGCTAACAAAGTGAACGCTAATACATTTCCTCTTACATCTTCCCTTTTGTCATACCTGGTACCTCTGTTTTCTCTCCTGAAACCTACATCCATAGGCTATTCCGTACTTTAGATTAATCAGCCAATCCAGGATATTTCAATTCAGTCTCACTAACCAGTCCTCCTTCATCTTCACTACTGGTTTTCTGTATTTTCAAACATCTCCTTGGTACTAAGGCACACAGATCAGTAGCAGTCAAACAGAGAGGGAAGATTTCTGTGTCCCACGTGTGTCTGAGCAGTTCCTTGAGCAGTCCAAACAGGCATTCAGCATTTTGGGAGTAGTGTCACACAGAATCACAGAATGGCTTGCACTGGGAGTGACCTTAAAGATCATCCAGTTCCACCCCCTGCCATGGGCAGGGACATCTTCCTCTAGACAAGGTTGTTCAAAGCCCCATCCAATCTGGCCTTGAACACCTTCAGAGATGCAAATTTCGTCTTCATTCTAATCAAAATCTACCCTTCTTCACCATAAAGCTATTCCTATTACTTCATGCCCTCATAAAAGGTCCCTTTACAGCTTCTCTTGCAGGCCCCTTTAGGTACAAGACATATAAGTCTATTTTTCTCATCAAATGGTCTCAACTAGGCCAAGTTTATTTAAGCATCTTCCCTTCCTCCCCTCCACCCAAACACATTAATTTGTGTTACACAGAGATGAAGTTAACTTCATTATCTGTGAGTGTTTATAATTTCTATGTCCCTTTGTAGTCTTTTTCTTTCCTGCCTATTACTCACAGTTCCTCCCTATACAGCACCACACACAAATTCATTAACAGACTGTTTACTCCCTCTTCAGGATCATTAAATGGAGATGCTAAATGAGAGCTGACCTAACACAGACAGCTGCACTAAGCATTTCCTTGTAAACAGAGACTTTGCCATTTATCAAAAACTTTGTAGTAATTTTCGGTCCACACAAAGTTGTTTATATCGAGGCAATTTCTGAAAGTTTTCAAATTTAGACTTGACCCATTATTTTAACCTGAAAGAAGTTAGTAAAAAAGGCCCTTAACTCAAACCCAAGAGTTCTTCAAGGCATTAAACTGATCTCTGAGGAAGCTCTCTCCAAATCATTATGAAAGACTGAATACAGCTATGGAACCATGAAAAAAACCCTGGAAATCCTTACTTCTCTTCATTTGGAGAGACTGTGTATAGGGCTCCAGCCAGTCAGCCCTGGGCTGCTGAAGGACACACATCAATTGGAAAGAGTCCAGAGGAGGCTCACAGTTTTCCAAAAATGCATCATATCTGAGGAAAAACTTGAAAGAATTCAGACGGTTTAATTTAGAGAGGCAGAGGGTGAGGAGATGTACGTCTCTCAGGAATGGTGTGGGTATAATTAAACTCGCCTTCGGACAAAAGGGTGAACTAGATGACCTTTAGAGATCCCTTCCATTCCTATTTTCTCTGACGCATTGATTGCGTAGGTCGTCTGCCCAAATTTCTCTTGCAGACACCAGCCAACCCAGCCAGAATCCTGGCTGCCCCCAGCTTTGCATTCTACACCCCAAATGCATCCACGGCTGCTCCGGGATTGCATCTCCCCCCAGACCCCATGGCTGAGGCACTGGATGCTCAGTGTCCTGCCAAATCTGCTTTTCAAGGGTAGGAAATTCAGCCAGGGCTGTAAGAAGGGCAAGCTCTGGAACTGCTGCACCTCGGGACACAAGGTCATGGGAGAACTCTCCATGGTGCACCAGAGAGGATCTCAGCTCTGGATGCTCCCCTGGGACACCACACCAAGGAGGGAAGACACCCACCAGCCAGAAAATCCCTTTGGGAAGACAGGTCTGGGTGGCCTGGCAAGGCCAGGGAAGCTGCTGGCAGTGTTGCTGTCTGTTACATCACTCAGTCTGCCCTTCCCTGGAGCACAAAATCGCTCAAGCCCTGCTGCAGTTATCTTACTGGCATTTTTCACACTTCTAACCACCCTCTTGGCCTTTCTAATGAAGAGATACTCAGCACAATTTGTTGCAAGAGATCACTTGCATCAAAGCACTTGTCTCTAGTCTTTATTTTTGATAATACTTAGAGAAAAATATTTTTCCTTTATTTTTCTTTTCCTTAATAAACAAGGACATGAATCATATCCCACTTATCGCTTCTTAACTATCACATTTGGTCTCCACAAACCCTTCCTAGCCACTTCAGAAGTGCTGGCAAGTGAATATGTAGCTTCCTATATCCATCCCCATCTCCAAAAAAGCTGGTTTGAAGCTCTCCTTCATTGGTGAATGTGTATAATCTCTTTACAAATATAAATACTTTAACTGTAATAAGGCTATGTTTTCTTCCATGCCCATGGACTTCAGATTAAATCTACTGCTTAATCAATGTGCATTCAGAGTGTCCGTCTGTCCTTCCCTCTGACCAATGCTTCTGCTCTGGTTTGTGCTCCTCACTGCACTCATCACATCCTCCTCTACTTCCCTGGGGTTATTAATTGCTCCTTTTTCTCAGGCATAGCCTGCATACAGCTGGACAAAACTTCTCAGATTTAGAAACAATTGTCAGCACAGGCGTTTGGAAGGAGGGATATTTGGTTTTAATCAGGCACTTGAGTAACTTTTTGCATCTCTCCGGTTTGATCATCAAAAGGGAAAAGCTACCTGTGTTTTCTTTTAAAAAGCTCTGTTTGAGATCTGGTTGTGTAATACAGCCCAGAGGGGAGATGAAACTCTTGGTGAAACACACAAAATCTTTTCTTTGATCACAGAGGTCCATGTAAACCTTTTCCCTCCATTCCCGCTGCTCATTTACCTACAAAACACACTCTCACCCCACACCCTTCAGCTCCTAGCAGCTCTCCACCTGCCCTAGCTCGATGCAGAACCTCATCCCCAAGTGCCCCCAGGCCAGGAAAGTCACCCCACATTTCAAAGGAAAAGGTGAGATTATTGCCAGTTTTCCATTGTCCCCAGCAGTTTGGTTCCTGCTGACCCAGACAGCCCAGAGCCTCCCCCACTTTCTGCAACTGGGAAGGGAGACAGCTCATAAGGCACCAGGGGAGCTGAATTCACTGTAAAAATACATCCCTTACAACACCCTGCTGGCTGCTAATGACAGTATAGCTCCCTCCACCACCAAAAGACAGAGGAGGGGAGTATATATGAAAAGCTGATTGTGTCAAGCCTCAAACAGAGCAATGTTTCTTGTTGTCTCCTTTCCCACCTGCAGCCAGGCATTACTGGCTCTGAGCTAGTGGAGCATCAGTAAAGGAGGTTAGATTAGCAATTACCACCTGTGAGAAGCGACCCACATATAGGAAAACACTAGCATTGAATAATTACAGACATAACGTGATGGATGCAGGAGGAACCTGTGCCAATTTTGCAAGGAGAAGGCGAAGCAGATACTCCCTTTTGCTTGGAAAAAAAACAGAAAAAAGTTAGTCATGCTTTTTTTTTCCTACCCAACAATGTGCAAAATAATGCCCATTCCTATTCTAAATCATTGTTCCCTGCTGGAGAAGCAGGGATCCTGGACCTGCACACCTCAGTGCTGCCATGCTGTTAAGGTCCATGGAGAGCAGGATGAGTTCCCACAAATCATGGGCTGGACACTGTCCAACTAGACTTCCCATGGCCTCAAAAGCTGATGATCAACCCCTGCCAGAGCCTCACACAGTGTTTGTGAGCTACTACAGGAAACACAAGGAAAGAAATCACATTTGGTATTCAAAGCCATGGCTAAGACCACTGTGGAGATTTTGGCAACTGCCCTTATCCCATATTATATATATATATATATATATATACGTGTGTGTGTCTATATACGCATTTATAAATACGCATATATACATACACACACTGAAGACGTGAAATTTTCTGCAGTTCTGTTGAGTTGTACTACAGATTGTTTGTACATCTATGTACAACAGCTCCATGTGCCATCTGTATAAATTTCTGCTGCATCCATGGCTACAGCCTGGCTGTCCTCCACACCAGGTATTACTTTAATTAACTGCTAATACTCAGAAATGGCTGAGCAAGTGTCTGAACAATCAGGCAGCAAAAACAAGAAATGAGAAAGAGGATGGATTATCCAGATCCCAACATACAGCAGACTATTTACTAGATTTTATTTTTCTGCAGCAAAAATACTGCACTTCATAAAATTACTTGAGTTACAGGAAATGAAACAGATGAAAGAATCAGCCCCAGTCTTGAATATAGTTGGGTAATATCTTAGACGAAATCAATTTGCACAGACTGTGAAAAATGAAGAATGGGATTATAATGGATTATTTTACTACAAGCTTTTGATGTTTTGTGTAAATGTTTTTGGTATTTTTGTTCCTCAAGAGAGATGTTTAATGGCAACTGCTGAAAATCTATAAAATGCAGTACTTAGGAGCACCATGGAGCTGACTTGAAGTTGTGAGTGAAATAGCATGCAGAGGATAAATATATGTTCAGCAGCAGGAGAACTACCAACAGAAAAAACCCAGTATTGAAGCATTTCTGTTCTAACACTTTAACACTTCAAGTCCCAGGTGAAATCTTACTTTATCAGGCACAAAATTCATGTAATACCCAACCCAAAGCACAGTAACTTGTGGAGCAGAAAAAAATGCTGGCATATTATTGAAATGTTGATTGTCTAACAGAGTATTACAGAGAGAAGTACTCAGCCCTGTAAATCCTGGAAAACATCATTACCACTCAGAAAATTTCATTACCCCTTACATCTGTCCAGCATCTTTTTCTTCAAGCATTCATGAGTATCAGAGTTTTGTTTAGCACTCTGAAAAACACATCAACATCCAGCAATGTAAACAAGGGAGGAAACACCCAAAAGATTTTACATTAAAAAGAGAATTGTCTCCTCCTTGCCAGGAAAAGTCTCTTTCTGAATCAGGCAGCTCAAAACACTGAGACCTTTCCAGGCTCACGATAACCTCAAACCTGACACCACCATTCTGGCCTCCCCAGAGAGTCTGTTTGGAGATAAAAACAGGCTACAATACTGCACGTTCTCTTTCCCAAGGCAAACTAAATGAAAATTTTAAACAAAATCCAAGTGATCTGAAGGGGACTGAGCCGTTAAAAGAACAAACCAAGATTCCTGTTCAACACATAAAATAGCAAAAAATACAGCACTCGCTTTCTTTATAACCTCAGTTTGAGTGCTCTTAATTTAAAATCTCAGTGTAATTTTCTCTCTTTTAAAGAGAGGAAACTAGTGCCCAGTAGTGACTTATGGTCACTAGAAGATACCATCTTTGCTTAGTCGTGGCTCTACTTGCCACTATATAAATCTCATAGACCAGTTAGGTTATTCACACCACTGAGCTGTGGCAGGTAATAACACAAATACTGCTTTGGGTCCTAGTGATACTTTGCTGTGGATTCTAAGAAAGTGCTTGTTTTATTATATGGCAAGAGTGGTTTCTTGAGTTTGGATTCTATATAAAAATTAACACATGAACAGAGCAAAGAAAAATGTTATTTATAATCCTAAATACCATACCATTCCCCAAAGTGACAAGATCAATATTGCAGCTTGGCACTTGCTACTGTGACAGATGGTGCTATTAAAATACGGAGCATATCTTTTCTTCAGACAAAAAAATAAACCAGGACATTATATGTTATCCTCATCCAATTTAAATTTTAGGTTACTAAAAAATGGTAAAAAAAAAAAAAAGAAGTAGAAAACACTTACATGTTCCTCTTTCAAATATAACAAAACAGTAAAAAGCACTATTATATCTTTCTTGGAAGAGAGAAGTGAGGGATGCTTGCAGCATTGTAAAGACTTCCAGAAAAGAGTTTTCATTATGGTCCCAACTGTATTTTGCATTAATTTCACCAGGGCGTTTTCATTTTTAACACAAGTACAAGAAACAGATGAGCTTGGGAAGATTACTGATGTCTTTGTGAACAGCTCTATCCTGTCTGCTGGGAGCCTTTTGCAAAGCACACCTGAGAAAAGCTCGGGTAAGTGTCAGTTGTTTCCCAATTCCCCAGATATTTCAAATGAAGATTAGTTTAGGCACTTACAAAGGGTCAGCACTGCAGAGCTCACTGTGCTGCTGAAGAACCTCCCAGCTGAAATCCTCTAAGGCTGAAAGCCATCTGCAAGTACTTTTGCAATCAAGATTACTCATTGATAGAAAGTTCTCCATTTTTATTCCTACCTATTAAGATTTTCAATTTGTTTTAATTATCTCCCCTCATCCCCATCTCTAGTGTTTAATTCTCTGTTGTGAATTCCTCAGAGTTGAAACAATTGGCTTTCCTCCAGTTATTTATTTATCTGCTCATTTAGATACTCGTGCTTAGGCAAAGAGGAAGCACTGAATGTTGAATTAGGAATTTTTTTGTATTAACTGTGGTTCTGCAGAAGATTTTCTGTGTAGACGTAGACCTGACCCTTCCTTTCTTGTGCTCTTTTAAACTGGTAGCTTTGCTCAAGCGAGTTCTGTTCATTATCTTCTTTTCATTACATTCTTTTCATTCTCAAGGAATTCTGGCCATCTAGGTGATTCAGAAATACCTTTTTCTTCTTTATTAACGAGAAGTGGCTGGATAAAGAAGTAATTTCCAGAGTGAGAAAAAAAATCTTCCTGTTGGAAACTATATTTTGCCAGGTGCCTGTGTGTGTTGGGTAGGTGAGCATCTTGAGCAACTGGACAATTTCATTTACAATCTACAGGGCACATGGAAACTTCTCTAAATTTGTTTCTGCAGTGCGTCCTCTCAAATGCTGGATTCTTCATAAAAGTGTTTTTGTGGGTTTCCATGCTCCTTCAGTAGTGTTGGACAGGTTTGGGTAGTGACACAGAAGTTTAGGGATGGCTGCTGATGGTTGTTTTCCTGGCTCCCCTACAGGATGAACTAGATAGAGAAGATGTTTTTTAAGGCTTGAAAACTGGACAATAGCTGGTTTTCATGTGGGTCAGGAATTGTAGTCTCTGAGCTAGTAAAGGAGAAGGGTCCAGTCCTAACCAATACAGAATTTTTTATGAGAATGTTATCTAAAGGATGCTTCTAATGCAGCAGAATCTAATAAATGATGAAATCTCCCAAGAATGAAATACAAAGTTCAGTATAAACCATATAGGCATTCTGTAGAATACAAAAGAGTGCAACAGAAACATTCAGCACTGCTAAATTCATCATGTCAGAATCAGAATCTCTGTTCAAAAATTGGGTAGAAAATGAAAGAATGGTGAACTTCCCTAGGTAACCTGGGATAAAAAGAGGTGCTGGTCAAAAAGAACTAATTCCATTTAATGTAGAGCACAGGAAGTCTGATTTTTAATTTAAGTGATGCTTAATTCAGGCTGCAAACATGTTCTGGAACTGAGGAGCACAGAGCTGTATTCCAGTTGCTCCAATGGCAGGGTAAACTGACAACTGTTGTGTTTTAAAGAGGAGCAAAACTGAATCCACTAAATTAAAAACAAAACAAAACTAAACCCCAAACCAACCAACCAAATAAAAGCCTCTGACAATTTCATTGTCTTTATGTGTGAAGGCCATGATGAAGTGGAAGACTAGTGGTTAACTATTACCTTAAATGCACCAGGGAATTTTTTTGAGAATGAAGCCAGTTAAGAAGGTTTGATTTACCTGCCAGACAAAAAAAAACAAAACAAAACAAAACAAAACAAAAAAAACTATACACACCTTTGTTAATGAAAACAAATAATGTCTGAGTAACTGGTAGAAGAGGTTTTGTAAGTGAGGAAAGGAAGCCAAAAGGCGCTTCAGAAGAATCATGGAATATGATTAATCCTACAAGGAGCAGAACTATATATTTATGGGGGTCAGATAACTGTGTTTTAGTTGTTGGCAGGCAGGGCTAAGAAAGAATAGTCCAACAGGAACAAATCCAAGAAGCCCGAGAGAAAAATTTAACCCTGATGCTGCTAAATAAAATGTAAACCATCCTAAAGGCTAAATTTTGGGGGGGAAAAAAGTCAAATTTAAATCAGAAACTGGTTCATGTGTATAAATTTCCATTTCTGTTGAACTGAAAAGAAAAAAAAAATAGAAAGAAAGAGACAAGACTTTTGATGCCAAGAATAGAATGTAGAATGAGAACAAATAAAATTAGGGAGGGAAAAATGAGGGAATTACATAATTCCAGCATCATACAACAACTGCCTCTGTAATTAGTGCTTACTGAGTCAACAAGTTTAAGCAGCCACATTTTGAACAGATTGATC
This sequence comes from Platysteira castanea, assembly GCA_013397175.1. Lineage (NCBI taxonomy): Eukaryota > Metazoa > Chordata > Aves > Passeriformes > Platysteira > Platysteira castanea. Next base: position 567,566 of record VYXC01010449.1, on the reverse strand, counting down.
TTGAAGTTAAATTCTACTAGAAGCAGCAGAAATACTTGTCCTGATATAACCCTCTCTTGTATCTAGGTACACAGGGGACAACCAAACAGCCCCAGGGCAGATAGGTGGGAATTTGAGAGCCCTTCACTCTCAAAGGAGTGGAGAGGGAAAGCCCTGCAGTACCAGTAGTAATTCCTCTCCTCTTTGAGTGCTTTCAGACTCCAGGGCATGGGTCATTTCTTCATATGCACAACATCTGCTTTTGTTTACAGACTTGACAATCCTCCAGGAACTACAGCAAGGTGATCGTTACCTGCTGCCATGCTGATTTTAGACACTTCTTGAGATTCTCTTAAATTATCCTTTTGGGGAGTTTCTAAATAACCTAGAAAGTCACAGTAAATTATGAGCAATCATGTTTCGCCCTCAGGGCACCCTTGGGGGAAAAAAAAGTTACAAAATCATCTAACAAGGCCCAGTTCGTAAGAACCCAGGAAAGTCGAGAAAACTACCAGGGAGCTTTCCCTAAATATTATTAACCAGCAGGATGCATGAGGTCAGGCCAGAAGAACCTTCAGGCAAAGAGAGGTGAGTAATAAAGTCACTTCCACATGTGCACTTCTACTTTCTGGGTCTACTGCAAACCTCCTACTGAAAATGGGCTGGTACAGAAGTGAAGATGAATTAACCAAGACTATGAAGGTGAGAAATAAACCCAGTTCCCCAGCAGCAGGATGCCCACAGGAAAGTTTGTTAGCAGCAATCCTGTGGTGTAAGAGTGGCAATCAAAGAGAATGAGAAGGTAAATGATTCAGTCCAAGTGCAGAGAAACTAAATGGATTTCTTTTCATTTCTCTTCCACTTCAGAAGGTGAATGGGAAATATCCATCCCAAGGTGACACTTTACAGGTAATGAAGCCAAGGTAGTCACACAGGCAGTTGTATCAAGAAAAGAGGTGAAAGAACAGTTCAATAAATTAAAATGCAATATATCACTCAGGCTAGTTGGTATCACTCCAAGAGGGTAGAAGAAATGAAGGCGAGCGACAATGTAAAGGTATATTTTAGTATTAAACTATCTGAACCACAGCTCCAAAGGGGGAGGAGGTGCCTAAAGCAATGTCTGTTTACTGAAAAGGGTGCCAGAGGGTGAGATAGGGCTGGGAGCTCTGCATTACCTCTTGCCTCAGTAACGGGGAAGGGCAGAGGGGACACTGAATGAGGAGGGGAAGGATGGGCCAAAGCAATTCAGTGCTCACTATAAAGAGTGGGCAGATATGGGCAAACCCACAAACCACTGAAGCATTTGCTGGGGCAACTGAGCCAAATAAGATGAGAAGGGCAAGCTGAGGTCAAGCCACTAAGCGTGTTACTCCCTCTCCAGACAGACACAACAAAAAAAACTAAAGAATAACAGCGGATTCCCAAAAAGTCATTCCAGAGTCCTCAGGATGGTGTTTGAGTGAAAACCCAGGGATGGAGGGGGATGGACTTCTGTCACACTTTAGGAAAGACAGTGTAATATTACATGTGCAGTTATTTTGGCACACTGCAGGGTGATGGCAAGGAGTCCTAAAACTTGAGACTGGCTCCAGCTCCTGGACATCAGCTTCATCTGGCCAAAGGAATTTACCCACACCTGAGCCCTGCACATGATCTGTGGCTTCCTAGTCAGCAGCCATCCATCAACATATTCCACAGAAGGCCTGAGGAAACCAAGGCCAGAAATTATACTCTTAATGTGCCATTTTTTTCTCCTATGGCTACAAAGAGAGCCTGGAGTGACCAGGTCAATACATGCCCAAATATCAATTTTTCTGCCCTTCATACTTCAGAGAGACATATCCTGTACAGCCTTACTCTGTGTCTTTAAGGCACCATTTTTGCTTTTTCCCACTGAAAATGTGTATCAAACCTGTAGGGAACATGCCAAAACCACAGAGCAGATCCACAGCTAAACAGGGTCCCACCTGCAGCACATCAGCTGAGGGTTAGGGGCCAGTTGTTTCAAAAGTACCACATACCCAAAATACAAATCAAATCTTCTCAAGCTCCTCAGTGCAGGATCATCTTCTAATTGCAGACATTTACCCTCCTCGTTTCCTTAGAGGAGAGCAGCAAGTGGGTCTTGCAGGGAAGGAGGATGAAAACAGCAGAGTGCTGGAGTGTTTTCCTGGAGAGTTATTATCTGTTCAGCCAGGGATGAAGCTCCAGGGAGGACACCAAAACCTTCTAACCTACTTTTTTCTCCAGTCAAATGTTAAAATGCAGCAGCTGTTTCCCCATGGAAGGTAGTGCTGTGAACATGGCTGGATTTTCATTCCACAGTTGAATCTTGCCAAGACCAAAATCTCCCATGGAAGGGGAAGAGTATGAACCCACTCAGATAGGTCAATGTATCTCAGGAGTTACCAAGCTTCCAGCCAAGCTGAGTAACGAGTTCTGTGCATGCTATTTACTTGAAGAGGAAAAAAATAAACTTAAAAAACCTGTCAAAAATATTTTACCTGGTTTATTCCTGCTTTCATCAGAAAGATCACTTTTTTCTGACCTATTTCTTTAAGGTGAGCACAATCTGATCAAAAGAATAGATTGCAGTGACCTCACTGTATCTGATGATGCTATTTTACATGGGTTTGGGACAGGCAGAGGGAACTACACAGCCCCAGTGACAGGTTTAGCCACCAGATCACCCTGCAGACCACAAGCCACATTCTACATTGTAAAAACCCAGAGAGGATGGCACAATCACAGACTTCATCTCATCTCAACTCGCTGGAGTTTCACAGACATCTAAATTTATCAGCCTCTTCCCCCTCAATTCTCATTCTCTCAATCTAGAATTCTAACTAAGAAGCTAATAAGACTTTTTTTTTTTTTTTTGAGGCAACTGCCTTACGTAGTTTCTCTCTGAGCAAACAATCTTCGCACTCTCTTCGCTTCTTGCTGCCAGATCTGTCGGGTCAGATAAAGAGTTTGAGGGGGTCAGGCCAAAAATCACAGATTAATTTAAATGGTAATCCAAGACCCACGTAACTTCAGGGGTGAAGTTCGCCACTTGCTGTGCTGCCCTCAGCAACTTTGGTCCATTATTTCAGGAACCCAATCCCAGAACCAGGGAACCACAGAGATCAAACCCTCAGCTGTGACTCCAGGATGTGCAGCCTACATAAGCACCTCTCAGCTCTTTTGGTTCTCCAGCTGCAGTTCCCAAAACACCCATTGCTGGGCAAATCCTAGAGGCTCCAGGAACCAGACAGATTTCCGCAAGATCCCATTACAGTGTCTTGTGAGCCTGGAGGCACCAGCAAAACCTGCTGGCAGCTTTCCAGAGAACTGGATGGGGAAAAAGAGGTACACCAGGACTCTGAGATGTCAAAGAGCATCACCTGGGGCAGACCTGCCCATCCTCTGTGCAGGTGTGCTACTTACAGTATTTAACTGCATATAATTTAATTATATCATCCCCACAGCAGGCCTGGGAGGTTTGGATGATAATTTGTCCTATTCAAGGAAGATGGAGAACTCGCTTTGCTAATGCAGAGAACTATTGAGCTGTTTGTTTTGCTGCTGGGGAATTCTCTGCCTGTCTCCCACACAATTATTATCAGTCCCATTTGCTGTCCTCAGGTCTCAAGAATTTATGTGTAGGCACCAAAAAACAGGGGGATACATTTTAGAGAATTCCAAACAATTTCAAACTGCCATGAAGTCTGACTCACAGAAATCTATTTACAAAATCTCTCCTTAATCTAATACATTAGCACACAAATATATGCAAAAATCCAAGAATATGCAAAAAACTAGAATATTTTATGCTTGGAGTCAAACTCAGTTTTGCCTGTGCCAGACTGAGTTTAGTCATATCAAGCATTTTATAAGGTGAGTATATTTCTAGGCAAACCTTTACAAGATTATGGTTATATAATGGTTATACAATGGTTATATTTTCTTTTCTTAATGATTTCTTTTTTATACTGTGCGCACAGTTTCTCCAGACACTGGAAAGATTTCAGTACTTTAACCCTTGACATTTCTCTATCACCTCTCTTGCAAAGATCCCAAAGCAATCTAAACCAACAAGTGTGTCTCATAGCACCACCATAAACTCCACGTAATTATTTCCATTTCAGCCACTGGAGAAGCTAACAAGTGACCTGTCTAAAATGAAGTAGGAGCAGAGCCTGGAATAGAAATTTGGAGCTCTAGCTCTGAACTCTGATCTCTGAACTAATCATTAAATATTCTGGTTCCTACATGGATTCAATAACCTTTGCAGAAAGAAAGAAAAATGAGAAAAGAAGCCTACTATACAAGGAATCACATTTGCTCATTAGTTCTCTGCTGGTCATCCAGAGAAAGCAGACTCCAGTGGATAGGGTGCTGAGCTTAAGAGACCCAGGCTCATTCTTGATCTTGCACATTCATTCCAAGCAAGCCTCAGCCTCTGTGGCTCTTTCCTGAGGAATAAAGATACTACCTTATTGAGCCAGTTGGAATTAACCCATTGCTTTAGTTGGTGCATTGCTGCAGAATATTAAGTAGTATTGAACATCTGCATGCCAGGATGAAGTTAAAACTAGCCTTTGCTTCAGCTGAAGTTATCTCGATTTATGAGCAACTACTTCTTGAAGCTTTCCCTCTGCAGAGCTTTTTCTCAGAGCTCTGCAGCTCTGCACTTATGCTTAAGTTAAATGATTGTATCCCACCAGCTCTTTTGAGCAGGATAATTGGCAATTACTTATTTTTGACATATGCAGGAAATCTAGTAAAGCATAATTCAAATTCTTTTAGCAGTGATGAACTCCTTTGGCGGAACAGTGCATTACAGTGCTCATCTCCACTGCCAACATCCCTGGCAGTTTTAATTCAAATCTCAGAAGTATTATGTGCAGCACATTGTTTCTTATCTGCAAGGTCCACACTAGAGAAATTCTTTTGTTGTGTAACCTTGAATCCTTTTCCTAAACTTTGTGAAACTCCTGCAACCCTTGACTGGTTAAAAAGAAAGCAGAACTGATTTTATCTTGTTCCTCTTTATTTCCGTGGCTGAGGCTTTCTGCATAAAGTGTATTAATTATCGATTGCTCTTGTTATAAACAAATATATCTAGGCATGTAAATAGCTAAGCAGCAGCTCATCTTACTAAGACATTTTTAATGAGAGTACGAACAAAACTGCCCACAGATATGCCTGGTGGAACTCTACCTAGAAACCAGAGTAATAGGCTCATTACAAAAAGATTACACATTAGATATGCTGCTCCCTCAGTGTGAGTGAAGATTATCTGAGTGCATTTAGAAAAAAAATAATTTTACCACGGGTAAATTACACCTTAGGCCATAGGATACAACGGGTGTGCAGCACATCATTTTATTTTAGCTGCGTCCAGAACTCGGTGAATTATCTCAAGTATCAAATCATGCAGTGACTGATTAAAAACTCATTAGTGGGTGTTTTACTTTCGTAAAACTGAAGTTGGCTTAAAGACTGTGCAACAGTGGGAACCCTGGAGAAAATTTTATAATTCTCCAGGTAGTAGGAGAATTCTTAGTTTTGTTTCTTTCTGAAGAAGTTAAAAATAATTGAAAGGAAAATATTGGGAGTTACATTGGAAAGGTTTAAATTTTTATACTTCTTCAAGTCCCTCCTTCAAGTCCATACTTCTTCAAAGACCTCCATCCATATTCAAATAACATTTCTGGGGAGAAGCTGGCTCACAGACTCAAATAAAATTCCACCCAACTCCAGCTGAAGACAAATCAGTAAGATTAAGTAGGGAAGACTTTGTCCTCAGTGCCATGTAAAGAGAGAATTTCACTCTTCAGTAATATCAAGGCAACTTTTAGAAGTATATGCATCACAAGATAATATATATACTTTATTTTAGAATAGAGCGCCACATTTCTAACATTAGTGTTTATTGAGAATTTCTGTACAATTTAATTATGTGGTGTGTGAAGTTATTGATCCAGTAGTTTAAACACTTTTTAAAAAATTCAGTCCGTTATAAGCTATTGAATTTTGCAATGATGTCATTCCTAGAGCTTACCATTATCAGTGCAATAAAAGAGAAGCCATTTCTAATTAGATTTTCTTAATGTGATACTGTTCATTATGGATTGATTTTCTCTTTCCCTCTGCTATTTCTAAATGAGTTAGGTGAAGTTTCGGTTTTTTGCAAGTAGAGGTTAATTTTCACTGGCAAAGAAGCAGAGAAATTGTACAAAAGGTTTATGAAAACCTCCTTAGGCGACTTTGTCAGATCACCTCCGTGTTATGTTTCAGTACCATTAGCATTCAAGCCTCCAGCTCCAGCTCTAATAGATGCTGAAAGATTTGTAATATTACCCAAACTTGTAAAGAGGCTCAAACTTTTTTTTTGTAATGAACAGAGATCACACTCCAGCACAGCGCTGCCGCTCAGCAGCGGGGCTGCTGCAACGAGGTGATTCACAAAAATGAATTGGCAACTACAACTGAAGTGATTTGCAACAGGGATTTTAGTGCTGGTAAGCACAGACAAATAAAGGACCTTTCAGTGAGGGACCTTCACAAGGTTATGTTGGGAAGACAGGCAGTGTGGGCACGCTATCTCCACAAACTTGGTGCTCCTCTTGGTTATTCACGGCTCAGTCTGGGAACAGAGAAACACCACGAGGAGTGAGGACTTCATTTGGTTGTAATTTTCAAATTTCAAATTAATTTTTCAAGTTGCACATGCTCAGCAAGCACCAGTTGCTCAGCTCCCACTGGCTTTGGGTATGAAAAGTTCTAAATGGTATGGTTTGAGATGGGGCAGCCAACAAGCACATGAACTTTCATGGCCAAAGCACGGGGATAATGTCAGATCATACAACAAACTGATATGAACAGCACAATTCCAACAGCAACCAGACTGAGCCAACTTGCCTAATGCCATTTACATGAATGCCTTGTCGATTCAAAGATTAAAACTGAGGCAAAATATGAAGAGCTTTCTCTCCATTCAGGTAAGTGCTCTTGAACTCAATGCACTGCCATCAAGAAGAGCTAAGCAAAGACTCAAGGTCTTTTCTGCCGTGATCTGAGACAAAAGTCAGTTTACCAAACACAAAAGCTTGGGCACAAACCACCCCTTCACCCTTCCACAACTGATAAATGCTTTCCTTCGCTTTGTAACTTTCATGTATCTCTAAATCAATGGCACTATGACTTTCTTTACTTAGCTTGCTGAGATCGAATTAGTTCCATAAAACCACCTATATCCTATTTTTTAGAAAAGTGTAGTGAAAGGCTTTGCAGAGAGTTTTGTTACCAATTTTCCTCTCAGCAAGGAAACATCTTTCCTGCTGTCATCAGGCACATGTGTCACACGTGGTAGGAACTAGGAATGGAAGAAGAGCTGCTGCATCCTGGAGAGGCATCCTCTATCTACCAGTCTATAACAAAGGGAAGGTCTTGAAATTTAGATTGCTGCTGGATTTTTCCCTGCATTATTTAAACCATTCGATCATTTAAAAATACTCCTTTTGGATACCCTGAACTCAGAGCCCTGCAGAGAAGCATGTTTTAAGGCAGACTTCGGTGAAACCAGAGGGATTATTGAACACATGATAAAGCAGAAACAATCCCAAGTCTAAAAACAAGGAGGAAAAAAACCAGAAAGGCAAAAGAAGGGGAAAATTGAGTTGGCATCACAGATTGATCCCTTCCATTTAGCCGAGTCAATGTGCTGGAGCCCTCTGCCCTGCCCTGCCCACTGTTCAAAGAGCAGTGGAAGACAAGTATTGATAAAATTGCAGCAGAAGCTGGTGTGCAAACACATCCTGGTGGCATCCTGGCATGCATGGAAATTTAGAAGGGTTAAATGTAAAGGCAACAACTCTGGGCTAGAGGAGTTGCTAGCAGATGGTGTCCTGCCTTGACATCATCCATCAGCCTGTGACAAACTGTTCCAACAGCACAATAATCTTATGAGTCACAGATCCGTGTGCCTCCACTTAGTGTGGAGAAAACAGCTCTCACCCAAGGGTGAAGCATTCTCCAGGCCTTTTATGCATTTTCTTGGATTAATTCTTGATTTTAAAATAAGTAAGTGACTGTGGTTTTGCACAGGCCTCAGTAAACTCTACAAAACCCAGCGAAGTCATAGAGGTCATCTTTACTCATACAATGAGAGCAGTACTGGTGCAGCACTCGTGGCAGTCTGGAGAACACTACTCCGAGCACGAGTCAGGTTGGATCAAACCCACTGGCAGAATTTCTGGTCTTGAAGCCAAAAAGAACAAAGCGATTTCAGGCAATAGAAGCCAGAAGCCATGAAAAATGAGTAACATATGGATTATTAATAGCAATGCCTGCACTGTGTAAAGCAAGTCACCCTTTGAGACAGCTGACAGAGTGAACAAGGTTGAGGCTGGGCAGAACACAGGAGGATGTGCTACACCACTGGGTTAGTCCTGTTAACTTTGTAACACTTGCTGCCATCTTAAAATGAAGTCCAACTGGATGGCTGCAGGTTGGACTGCTCCTATTGATGCTGGCAGGAAAAACGACTCCTGTGAAGACACACCGATGGAGGAGCTTCAAGAAATAAAATCACAATATTTGTGACCAGTTATGCTAAGAGAGGAAACATGGTCTTGTCTTTAAGGAATACATGACAAATCTGGGTGTTTTCTCTCAGTCCTGCTTTGCCAGATTTGACAAATCACTTCCCCTGTGATTGTGTCATTCATCCCTAAGGCAAGGATATTGATGTTTCCCCTCATATTCTTTCATCTTTTTAGATTACAAATTCTGCAAGGACAGAACATTTATTTATCTTTATCATTAATGTAGTATGCCAGTGCTCTAAAAGCATTAATGGATTATACCTTCACTGCATCTCTCATGCTAAGCACTAATAACAACAATCTCCTTTTGGGAGATGGAGTGTTGAAACACAGCCCAAACTGACTGATGTACCCAAGGTCACACAAGAAGAGTGCAGCTGGGCCAAGGCTTTGACCCCATGTTTTTGGCCTACACTTTAATCAACAAAACCAGATATCACAGGTGTGGAAAAGCCTGGCAGAGGCTTTTTTGTCTGACTGTCCTTCCAAAAAGCTAAATAAACTCCCCTTAGGCCATTCCTGAAAGATGTTCCTCCAGGATATCCTGTTACACATGAAGTAGTGGGGATCCCACACTACTAAAAATTGATTCTATTTCCCCTTTGCTTAACATTGCAATTATTTCCTGATGTCTGATAAGAATCACTCATTACTGAAGTCTGTAATTTCTTGCCATAATCACAACAAACACGTGATTGTAACACTTCTTTCCAACACTCTTAATTGAGGCCTCCTTACAGTGTCATTATTTCTCACATATTGCACAATGATTTAAACTAAATTCTACAGCAACTCATTAATTTTCTGCTGCTGTAACCTGTGTCCCTGTCCTGTCATCCTTTCAGCCGTGCACCTCCAAGAGGTGTTGAGTCTGGCTCTCTCCAGGCTGGATAAAGCCCCTCAGCCTCCCTTCACACAGCCCCTTACCCAGCCCTTGACCATCTTGGTGGCTACCCCTGGACTTACTCTAGCTTATTGATGTCTTTATTTTTCTAGGGATCCCCAAACTGGACACAGTGCCCAGATGAAGTCTCAGAAGTGGTGGACAAAGGGAAAAGACTAGGTATGAAGAGCAGAGAAATTGTCCAGAAATTAAAGACGATGTTGCCCATTTTATCTACTGGTGGCCCAGGCTGCCCACAGTAGCCAGGAGGTTTATTTTGTAATGGACATGACCAGAGCTGCTCCTGAATCCAAAAGAGAAACCCATATGTAGTTCTGCCAAGAAGAGAACATCAAGCTCAAGAGGTATTCCTCCCATGAAGCATTATAATGCCAATTATAAAAACATATTTAGGTTTTCACTTCAAATATATAAATGCACTCTCTGCCCTCTGCACACCAAAAAAAGAAATCAGAGTGCCAAAGTTTTTTTCTAAATCATATCTTTAAACAGTATGAGGCTACTACAGTATCAGTCTAGTTTTCCTGATGAATGTTTAATGGTTTTGGCTCATGATTACACCTCCAATGCCAGAATAAGTCAATAGGATTAGGTCCATTATGTCTCTCACATCTCTGTTCTGCACAGTTCAACCTCAATAAAATATATTTAAAGGATATTTACCTGTCTCTGAGGGGTGGTGTAAGGATAAATTCAGCAGTATTCCCACAGCAGACTGAAAATATATCTGAAATTTTCAAAGCCACCTAGCGGATTTTGATGTACCATTCCCATTAATGTCAGTGGGAAGTGTATATCTCAGAAATCTCAGCTGTAAAGCACTGCAATACATGAAGAATAATGGAGAACACAAAATTTAAGTAGGGAGCATAAGAAGATATACCTAAATCAGTGTTCCACATAGACGTTTTATTTCTAGTTTTTATGTCCTTATACGGGCTAAGGGAAATGAAATCAGTAAAATGTGAGTCATCTTTTCTAATTACCCTGTTAAAATAAAAACTAATCAAATTATTTTTGGAGATCAAATGTAATGATTGCCTCATCAATATTCTCTCTTTTCCTCAGGATGACCACACTTACTTCATATTTTTATTAAATTAGGGGATTCTAGAACCAATTGCACAAACTGGCCTAATCTCCTTAGTAATGATTCTATACACTATATTTGGGAGATTCTGCAATTTGCAATTTGGCTGGAGAGAACTCCTGAAGACATTAGATTTGCTCTTTTTTGAGAAGTTTGGCTGCTGTTTAGAATAACTTGGGGACTTGAAACTCTTGGTTTCTGTAAAATATTCTCCCAGCATGGAGAGCAGAAAAGAAAGAAGAAGCAAACAGGGGAAAAACCCAATGAACCAAACCCCAAAAAACAAACAAACAAACAAATCTATGTTGATTTCAACGTAGGTAAGTGTATAGGACACAAAAAGAGACAGTGAGTAGGCTCTGCTGATGGATTCCAGGGGTCAAGTACACCATCCCCTTACTTCTTGGAAGGATAGGAACTTCCAGGAAATTGCTTTCGGACCCCAGGAAGCTGTGCAACATATGAGCCTGCAGCTCTTGCCATATAACTCCTTCTCCAGGAAAAATCCTATGGGGTAACATCAGATTGCCCCAAGTGTGAGAATAAAGGAAAATTCTCATTTAGGAGTATTTCATTCTAAATCTTCTCTAGTGTGAAAAGACCACTTGAGTCACAAGGTAATGGAGAAACAGGTTTCTAAGGCAGAGTTTAAGCAGTAATCCTTAATATATTCTACTGCACTTGGAAATATTTTGTAGACTCATAAGCATAAAGATTAAGTAATTTGGAAACAAGGCTCCCATTATCTTACAGATTAATTGTATAATGATATGTTTTAATAGGTGCTTATATCCTAATTTACAAAGTTTACGAAGATTTGGATTCCCTCCAAAGTTGCTCATCCCTCCACGCACTTAATTCCAGAGAGTTTAATGACTACACTCTGATGACTTTTAACCAATAATTCCCCTGGAAACTCAGAAAAGCTCTGAAATGGTAACATAAAAATGAAACTATCTTTAAAAAAAAAAAAAAGAAAGAAAAAAGCAAACAACATTTTATAACATTTTCAGAAGTAAAAATATCTCTTGCAATTTTTACTGGTAAATACAGCTCCTCTGAATGAATACGCTTAAATCAACTGAACTATCAGAAGCAATAAAAATCTGTAACAGAAGAAAAGATAATGCAGTGGTAAAGGAGAAAATTTTCAGCCCATCACTGAGAAACCATTAGCAAATTAAAAAAAATTAATGGAAGATTATTTCCAAGTAATAACCGTTATTCTTAACTCACTAAATGTTAACACAGTCCCTGTTTTTCAACTACTCAAAAGCTTAATTCGTAGGTGAGGGTAACTGGGGATCCTTAGGAATGGTGTAACGCTGTTATTGGAAGCCTTTTGGTTTACATCAGAATAGGAGGTGTGTGAATCCACACAAGAGGAATGGGAAATGTTTAATAAAAGATTAATAAATGAACATGAATGGTTCCAAAAGAATAAGAATTTTGGTGACCTGCATGAACTTGGGAAAATGTGCACTGCAAATCCTCTTTGGCTTTTAGTTTTATTTCAGACTGGTACTTTTTTCAAACTGAGGAAAAGCAGACCTGAGTTAATTAAGATGAACTAATTTGAATATAGATGCTAAAAATGTCCATTAACAGTAATTACTTTTTATTTATGAAACTTAAGACCAGACTCAGCTGAGGCTAGAGAACTCACAAAAATGCTCATAGGGCACTAAGAATAAATTAACAGTGTTGTGCAGCTGGTTTAGTGAATTATGTTTTGGGGTTTTTTTCTTCAGTCTTTTTCTGAAACGTTACACATTGATCATTGCCAAAAGCAAGATACAAACGCAATAGATGAACACCTTTTTGACAAGAACTATCAAACCAGGCACTAGGTGGGACTCAGGTTGGGCTTGGAACATGGATTTGGCTCAAGCAGAACACACAATTGTAAATGATGGCTGTTTTCCCCTGTGATTGAATTGCTAGATATGAACAGGTCACCCATCTGCTCCAGTCCTCCTCCACAATAACGTGAAGGTAGCCTGGAGTGCTGGCACCAAAACCAGTGAGGAAATGTATGTTACATATGGCAGGGAAGAGTGTGACCTAAGGATCCAAATGGCTATGAAAATGTCAAAGACACCAGGCTAGAGTCATAATTAAAAATTCCACATAAAAAGTAATCTCACTGATTTAGAAGATGGTTCCTACTCCTGCCTCTGCTGTTAATTCAGGTACTTTGTGTCTGGTACTTGCCTTGCAGGGTTACCCTTTTATTGCTGTCTCGGCTGAAATACCCATTTCCAGTGAAAAATCTCCTCAGTGTACCTGAGGGACAAGGATCAGCTACAGCAGGCACATTTTGATAACAGGAACATTCAGTAAGATGAATGATGCTGTGGTCCCAAAGAGTTCAAATCCACAAAAGTCCACTTGACATCTCCAGAGCAGAGTTAGTACTAACGAGTCTATATGAAACTGCAATAAGTTTTAAGTCATTCAACAGCTCCTCTGAATTCTGACCTTTGAGGGGAAAGATACACCCAATCTGGCTGTGCAAACAGGAGTTCGAGAGCCATCCTACATCAAGATGTCCAGTAGAGAGGAGATAGAAATATTATTAAAAACTTTGAGAGACTGACCAAGTCTATTAGAGAAGACCCTGCTCATGAAAAACTGACCATGAGCAACGCCAACATGACATCCATTGTTTCCAAGGATATAAGTGAACAATCCAAAGGGATTAGCCCCTCCTCACAGCTGTAGTGTTGACATCTCTGAGGATTTCCAGCAGTACAAATGGTCCCAGAGCATGAGTGAATGTCATTAACTCAGTTACTACTCGATGACAGGCACTTAAAACTCCAGACTGTGTCAAAGCTGCTCGTTAATTATTATTGTAGCAATGCCTGGATGGGGAAAGGTGTGAGGGAGCTGCTAACTCAAAGGATCTGGCAAGAGGTAGCTGGAGCCAGCTATTCTCCCACCTCCACATCACATAGAGCCCTCTGTGTTTGCAGAGTCCTCCCTAAATCACCTTGGCTCATATACTCTGAACAACAAGTCTTTAGGGTGAAAAAGATATGGAGGTCACTCTGTCCTCTTTTCCCTTCCCTTCCCTTCCCTTCCCTTCCCTTCCCTTCCCATCCCATGGAGTTAGGTCACCAGTTTGGCCAGACACACACAAGCACTCAAAACCTTTACTGATTATTTTGTTTGGATGATAACTGTAAATTCTATTTGTTCACATTTAAGAATTTAAGAAGCCCCCAAATAGGCTCTGGGTATTATATTGAAGCTTCCATGTCAGATATTTAGGTTTTCACTGCTCTAAGAAATTGGCCCATCCTGCCAGTTCTATATCAACATACACAGCAATATTCAGTGGCAGCGTGTTTTTGATGAGTTGAGTGATAGTTCCACAGTATCAATTATCTTTAGATTTGTGAAGCAGAGCGGAGGAAAGATGATGAAGCAGACTCTACCAGCTCTTAATGCAGAACTGCAGAATGTATAATTTAGCATTTATTTTATTGCCAGCATTTTCTATATAATGTGCTAGTGCACAAAATAGCCTATCAAATGCATTAGCAAACAAAAGCTATATAAAGACTCCTATAACCAAAAGGCAGCTTATGAATAATTCACACTTCCATGCATTAGGAGTCATCCAGATAAAATACATAAAGTGCACTTAACTTGTCCCTATGAAAACCTATAAATTATATGAATAATTGTATATATATAATGTATATAATATCAACATAATATTTCAGTTACCTTAAAGGATAAAGTTGCTTTCTTGGATGACTTTGAAGAAAATTTGCAAGCTTGCTCAATTTATGCTGACAGTAATTGCTGTACAGCTGCCTGATTTAGACAGAGGGGGAAAATGGATGCACTGTGCAAGTTACAACAGCAGAAGAAAAGCTGCTGGGCTACCTTTTGTGGTACCACTTGTACTCATTGACAGGACTACTGCCAGCTGTTCAATTATCTGTCCAGAATACACAGAGCTTTAGTGGTGACTATACTTAGAAAAAACCTCCTACTTTTGACTCACATAGCACTTAGCAGTAGGTAAACACACATTTATTAGATTAACATAAAAGATTTGGGGAGTATTTCAAAACTATGGTGTCAGAAGAAATTACATGTTTCATGCCCAGAAATATAAAAGTTATCAAGGAAATTATGGAGTGCTCTGATTCTACACAATTTTTGGTTCATTATCAATAATAAAATAACATCAAACCACACCTACAGGTCTGCAAACACACAAACACAAAGTTTTGTGTGCTTACAGAATTAGTTGTACATATTCAATTTCAGAGGCGTTTTTTGCTTCCACACTGAAATCCACCCCTGCATTTCCGTTGGATAAATTAAGATCCAACAGCCACAGTTCATGGCATTACTTCTGTGGGTTTCGAATTTTGCCAAGAAACCTTCAAGAAAGCACCAAGCTACAACAGTAAATGATGACAGACATATCAAGTCATCAATGCAAATGGAGGGAAATGAAATGGACGATTGCGGTTACATGATTTAACCTTACAGCAGAGGTCACACAGCCTATAGAATACATAAAGTTCCCCTAATTACGCTTTTTGTAGGATTCAGCTCTTGGAAGAAGTGTGAGTCATAGCCCAAGACATAAAAAGGGTCAGAAATTTTGTATTTATGTTCAGCTGTATACTCAGACAGCATAGAGCAAACACAGGACTCTGGCATAGACACACATCCCCGCAGACACATTCAGGGCTGCAGGGCATTAACATGCTTTTAGGTAATCAGGAAATATTGCCATTATCCTCAGCTTACTTTCTTCTTTGGGACTGCAGCTGACTAATTACCACAAAATAATTTAGGAACAATTAAAGCGTTTCTCAATGCCAGTTGTTTGAGAGCAAGTTCCTTGATGGAGTAATGAGCAAAGGCACACACTAATCACCCATTAACTGGCAGGGTGCTTAAACATCGTTTCATCTTGCTCTAGAAAGGCTTGTGTGCTGTTTAATTTAGTGCCTTTGGTAGACTCAAGGATTGAAGGCTACTGAAAATGGGATCCAAATCTCTGTTTAGTTAGAATCTCACATGATATGGCCTCATTTCCTTTTGACTGCAAATATTAGAGATTTAGGCTTTCTCTTTCATCTTGTGATTTTTGGGAAGGGTATTTGTGCTCTAGAATGAGTGTAACAAACAGCAAAATTAAGACACCACATACAGAAGTTACGCAAATGGTTTCCACACTGAATATTTGAGAAAGATTTGCTATACCAAGCAATCAAGTCTGCGTTCCTTCCTGGATGTAATTTTGCTGTGCTTGACCAAGGGGAGCACAATAGGGACTAATTCTGCCCCATCAGCCCTCAGAGACAACACAGTTGTAATTTAGAGAAGCAGATCTATTACCAAAGCCTGTGAAACTAAATATAGGGAAGAAGTTTGCTTGTCCTCTCTTCATGTGACCCCAGAAGGCAGAAGGCACAGAGCGAAATAGCAAACATTTTGTGCATCTCCAGCTTTACCTCATCTTTGAGCTGCTCCCTGCTCAGAAAAGTTTTGTTCTACCTTTCTCTTTGCCAATCTCCAGCCCTTTGTACAGAGAATCTGCCACAGACAATCCTGAACAGTTTATGAATTGTTACCTACATCCCCTCTCACTGCTCTTGCTTCTGACTGTGGTTGCAAACTCAGCTGAGACCCTGCAAAATACCATCGTGTCCTCAAACCACTGAAATAGGATTCACAGAAGTCCTCAACAGCTTCTTATTTTTAATCTGAATTTTAAAATCCAGGCTTCTAATGATTCTCTAATATGACTATGTTGTATGTGTGCCTGCCCTGATCAATTCTGGACTTGTGGCTACTCCACAAAATTCAACAAAATAAAGTTCACCAAATATGTTAAAAGTCCCACAAGTTTTCTGCAAGTGGGCAGCCTGGTAGGGAAGACAGATGAGAGTAAACCTCCATACAGAATGAAGTGATAGATGACAAATGCAATCACGTCAGTAGGCACTGGAGAACTCACCCCAGAGACCATCCACAGCAGGAAGGATTCAGAAAATTCTCTAACTACAGAACTACAGCTTGCAAATAAAGAAAATTCCTTTTTACAAGGTTACTCAGATACACAAAACTTTGCAGGGAAGATCCTTAATCCTCTGTTGCAAATAAAATATGCACTTAACCTTTACAGAAGTCATTTCACTTGCCTTTCATTTTTTCTTTGTCAGTGAATCTGACTTTTAGTTAGCAGATGAATTTTATAAATTACAAACCAAAGACTAAATGCTTGGTGCTTATTAGAGAGTGTAGAAAATAAGACACAACTGGAGTGACTCTCTGAAATATTTCAGTGAGATAGTCAGCTGAGGACTTTTGGTTTTTTGAAAAGTGCAGGATTTGGAAGATTGTGGAAGGCTCTAGGTCTGTAAAAGTAAAAAC
Organism: Platysteira castanea; assembly: GCA_013397175.1. Taxonomy (NCBI): domain Eukaryota; kingdom Metazoa; phylum Chordata; class Aves; order Passeriformes; genus Platysteira; species Platysteira castanea. The sequence continues at coordinate 550,582 of VYXC01010449.1, read as the reverse complement.
CACAAAATATATCACAGAATAATAGCAACATCTATTTTTAAACCTCTGGTCAGTGTAGGAGCCTTCTAGTGAGTATTTGTACATAATTGGTAAGTATTGGTAGGTATGAATACCATAGATAAGCCAAACATAAAATTATGTTGAATCCTACAGGGTACATTTTTTAAAAATCTACATTTCTTTCTGTTAGTGCTGCTATTACTGACTTGATACATGTAGGCTGGGGTTAATTTACACTTCTGTTGGTGACCCTAACAGAAATAACAGTGGGGCAGACACTGTATTCCTTTTGTATCCCAAATTTTTAATGGAAATTCCTCTAGCCGTCAAATCCTGAAACTCTGATTTCCTTCATGTTTATGCAGAAAAATTATCCCTATTGCAAACAGTGATTCAGCAGAGGAATTACAGGATCCCTCGAGATTATCATAACCTTTTATTCACCCAACAAGACAAAACGAGAACATTAGGCAAGTCAAATTTTGCTTTGAGGCAGAGATTTTTCAAGGGTGTTTCACTGTCACTGATCTATGCACAAATCTAATCCTGATCACTTCCGTGTCTAAACCTTTCTCCCACCTCAGGGGATATTATTTTCCCAGCTTCCTTGTGCAGTGTGGAAGTGTTATCAGAGCAAAGGGACCTGTAGCCCATTGGTCTGGGGAAGTGGTCTGAGATTACAAAACTGTGCAAGAAGGTGGTGACAACTGCAACGCAACCTCAAACCAAACACCTCGAGAGGAGGCTCGAACCAGCAGTGACCTGTTCTCCTTGATTAGATTTTGCAACAGCAAGACCAGACAGAATTGCAAATACGAAGGCATCTGTCAGGAAAATGAAGTCTCAGTATGGATTTCAGTGAGTCTGTAGCTGGAACAGGAGTTTTAAAATATTTATAGGACATTCACAATTCACAAGTTATATGACATTCAACCAATCACGTCAAAATCTCCAAACAGATATTGAAGTGTGCCTTCTATTTTAGAAATACATAGCAATTGCTTTATGGTAACAATTGATAATAAGGATACTGGGGGGAAAAACCCCTAACAACCAGAAATAGAAACAAACAAACAAAACAAAAAACCCAACCAACCAACCAACCACACCAAAAGACAACCAAAAAAAAGCCCAAAACCATAAAAGATTATTTTGTCCCTGAAGAAAAAAATGCCTATACAAGTGCTGAATAGTACCTCTACCCAAGTGTTATTTTACTCTCTGCTCAGGCCTCACTTCACCTTAGCTGTCTGCCACCATCCTTTAATTTTGATCAGACTGTTCTGAAATCTGGCTCGTCACTGTGATGGAGAACAGCCTTGATACAGCCTGAGACAAACCCCAGCCACAAGACTGGACTTGCACAGCCTTGGGAAATGTAGCCTTAGGTCTCAAGCACAGTCTTGGGGCTCTGAATGGGACAACTGCAAGTGCCTTGTGCCCATGGAGATGGGAGTAGGATGGTGCTGGTCTCTTGGCCAAAGGGATTGCAGAGGACCAACTCTATTGCAAGAAATTTGCAAAACCAGAACAAGAGGGTTTCACTCCCTTAACAGAAAAACAGAGGAAACCTTCTTCTGGGTCAGCTGCTCCTTCCAATGAATTCTCAATGAATTTTGCCATGCTCATGTAACCCAAGCAGCACCACTCACATATCTGATCTCTGCTCACTGCAAAACTTCTTTTTGTGTCCCTGGGTTACAACGCTTTTTATTCTCTGACCTTGTGCCAGCCCACCAGCTAAACTGGTCACCCCAATTCTGTGTCCTGTGGCCCTTTTTCAGTGTCAGGGTGGTCTTGTGACATTGCATTTGACAGGCAGCTCCTCAGTGCCACGGCTGAGCTGAACACTGACACTGGGGCTGGAGGAACGCACGGCACAGAGAGAGAGCAGCACACAGCAATGGCTCGTGTTACACATCCACACTGATCAGAGCAGGTGGGATCCTTTATAGGCTTCTCGTGGACAGGTGGTTTTCACACTTCAATCATTCCCTCACAACGTGCAGATTTTCCCTTCAAAGATTTGGCAGTGTTGAAAAGGGGTTTTTCAACCTACACAGAGTTCATTTGAGTTAAGAGAGGTTCATCTTCCCCAAGTTTGTACTGCTGGAATGGCTTTGCTGCTACAGTGTTCAAAGTTCTCTCTAAACACCTTTTGGTGTAGCAATACAGCTCTCCTCCCTGAGGAGGACTGCTGCACTTGTACATCCACAGCCATGCGTAGTGTGACTGTGGGGTTTTCATGTCTATGTGTGTAAGGAAATATATTTATGTGTATATAAATAAACAGATTTAAAATATTTAGAGACTTCACTTCTAAATTCTTCTGAATTGCATTTGACACCAACAACTCCAGATCTGTGTTCAACTGCTATTTTTGTTGATGTCAATTCTTTGCCTTTTTTCTATTCCTCCTCCCACCCCCTGTACTGAGTTTGTGAGCGTAAGAGGAATCCTTGCCCCCAGCACTCGGCTTGCAAGTGAGGGTATTTTGGTTTTTATGAAAAGCCCTTTTGCACGATCCATCCATCCCTCAGCCAGGGTTTGGCTGAGTCCCAGCCAGGCTGGAGCTTCAGCTCCGTTCCACTGCAGGGAGGCCAGAGGATGGATTAGGGTTGTTGAGTGAGTAATGGAGTTTGATACTGTGTCAAGCCATGTAAGAAAGTTATCTGAGCATGCCAGGAGCTTATAAATGAAAGAACCACTTCAGAGATGTGGGAAGAAGAGACCTGTGAGACTTAATGATTCAAAGAAAATCCATCTTCTATTTAGGAGATGAATCCTTAGATGACTGACCTAAATCCCAAATAATTCCGTACAACGGCAGAAAGACTGAGCTAAGTGCAGTCCTATCATTTAATCTTAAGTCTTTCTGTAGTACTGTGTGTCCTACTGAGCAAAAGATAATACAAGGAACAACAACCAGATATCCAGAATAATGTAACAATACAGGAAGGAGCTTAGCATAGGCAAGTAATAGCTGTAGGCTTCATTTGCTCTGTTTAGTTATGCTAATAGAAAATAAAGATTTCCAGAAAAGATTAAAAGCAAAGAGATTCAAAAGAAGTGGCCTGGAGCTTTCCATAGGCAGAAGTCAGAAATCCAGCTGAGTTACAAATCAGTGAATAAATCTATTCATTACCTTACAGAAAGAAAGATCATATTAGCAGTATGGGTATTTGTTTACCATGGTTGCATTAAGATAATTTAATAATACCATATTTATTTGCCTTAGAGAAATTAAGCTAACTTCATACACGTTTTAGAAAATAAAAGGCAGATTGGTTTGTACCGAGTTGGTGTTCCTCAGCACTGAACCTGCTTCATATCAGCAGACGGTCTGAAACCTCTCATGAATCTTAATACAGACTTCTGAACTGAGGTAAGTCAGGAAAGATTTTCTCCACTATTACGTTACCCGCCTCTCACTGCTCTTTTTCTGTTCTGATTTTAACAAATTCTCTTCTTTTTTACATTTATTTTCTTTATCACTTCCTATCCATATAATCGCACATTCATACATTCTGTGTGACTGTAATGCATGTATCTGCACATCACCTCTGTATGACCATCTACTAAGTATGTAAAATTCAAAGTAAAATTATTTGTATTTGCTAGTTCAAGACCTCCACTTCCTTAGAATCTCATGGTCCCAAACTCATATCTGGAGTCTCCACAGCAAATTGCATCCTGGTGTGCTATCTTGACTGATAAAGGCACTTTGAGAATGCAAACCACGGCCAGGTTCTGAAAGCCTTGCGCAGGTCTGTCTCTTTCCTCCCATTACAGCACATCTCCCCACCAGGTGAAATGCCACTCCAGATTATTCTCAGTGCCAGCCTCTGGGCAGGGACACACTGAGGCTCCCAGGAGCTGCTGTGCCAGCCCCCAGCAGCGTGACGTGGTTGTACTTTTTGTTTTAGTGCTGACTTTGCCCTCAGTTCCTTCGGGCTGGAGTGTAAAGGTGCAGTTTTCTAATCTAGAAGACTCCTGCAAGGCATCCAGGGCCGTTTGTAGGCACTCAGGAACAAGCTGGTTTTGAAAGGTGCTGAGTAACTCCAGTGCACACAGCAGTGGATATTCACAACCCTGGGAGAGCTTCACCATCTTTTCTGAGGAGCCTAGCCTGGAAAGTGAGGCTTGCCTGCCTCAGTGGACTGCTTCAGAATTATTTACTGCTTGTGTTGTCCTGAGAATTTTCTAAAGGAAGGGCTGAGGAATAAATTTTGCCATAGGCAGTCTAAGAGGTTGGTGTCTCTGGACCCATACCAAGCACTCTGCACAGACACAGCTTCTGCTAGAACAGCATTAGCACTTCTTTAGCAAAGCACTTCTGATGCAAAAAAGGAATTAAGAAACTTCTTTTTTTTCCCTAAGGGGCATCAAGCTAAAATATAATACAGTCTGCAAAGCAATTAGATATAATACCATCACAGGCTCACGAAGGCTGGAATTCATTGCAGCAGCTGCTGTTTGGCCTCACTGCATAGCACAAAAACTAGAAACTACATCTCTGAGATTGTTTGCCCTCTGCACATCTTGTCAAATTCAAAGACTATTGGATCTTGGGAATTAGTGAGGGAAAACAGCCCCAGCCACTCCATCATTCGGACCACCTTTTCAGTGATGCAAGACTGTTCTCCTAAATCAATATTTTAGTGTTTCCTCTAAGTCAGTTGAAAATTTTTATATAATAGCAAAGGGATTTAGTTGCATCTCCTGTGAACTATTTTATAGCTGAAGAGATGTTATAGGCAGTACAATTTGCTTTTATTCAGCATACATTATTCCATTTAAAGTTTCATTCCATAACTGTAATTTAAACTCCAACTTGTTATGATAAATATTTTCTTGTTTTCCTCATGTTTACATCTTTTATAAATATGTAAACTGTTATAAACTCACATCCACATCACTTGTCTCTAAATCAAAGCATTTTATGTATATTTTAATGTTCTTTCTTACACTAATTGTTCCAATCCTTTGATCATTTCTTTCACTCTGAGTGTAATCCTCTGAAAGAGTGCTGAAGGAGACAAAAAAAAAAATTCACAGTGGAAAGCAAAACAAAGAGGCAAACACAATTTCTGGATTTGATATGGTAGGAAGAAAGGCCAGCGGGATCTCTTCAATATATTTTTAGAATCACTTTTATCACAAATCAAAAGGTAGAGTCCTCTTTACTTTGTGCTGGTGTACAACAGGCAGACAAGAAATGATATGAGGAGAGAATGAGGAAGGAAAATAGGTGCAGTTTAGATACCTGAAGGGTACCAGCAGCAGCAGACCCACCCAGCATCCCCTGCAAGGCAGAAATCCTGGGCACCAGGCTGAGCCCAGACCTGCTGCACCCTGAAAACTCCTGGTGGGACTCCCACAGGCCCCTGAGCACTCAGTGATGGGGAAGCAGGAGCAGAATCACCATCAGGGCAGTCCCAGCGGGCAAAGAAAGAGCCTGAGAGTTTTTAATAATGAATTGCACAGAGTTTACTCTCTCTGCAAAACCTTTACGAGGTGTGTCTGGCTACTCAGACACGGCCCTTGGAGCATCCCAGTGGTTTTAGAGTGCTTAGGAGCAGAAATACGAAGAATGTTCTCTGTACTATTAGATGTAGTGGGGAGACATGAAACAGGAGGAGGACTTTCCACAGAAACAAACAGCTGGCCTGAACCAAGAAAAAACAAACAAAAAGAAGCTCTTTCATATTCAAAAGGCAAAAATATATCAAAGAAGAATCCATAAAGAGTTTATGAATCACCACAAATCCTATGGTTTGTGGGAAAATATCCACATATCTTTAAAAAAAATAAATCTCAGCTTCATTTTATAATTTTATTTCTTTTAAAATAAACTGAATTTATTCTAAGTAATATATGCCATTACTGCTTCATTTTCTGAGCATCAAATTATTCTGGCAGGTTTGACAAGGAACACAGCTACACCTGAACACTGGAAATCCATGTGTTGCATCTATTTAGAGCACCTCTGTGAAGAACCAAATGTCAAAAACTTCAGTCCACCCCACTGTGTCTTTTAGTTGCAGCCATCTCTCAGTGTTCAAGCACACCAGACAGGACTGCTCTTCACCAAATAAAGACAATGGAGTGATTTGTCCTTCTGCGAGAAGACTTTTTGTCCCATCAATTGCTTACACAGCCTGAAACTGTAGCAGATGTGGACAGCAATATCCCATCTCCTTATCGTCATTCAAGTTACTACTTCAGAGATACTTGGTTCTCAGGAACAGCCCCACAAAGGCAATAAAACCAATGAAATTCAGAGAGCAGCCATAAACCTGCTTCTTTCCTGTGGTCCAGCAAGTGCTTGCCCCAAGCTTTATGGGGAGCAACAGCAGGACAGGAGAAGGAATGGCAAGAAATGCTCACTAGAAACCCTTTCCAAACTCTGTGCAGGTCAGATCCTTCAAACCAAAAGATCCTAAATTTTATTATACTATTGACTCCTCAGCCAGGAGTCTGCCCATAATCCCAAAGGCAACACTAAGGCCTCCATCCCTGCCTCCAAGGATTCAGCTTTGTACAAGTCCAAAATCTACAAGGAAATATGATTAGGGGGTATCCCCCAAAGGATGCCCCCTTCTTTGTCACTGCACCTCTTTATCCTCTGAGGACATCTGTGGGATGCAGCTCAGCTACTCTAATGCACTAACGTAACAGAGATGCTCAAAAAAATGGGTACTTTTAATTACAGAGAGCTTTCCACAACAAAAAATGTCTTTCCCAGATGGTTGAGACCGAGACAACATATTAGAATAGACCTTCTCAGTCTCTGAGGCTGACAGAATTAAGATACAGGCTCTCAGATGTACCCTAGCAGGTCTCCATCCAATCTCATGGTTAAATATCTGTACCCTCTTGGTATTTTTACCAGCAGGAGAGTTTCTCCTGGCACCACTCAGCTCCAGATGTTGTCCTTTCCTTTGTGAAGAAAAAGGAAAGAGCATTTCCTTTTTGTCGATGAGCAAGAATGATGAAATAAAGATTCACCTCAGAAGGATGCAAGAAACCTCCCTTCTTCCCCCTTGTAGGTGTTAGAAGAGAACAGAGTCAACACACAGAAATATTTTTCCTGCTTACCTCCCATATGAGCTATTTGGAAGCCAAAGGTAATAAAAGAAAATCATCACATTAGAAAAATGGCCAGAAATTCAACAATGGTATGGCTGAAACAGGGAGAAAAGCCATCTAGGAACTGTTCTGGTAGTGAAATGGAAAGGAAAAATCTTCTGGTTATTAACTTGTGGAAAAACCATCCAAAAGTCACTGGAGGGGAAGGAGGTAACCACCTTCCTGACCAGTCCTCCAGGTTAAGATATCTTCATCCTAGGCTGGAGACCGCTCTGATTTTCACCAGATGTGAGGTGTGGGCAGCAGCCAGTCATCCTGCCTGCAGACAGGAACTGGTAACACCTTGCCACACAGCACTCAGTAAAAGGCAAAGAGAGTCCTTAGATTTCAGCAGACTCCAGAGTTTGCATAAACAAATTCTTTATGAACTGAAAGTCGTGCCATTTTATTTACTGCCATCAGAAATCATTATTTTTACATGGCTTTTGCACTCACCAAATTTGTGCAATTATGCAAACTTCTGCATTTGCAGAGGCATTCTGAATTATTAGCACCACTTCTGTAATACATGCAATTTTTTTTTTGCCAGAAGGACACCATACCATTAATTCTGTACCCTGTCTAAATGCAGCAATTATCTACCAGACAGTTACTCTGTGCCATGCTTCAAGGATACTTTCACCTTCCCACCCTCCAGTGCTGTTGCTGGGCAAAGGAGGAGAAGTCACGATTACCCTCTAGGGAGAGAGGGTCAAGAGGAGTCCCAGGACAATTTCAACATTCTTTAAAACAAAAAAAGGCAACACATACACAAAACCCAATAATAAATTATTATAAGTAGGCTTTTACTGACTGTGTTATTTGCCATTAAATCCTGCATATTGGTTCTCAGGAGTGTAACGTATAAAATCTTCAGATTAAATATTCAATTTAGCAGGGCACATGCAAATTAACCGGCAGCAATGTTCCTCTGGTGCCAGCCTGGACCAGGCTCAGGTGCTTTCTTGCTTGTGTAAGCTATTTGTGGGATCAAAGATGCAAGAGCTCTTGGGTAATAAAAACTTGCCCTCCACTCAGAGGAGGCAAACTCTAACTGAGTTGGGTAAGAACGCCTCAGTAAGAAAGGCCTTTCTCAGTGGAGATGTCAGAAAAAGGGACAGGGCTGCTCCCTGCTCAGCTTTTTGGAGAGGGGCCCAGTTGTGGTGCCAGTGAGCTGTGTCACAACACAGCCCAGTTCCCACAGACCACAGGGACTCCTCACCTCTTCGCGGAATGGGGAGGGAGCACGTATCCCAAAAGAAGATCTGCCTTGTGCTGTGACCATGGCCCAGGGACGAGCAGGACAACCCATCTCTCCTGACAGGCCCTCAGAGGACCATGAAATCGACAGTCAAGTGTGACTTAACCCACTGTCCTTCTGTTCTCAGACAGAGACATCTCCACACCCCACTAGTGAGGAATTAATTGTATTAAAAATGGGTGAGATGGGAGCTTCCCTTTGACATCAGTATTTTGTTAGTCCTTTTAATATAGGCAATAAAAAGTCCATATTTTTTGCATAAACACATATTTTTTTGCTAAATGTAAATACATTACATTCAGCTTCTGCCCCATTGACACTTTTTGGAAGACAAACCTGTTCACAGGTTTGTTTGGAGTTTTTTTTCTGCTTGGAAGAGGCTAAGTCCTATTTAGGAACTTAAATTAGCAACACTAGGCTCAAACCCCTACATCCAGTAGTGGCATACGGCCCCCAACTTCCATAAACCCCAAGACTCTATCAAGAAGACCATTGTGGCTATAGAAAATGAACCAAAGGCCAAGTCTCAGCTCCCCATCATTGCCTTGCTAGTGCTGAGAAGCTCAGTCCATGCAGTTTAGGATGTGCTGATGTAGAGAAGAGAGCAATATGAGACTGAGCTGTGGTGGGAAGAGGCCCTTCCACCCTGGAGGTAAATAATGATGATCTTTAGGGTTCCTTCCAACCCTAATCATTTTATGATCCTGTGAACACAAAATCAGACAAGCTTCTCACGTCGTCCCTGAATGGGAGGGCTGAATTCTAGTGCTGTCCTCCTCCTTTCCCCTCTCCTCATAATTTAAAAATAAATTATGTCAATTATGAATATGTTGCATCTCACTTAAATAAGAACAGAACATTTGAAGCTACCTCTCCGTGCAAGCAATGCAGCCAAGTCCCTGTGCCACATGGTTTGTTAAATCAGGTGCATTCATCCAGAAGACCCTCAGCATCTAAGACGTGAGACATGGTCACTGTTGTAGGTTTGCTTATTACCACAAGGATTTTACTCCAGAAATCCCAGATCTCACCATTCACAGTAAAAATGCTGGCTATAAATGCCCAAGTCAATTTCCTACAGCCTGCTGTCACTGTCAGCAGTGATTACAGACAGCCACCAGCACAGCATCAGTGTCCTATGAACAGATGCACAGTCAACTTCCTAGCATGGTCTATTGTGAAAGGAGGATCACAGGTGAAAGGTGATTTGCAAAGAAGAGTTAAGCTGGAAATACTCATTTTCATTTTCATTTGCTTGCTCAATTTTCCATTTTAGCTTTAGGTTGCTGAAGTGTTTGAATTGCTGTGAGATATTCTGAGAGCATAATTTCTTTTGTAAAAATTAGGTTAAAATGCTACCACTGTGCTACAGACATCCTGATGTCATCTCTGGTACTAAACAAGCAGCATCTCTGATATCCTCCGGTGAAATAACCTGAAAGGAACTTGCTAAGACAGCCAAAATGTTGGGGGTGAAGGGCTTTTTCACTCTGGAAGGGTCTCCTTTGTAGTTTACTGCCAGGGTTTTACATCCCACAGGCAAGGAAGATGAATCCAAGTCCATCAGAGGACCACCCTTAGGTCCCTGGTCCCTGTAGCTATGGCTCAGCTACATCCCAATCAACTCATCCAAAAACCCCACAGCACTGCCAGGACAGTGAACACCTAATGTCATTCATTTTTCAACAATTTATTAATTTTTTTCTGATGGGGCAGTAAACATTTATAGCTATGTTTAATTTTATAGGCAGTTCCAGAAACCAAAAGAACTGTTGCCATGCATGGAATCACTCACCTGAATAAAGGTTTGCAGGATCAGTGTGATAAGTTTCAATATTGCTTTTTATCCATAGGGGTTTGCAAAATTCAAATGGAAAGCAGAAGAAGCATTTCAAATAGCACGTCCTACATTTGTATCTAATGTTGCAGTAGGATGTATTTGTAGATTGCTTTACCAAGTCCACTTAAAACCTTAAATCAAGCAATTTAAAGCCTGCTCACTGAGATTTTCAAGCATGTGTAAATTCTCTAATCCAGTTTACACTTAACAGCTTTACCACACTTGAGAGTCCCCTACTGACCTTGGGGAATGAGCAGTAAAAGATCTACCCTTTAAACATGAAGTGAATTTAGTTCCCATATTGAACCAAGGCACCACATACTAACAGTTAAGTATAATTAGAAACCTTATAAGACTTATAAAAGGAGCAAAATCTGTAATGTACATTTCTATTGATTTATAGGGGGTTTTTCACTAGTTTCATGACACAAAGGACAGGCTCTGAATAACTCAGACCAGTTTAAGTAGACTCATCTTTGCAAGGAAGACATCTGTAGCACTAATTGTTATGTCCAAGAACATAATAAAATGCTATGTTCAAGAACATATTAAAATGTTTTCCCTTATTATTTTAAATCAATGCAGCTTGTTTTCAGCCACCCTCACTAGCAAAATGCATCACACAGAGTGCAACAAAGGGCCAAATGCCTCCTCAAAGTGAACATTTGACTTTTCAGTTTCATCAGCAGAAAGTTATCAGTGATTGATTCACATTTATGTGCAATTGGTTGTTTTTTAACAGTTTTCTTGGCTCAGTTGTCTGAGCACTTTCCAAGTAAGCCTTTGGAGCATGGCTGAGTCCTGGGCCAGGACAAGAACCTTCAAGGGCAGAATAGTGGAGCCTTCTGGTTCAGCCATGAGAAGTCCTTGAAACTGGAGGACTTGAAGTGGACACAGCCAAACCTTTCCCCAAACACAAGAACTAAAACCCACACAGAATCAGAGAATCATTAAAGCTGGAAAAGTCCTCTAAAATCATTGAGCCTAACCAATAACCTGACACTGCCATGTCCACCACTAAACTGTGTCCCTAAGCACCACATCTACACATTTTTGAACACTTTCAGGGATGGTGACTCTACCACATACAAGGAGAGCCTGACAGCTCTTTTGGTGAAGAAATTCTTCCTAATATCCAATCTAAACCACCCCTAATGTATCTTTATTCTGTTTTCTCTTGTCCTGTTGCTTGTTACCTGTGAGAAAAGAGCTGACCCACACCTGTCCACAACCTTCTTTCACTATTGCTCCTTACCTAGGGACAAAGGAGTCTGAGGGACTGGAGCTGGTCCCAGCAGAAGCAGTGGTGTTGTGAGTTGTTCCATTCAAATTCCTCTTCCCTCCTCCTTTCCTCCACCTGATCACAAAGCTATCAAAGGGAGGAGAGGAGAAAGCAAAGGGAAAACCACAAAAGCAGAAATCTTGACTTCACTGTTGCCCTCTGCCAACAAAATAAGCAGTTCCCCTGACCTATCTGCCACCCCTGTACCTCAGATTTGGGGGGTGTCTGCCACCTTTGCTCCTCTCAGACCCCATTCCTACCTGCCAGCACTAACCAGATCATCCTCAGGCAGGTCCCCGCTGCTCAAGTTGCCAGAGAGCTGCTCCACCTCTCCCCGGGCAGGCACCCATGGGTGCTGCAGGCTCATCCTCTGCTGCAGGAAAGGGGGATGTGCTCAGCCAGGAGCCAGAGGCTGCCCAAGCCTTTCCCCACCTGCCTGTGCTGAGGGTTATCTACAGACTTTCAGACGCCTCCTCCCTCTCTCCCACTCCTCTCCCAGTCATCCTTCCCCCATTAGTGCCTGCTGCAGAGGATGGGAGCAGCATCCTTGAAAATGGAAAGAGGGGAGTGCACTAATTGATGGACTTTTGCATCCCCATTAAAAGCTACTAGAGGGAGAGCCAGAAAAGAAACCATCAAGAAATTTGCTGAGATGCACGCTCCTCTCCTAAATCCATCTTTGCCCATCCAAATCTGGGGCCATCAGCTCTTACATCAGTTCTTGCTTAGGCAGAGCTGCTGAAGGGTGCTCTGACACAGCACAGCCCAGGAGCAGCTGCCCTGCAGACTGCAAGGAAGACATGGAATTCTCCAAAAAGGTTTAAAGCTGCACCATATCGCTGCTTGATGGATGTATTACAGAGAGCAAGGAGAATATAGGAGCCCACACAAGCTGGAACTTGCACTCACACCCTGTGCTCAGCAGTGAAAGGGCAGATCACTACCACTCGAGGGAGGGGGAAAGCCCTAAAAAGTCTGGACACACATTCTGTTAACAGGTTAAAACACTTCAGCCCTGTTGCCTTTAAGGCTGAGGCTCAGGTTGTAATTCTTTTAAAATATAATGTATTTTAACAGCACTGAAATAAGACATTCTTTTTGCATCTCAGTCCCTACACATGCTAACACAAGCTACCTAAAATGATATTTATGAAAATATGTATTTAAGAATCAGAGAGACTTAAAAATTGCTCCAGAATCAGTGCTTTTGTACCAATTTACAGCCTGAAATACAGAAATTATGAAGTAGGAAAGTACAGCTGCCTGATGGAATCAGTGACAGTTCCAGGAGATGTTCCTGAAGAGAACTGCTCCAGCCCGTTACCATAAGCATTTTCCAGGGCAAATTATAGGGATTTTTAAAGACAGCATATTTGCTTCAAACTCCCCTTCAAACACTTATCCTGAAAGGCCATAATAGGGTTTTATAGCTGTCATAGTCTGTTGGGTCAAAAATGCATTAAACAAACCCGGAGCTCAAACACTTACAGGTATGATGGATCACAATGGAGTGTCCTATTGAGTAAATAATGTCTGCTCCAGACATTTTCTAAATAAATTTCTAAATAAACTAGAGAATTACTGGCTTTGAAGTGGCCATTATATACTTTCAAATCAATTTTCATGTTTCCATGACAATTGCTTTGCTTTCTTATTCCTAACAGAACTCGGCACTGTGGTTTTTCCAAACTTGGGGCAAGTGTTAATCAGACATCTCTGTATCAGGAAGAACCATTACTAACAAGGTCTCAAAACAGCCAAGTACCTAAGGCAAATATTATAACCCTTAGTCCTCACCACAGCCCAGCCTTCCCATCAAACACCATAATCTGTAATTTGCTTTATAATGACTGTAGGAAGACTTTTTTTTGAGCAAATGCACTCAGAATTGGGTACAGGAAGATTGATTGCTTATTTTTTCTGCCTTTTTGACCCTATACTTCATTTCCTTGAGTTTTTTGTTTCGTCTTTTTGTTTCCTGGTAAGTTTGGCCTTATGTTCTTACTGGGATGAGTTGGCTGTATCTTCAGGAGTGTATTGTAACCAGCCACTTCTCCAGCAGGAGTGGATACCTGCCGAACACTTGGGAAGATTTAACTGTCAGTGATATATCCCAACCCTTTGGAGATCGGCATGAAACACAGGCCAGATCAAGACTTAATTAAAAACAATGAGAGGCTTCCCATGGATGGCAGAAACCTCTGGAGAAACAAAAGTGAAGTTTCCCTGCCTTTTGCTGAAGGACATTCTGTTTGGTGTGAAAAATGACAGATACTTTTCAAGCAGTGATATCTTGGAGTGTACATAATATTTCAAAAATATCTTGAAAGCTTCATATTTTAATAAACAGTTCCTACATCAATTTTTTATTAATATGTTTTTAAAAGAGGAGCAGAAAATTAACAGTGTGAGTCAGATCGTCAAGAAGGCATAAATCATCACAGCTCCACTGGTTTCAATTTATACTGCTTGTGAAAATGACTCTCTATACCTTTCTGGAATCACAGAGTGAATTCATCATCCCCAAATAATTAAGGATTTAATTTAATTATCTGTTAATCTCTTCATTTTATGACTGGATTCTGAAGGATGGCAAGAACTACGGAGAGCTATTGCAAGGGATGTTAATGATAAGTACAGTGTAAATCATCATTTTGATATATCCATAAATACTGAGCAAGTTAGTGCTGAGAGTTAAGTGGAGGAAGGGACTGTGTGCCATATCATAGATGTATAATCTCCTGCATAAATATATTATGGCTTATTATAAAAGCACACTGCACAATATAAGGTCTAACCCTTTTTGTTTAATCCCAAGCATAAAAGCCTTCTTTGAGATTTTGATGTACTCCTATCCAGAATAGTTTGAAGTAGGAAAAAAAGAAACAGTAGTATTTAAACTGACACCTGATCCTCCAGAAATTTAATTTTGAGCTATATTACCCTGAAATACCAGGTACCACAATGATGGGATAGGGACAAACACTTCAGGGAGAAGAGGAGAAAATGCATCAATTAAAGGATGCCTAACAGCCTGCAGCTAAATGGCTTTCACAAAGAGGAGGTAAAGCACAAAGTGTTCAGCTGCACAACAACATACACGGCTGTATGCAGATAAAATACTTCTATCCAAGAAGGACATTTTGTCTCCTACAACTAAACCGCTCCCGGAGCCCATTTAAGTACCGTGCTTCGACTACAGTAATTATCTCATGTCACTTAATATGATATAATATCTACTTATGCCTAATGGATCTGTTTTAATTTCTAAGGAAACTGCCTGTTTGCACAAATGAAACTTGTATGATGATTAAAATACAATTTTCACTCAGGCAATAACACTTTTCAACAAACAAAACCATAAATAGAGATGTTACATCTATTTGAAGACAGACATAAATGTGAATATCCTCTGCTACGCAATGCCCTGACTATAAATTGCTGAATAGTATGGAAATTAACCACTTCTCATCATTGATAGAATATCAAATCAAAGCTAATTTAAAGTAGTCAAATCAGTGTTATCCCTAAGCAATGTTGTCACTAAGTCAGCTGAGCTTCAGATCAGGGAAAATACACATTATAAATTATGTTGCACTAATGCAACATAATTTATATAATTAACTGATATCAGAGCCCCATCTTCTGAAAGCATCCAAACAAATCTATTTAAAGACTTTAAAATTCCTTTTTAAATGGCTACTCTTTGCAGAAAATTTAACAATGAGCAAAACTAACCCCAAACTTCTCAAGGAAACCCAGTTCATCAGACATGAGAGAGATGCCAGTTTCACTTGTTGCACCAAATTAACTTCACGTTTTTAACGAATCATCTGTTTAATTTCTCTTATTTCCAATCTATGAGACACGCAATTCTTTATAAAGTAAATACGACAATCTATTATTATTTAATTTGGTCATCATGCTAGACTCCAATGCTGCAAGGGCTTTAACCATGTCCCATTTAGTTCAGCTCTACAGTATATCTCAGCCCTAAAACACAGCCTGAGGGGAAAAGAGGCTTGGTTTTTTGTAATGCCTTTTTTATATTCATCCAACCTTAAATGGCATTTTTAAAGGCCACCGAGGAAATCAGTTTAGCTTAGCTTCCTCAAGAGCTCTTACTGTATAAATGTTGTTGTTGCAAATTCTCTGAAACTTTTCTCAAAAGTCAAATAAACTTGAATGCTTAATGTCTTGAGAAATTCGCGAAGATGCAACTAATATGCAAAAAATAAAAAAGCATACAATCAAACCCTGCAATGAAAAGTCCATCAAGTAACATGCATGCAGCCAGACAACCTGTCCACAAACACCAGAATTATCTGCTTGCAATTTATTTGTTACCACTGCAATCTTTTTAACAGACTAATGCATATTTTTCACTCACCCTCCATATTTTTTTAAATCTCTTCATTCTGGACAATTTGGTTTTGTTCATCTCTGAGGTCTGCAGATCAAATACATATCCTATATAGCTGTAGATGTATTTTACAACCAGTCTGGAGCCTAAAACAGTAGAGGGATAGATACTCTTGAAAACAGAGGCACTCCCTGGCTTTTAAAGCTGCTTCCAACAACCACACAGTTCACAGCTCAGCATAAAGTAACCAATAGCTGAACATGGGCACAAAAAAAATAGCAAGCCAAAATCCCTTCTTTGAGATGATATAGGGAGACGTCTTGATCCATCCAATGCACTGATTTAGGTCAGTGAAAAAAAAAAAAAAAAGATGCTATTATGTCAGCCATCCAACTTTAAGATGACTTGTGAGCTGACAGTCATGGCACTTTAAAGCACCGTCATGATGAGTCTTTACAAAGAGATTGTTTTAATCCTATATGAAAAAAAAAAAGGTGAAAAAAAAAAAAAGAAAAAACCGCCCAAGCTACTTAAGGAGTATGGAAATCACAGGATATTACAAAAATATCTGCAATGTGCTGCAAGGGAATGAAGCTGAAAAATACCTCGTGTAGTGCTTTCCACTTTATTTTTGCGGTTTCCTAAGGGTGGGAGATTTTTATGATTGTGGGGATCTACAGACCTGTCATTCCTCCCAAATGATTTTAACCCTTTGTCCCTCTTTAAATAAAAAATAAATATCATATAAAATAGAAAACAGAGAGATGTTAATTTTTTGGTTTCTTGAAAATCATTGAAAGAATCTATCCAGGACTTTCCCATAGAAAGTCCTAACTATAAAAATTTTGATCACAGTTCATGCTATCTGGCTCACAGGGCACTGTAAGAGAGAAGGACCATTTGATTTTATTGTCCATACATCTGGTCTTCTTATGTTCCCTTCTATAATTTCAGGAAATGGAAAAGAAAGCAGAAAGAGTGTGAAATATCCCTCTCTGGTAAAACGTAAAACCCCCTACCATATCTCAAATCCATTTCTGGAATGGTAAAATAAGTTTGTTTGACAAACACTGATTTATTCCAGGCAGTTACAGCTGTTAGAGCTGCTCTCCTGCAGCGTGGTGGAGCATAACAGGCCACCTCTACAGATGTGACTGTGCAGAGGACACCCTTCTGAAGTGTCAGCTCTGATTGAAAGCCTGGTGGTGTAACCCAGGTGCTGGAAGGAACTCATCCAGTAGAGAAAGATAAAAGAGATTTGCTTTGAATAGCTGGTGTGTTGCCTGGCTGTCTCAATAAGAAAAGGGGTGGCCACCATATTTTTATGTGACTACTTTCTTTGCCACATTCTGCTGCCACACATCTTCATCTTTGTGTTACAGCATCACAGAAAACTCCTCTTCACATCTTACTACACTGTGCAGCGTGCACTTGATCAGATTGCACTGAATATAAGACCACATTTGATATTCTGGTCAATACCCACACAGCCCTTATGAAACCTGTCCTCTCCTTCTCTTCATGGAAAGGCAGAGGTGTTGTGGGTCTGAACTCGCAGTGTTCTAATCGTGCAAGGCGCCATGACTCACATGGTACAGCAAACCCACCTGGGGATGGGCAGTGACCAGCAATCCGGGACCTGAGCCACGCTTCCTGACGGCTGTGAGATGTTTCACGGAACGCAAAGCTCCATTTCAAATGTGAATACCAAATTTACTTGACACCAAGAGCTGTTATGTGTTAATTACAGAAATGACAGACTGGTCATGTGGATGTATTTGATCATTTTATTCTCGCATTTGGTATCAGAGTCCTAATGTTCTTCCATGAGAAGCATTCCCATTTATTTTAATGGCAGTGGAATCTGACCTTTGTTCAATAAAGAATAAAAGTGACTCATCTTATGTTTATCTGAAAGAACTAGCTATACCTCATTAACTTTCTTCATACCCCCTTAGTAATCAGCCTCTCAATTATCTAACAGTATTCCAAACTTTTTCAGCCTTAATTTTCTGTCATTCTGGTAATACACCCTTAATCTGACTGCCACTGAAGAGACAGATAAGAATATTTCAATTTTCTTAGCGTTTATTGTTAGTCAGATTAGTTAATGATTAGTTAGATGTAACAGAATGTGTAGAAACCCTTCTTGATGTTATGCAATTAGTATTGAGGCCCCGAGCACTTCAGTCAAGCTCAGTGCAGACAAGTGCTGTTCTGGGAGCACGTGCTCTGCCTGCAGGCACAGCTGTGTGACTTCTGCATGGAGCTGTGCCTCCAAGCAAAACCAGGGTGGCAGCTTTATGCTGACATGTGTCTGCCCACTAAGAGCTGGGTCACTATCTGAGTGCTATTCTTCTCTTTCCTGTCTTTGTTCATGCACCTCTAGACACCCACAGCTGAAAGTGCACTTTCCTGGACTCCAGTGACACCCTGAATGAAATGGAATCTCTCAGTGATATGGCTCCTCTAAGCAGCAGAAGAATGTGCTTTATATTCCTCTGTCCTCAAAAGATGGGACTGAGTTTCTGGCTTTCCATGCTGTAAGAAGCGAAATTGTCCAGGAGAATTTTTTTGCTTGCTGTGACTGGGGCTTATAAACAACACAGCACGTCCATGCCAAGGTCAAACATGACTCTACTTTGGGGATTCTTCCTTTGTGGTTTGATTGTTATGGTTTAGAGCAAGGGAAAATATTGCTTCTGAATTAAAGCTGCTGCAGAATCATTCAAAATGCTTTCACCAAGTTAAGGGCTTTTGACATTGTAATGTGTTGAAAAGTGGCTTTCAGCACATTTTTAACATGGTTTCACGATAAAATTCTAATTCAGAAATAAACTGCTGTAGTTCATTCACTACACTCATTACACTGACAGATGCACTTTAGGAGAGTAACTTCTCCCTAGACTCAGGAATTCTGAGCACCACAAATGTCAAAGCACTGGCATTTCCAAGGTCTTGCTGACAAGGTGAGGAGGTTCCAGGAGGTTGGAGTAGAGCCCAGCTATTAATGACCAAATCACTTTCTCATGTCCTTCAACTCCTTTCCATAAACTCTGACCTCTAAATAAACCTCCTTACAGCAAATGTAAGATATAAGTCTAATTCCTGTTCTCTCCTCATTGAACCATAAAACTTCTCCTACATGACCTGCACTTTGTAAGAAAGAGATGAACAAAAGGAGACAAACATAGGTACAAAAAGTCACACTGATGTTTTGAGAAAAAAAGCAATTGCAAATGTCAAATTTCCCAGAAGTTCTTTCAGGTGATATTTCAGTATTAACTTCCTCCATTTGGCTGCCTTGGTGGGTTGTACATTTGTGCCATCCTGCAGTGACTGCTGCTGTGGATTTTGCTGCTTTGCTTCCAGTAAGGTGAGATGCTCAGCTTTTACCCAGTAATTTAGTTAAACATAATGGAGTGAAATCATCCCAGAATATTTACTGCAAGCTCAAAATCCCACCTCAGCTGCATTTACTAACAGCAATAACACTATGTGTGTTCCTGTAAGTATAATTGGTTCCTATAGCAGCTCTCAAATTAACAGAAGAGGAAGAAGATTTGATTGCAGTAATCGATCACAGGATTATAAACCACTGGTGTGGAAGGCGGTGAAAATGAAATCTACACTGCAAGGAGTTACTGGGAAAGTCTTTGCTTTCCAGTAAAGGCCAAGAAATATTAGTAGGAAATACAGAGTACTGCTGACACCTCATTTGGATAGCGGGTGCAATTTTGGTCACTCATATTCACGAGAAATGAAAACAAAACTGGAACAGATGCAAATAATGGCTGGCAGATGATTGGGGCAGTGGAGAATGTCTTGTGACAGAAACTACGGGAGCCTAATTAAAGTAAGGCTGCAATCTATAAATATACTGGAAAGGAAGCAGAAATGGGGAAGAGCTATTTAACCCCAAATTTAGCACTGACACAGGACAGATATGTACAAACCAGAAAAAAACAAATGCAAGGTAAAAATCAGAAAATGGTTTGTGACCATCTAACTCTGGGGTATCTTCCTAATAAAAGTAGGAATGAATAAATGTTACACAAATCTGAGACCACTGTTGAGTGGTTTATGGGGGACAGGATGACAGGGTGACTGCACTAAGAAATCCTGAAAAGCTACTACCAATTACGTACTCCCCACAGCACTCTCCTGACAGAATTAGGCAAGTTAGACCTGATGCTCAGCTGCACTGTGAGCACCAGCTGTGACCCTTTTCTGCTCCCAGTGACAACACACTGCCCCATGAAGTGCTCTTAGGACTGCTCCAACTTTCTCCATTTACCTACGTAAGCCCATGGGTCCATTTGGCACCAAGGCATTACCTGCTCACCAGGACACGATCTGATCATACCCCTGCACTGGGGATCAGTCACAAAAGCTGGATGCAGAATGTTCTGATCAGTGAAGAAAATATAAAACTCCAAATAAACAAGCAAAAGCTAACAAAAAGCTAACAAAGAAAATCTACAAAAGAGGAAAAGATGGCAATCTGTTGTCCTGTTTGCTCATGATGTCCTCAGAAGTGAAAGGAGCAGAATCACACTGATTTCCATCACAGCTCAGTAATTGACTCTGGAAATGGATATGTAACCCCAGAGCCACAGCCCAAACCAATGAACAGGGAAAGTGAGACACAAAACCCATGGAAAAAAACCAGACCAAAAATACCCCCTGTATTATTGTAAGAGGAGAAGTAACTGCCAGAAGTAAAAGGAGCTGGACTGAAACACCCAGCTCTCCACCTCATTTCATGAAGATCTTACAATGGCTGAGGCTTGGGCATGTGTCAGTACAGCTGAGCTGTGATGAAAACAGGTGCAAACACACGAGGCCACAGTGACAGGAAGATGCTGTGCCCAGCTCTGCCCACAGATGGTTGTGACTCATGGATAGAAGCCTGGAGAGAAGAAATTTCACACCTCTGGCTTTCCCCTATCTCCAGCCTGGGCTGCCCATCGTAGTCTCTGAAGATGACGGCAGCTTTTGGCCAAAATACAGAAAACTGAGGTGTTCCATCCTTCCCTTGCCTGCAGGACTGGTTGTACTCATTCTGCCACTGACAGCACTGATTCTGCTGCAAGCTCAGAAGCAGGGAATTGGATGCCAACCTTCACCAGTTTCCAGCAGGGAGATAAGTCACCCCCAAACAGCATTTTCCTGCTGACTGCCACTGTCAGGAGAGTAAGAACAACATGCCCATTGCTATCCCACACTGCCCTGTCAGATGGTGCCCGTGTGAGCCACACAGATGTCTGAACATGAACTCCTGCTCACTTTATTTCAATAACAGACAAACCCAGCAGATACTTCTATTGAAGTTCCTCCCTTAAATATGTAGCACACTGCAGTGTGCAGCCAACTCAGTTGTGGCAAAAAAACATTTTGAGGGGGATCAGAAAATTCATCTTTTTTTACCAGCATTTTCAGGGCAGGTCAGTTCACTTATCAGCCCATTGATCTGGCTCCCAGCACACCTGTACAAGCCATGGTGTGGGCAGGCTGAGGACAAGCAGCTCCCTTCTCTGGCACTGCCTTCCAGCCCCTCATGCTGGGAGCTTCAGTGAACTCCTGAGCCTACCCCCTGCTCCTTGGAAGCACCAGCCCTCACAAGGCAAGGAACCAGCTGTTTGCATGCAAAAAGCACTGGGAAGAAGGCACAGTGCAGCAGTGTAAGAGTACTGAAGATCACTAGCAGGAGGAAATAATGTCTATTTAATGGCCTCTGCTATTTGCATATATATTAACTCAAACGAATACTTTAGCCACATCCATGCACTGTGCCGGAGAAATATGAAGGGGGAAAAAGTGTCTTTTCTCATATATAAATACACATAGACAGGCACACAGCCTTTGCAAAATGCAGCACCTATTCCTGCTTAGTTATTCCAAGTCACACTCAGTGGCTGATTTCCAGTCTGCAGGAAATGGAAGAGAGAAGGCTTGAAAACAGCGTGGGCTCTGGGTGTGGAACAAGACAATCCGAGACAACCTGCCATCTCCACTGTCTGTCACAGAAGGCCCCATTTGTTATAGATCTTATACTTTTTGCAAGCAGTGCCTTCATCAAACTCAGCTACACAGATTTTAGGGTCCCAGTATGAGGTGTTTAACAGGTTCTCCCTCCCTCCACTGCATATGTTCTGTGTCTCAGCTTGTATAAAAGCTGTAGACAAGAAAAAGCAAACTGACCCATCTCCACCAGCGTGTTTAGACCATGGCATACAAGATATCAAACGTCTTCATGGAAATTCAGTGCCAAGAGTCAAAATCTTCTTACTCATATCAAAGATAAAACCAGAAAGAAATTGATGCCTGCGGTGGCCACCTAAAAAACAGAGACTAGACAGGAATAAGGGAATAAAGGTAGGTATTTATCTGAAGGCATCAAAATTAGAGAGTTTTTTTCATTTTGATGTCTAAATCAACTACCTGAAAACTTCCATTCTCACCCACATGCCAGATTTACAGCAACACCTACTTCTGATTTGCACCACTGGGTTCACTGGGAAGTCTCGACTCCTTAACCAGCAGCCCCAGGGATCCATGAAATGCTGTGCATGCAGCAGCCCAAAGTCTTGAACTTCTGGACTGCAGCAAAAGAGACTCAGGACTTTAGGGTCTCCTGTCCTCCTTGAGGGACATTTGGATGAACCCCTCTTCTTGCTTGGGAGCAAGAGGGCTAAGAAAGTGAGTAGGAGAGAGAAGTGGACAGACAGAAAGACAAAAACCAGATGAATCAACCCTCCTGAAAGGCCAATTTTTTTACAAACTGTCAAATATGAATAGACAAGATATCTGGGATCCATGGGAAGAGTTACCAGATCTCTCTGAGCACGTCAGTTTTCCAGCACCCTGCAGCTGGGGCAGCCCAGCCAAGCAGTAACTTTCAGGACAAGCAGTTCCAGGGCTGTCCTCCCCTGAATTTTGGTAATTTGACAGCTCACTGTAAACCTGTTCTACATATAACAAATTACAGTGAATTATATTACACCTTGTTGTAAGAAAGCCTTGATTGTCTGGAATTAAATTAAAATAAACCAATTTACGAAGTAGGAGTAAAGACTTAATAAGTTCCTGTCAGATATTTGTCCAACCCTGGTTTAGAAACTTTAGAAACTGATGGAGATCTGACAGCCTTTGTAGGCAATCCAGCCCAGCTGCTACAGCTAGAAAGTTAAATTTCCAAGCTCATTATTCTATGCCATGCCTACACCAAGACCTAAGGATAGTTTTTCTCCCTTGCAATTATTCTTTAGATAAATAAAAACTGTCACTGTGTGTCCTTGTGAGGACAGGCATTAAACAATACCTGGTTTTACACTTTAAAAATTAATTTTCCATCCATGGTGTAGATTCATTCTCAGGCTTAATAGATGTTATTTTATAGAGGCAATTTCTATTTCTCTCGCTTATTAGGTACAGATAAAATTGTCTACATTGTATTTAATGGTGTGTTGCACTCTGGGTGAGTGTGTTTTGTCTTTCGATATTATGTTGCTCTGTGACATTGATTGGCGATACAACACTACGCCTTGAAGATTTCTGCTTTTGTTTATCTATCCTGTGTATTCCTGGGTTGTTAGGAACAGCTGAGGTTTCCCAGCCCTGGTATTATTTAGCCGCCTAAAGTCAGCTTGTCCCCAGTCACCACAGGCAAAAAATCATAACACGAAAGGTCAACAAATTAGACTCAAAGAAAATACACAGAAAGCTATTTTCCACCCCTAAGAATATGAACTGTATTTTATGTAAACAAATACTGAATTATAAACAACATGAAATATAAAGCAATTAGGACAGGCACAGATGTAGTGACTTTGGAAGATGCCAGGCACTGGGGAGGACAAGTCACTCTTTGCATCCAGTGGTTGTGCCACCATTCCGTCAGGGGTTTTCCTCCTTTAAAGGACAAATTCTACAGGGGAAGTAAAACCCAATTGCTGCCCCTGTTCAGACAGATATTTCATCTGAAGTCCCCACCAAGGGGACCAATTAATGTCAATCCAGAGGGCATTTTGTGTGATCAACCATTAGCGATGCAATCAACCCATTCATGGCCATCTACTGCCAACACATTTGGGTCATTATGAAGATGGATCATTTTGAGCTGCTAGTTAGAGGGAAAAAGCTCCTTATCCCACTCCCATAATCATCCAGACTGTGTTAGAGGTAGTTACTGCTGGGCGATAAGGCAGGCTAAGGAAAGGGACAGTCTGAAATATGTCCTCAAGAGCCTTAACTGTTTTGGATCTTAATTCCTTAAAGCCCCTTATCATTCTGAAAATATTAGCTTTGCCACCAAAGGTGGGACTCATTTGGTGAAACACAGACGTGAGGTCTGAGCAAAGCCATCCTGGATGCCTTTGGAAGTCAAGGGAGCTCAAGTCTGTGAAGTCACTGGCTCCTAAAGCAGGCATCTAAACCCAGACAGAAAAGGCAGGACCTGGAAGTGCCATCATTGCTCCTTTGATTATAAAGGGATTTTATAAAGGGTGACTGGATCAGATGGAAATGTCTTTGCTTCATTAAAACAAATCCTGCCCCTGAGCCTCCTCATCAACTTCTCACCTCTGATAAAATCCTTCACGTTGCAACCCTTGCACATTTTTTGCACTTCAGATAGCAGGATTTGTGTGTGCATCTGGATGCACGTGAGCACTCCAGGAAGGAGGAATGATAAATGTACCCAGGGCTGGACACACCAGATACCAATGTCCCACAGGGAAGTGCATTTCTTTGCTCTATTTACTAGGAAAGCAGAAACACTGGCAGGCTCCTTCTGCCACTAGATTTCCAAGCAGCTGCCCAATGACCACGTTAGTGGCTGGTTAGGGCACTTAAAGCATTTTCTAAATGTTTAATATTTTATTCCTCCCTTGAAGCATCTGGTGTAAGTCACTTCTGGAAACAGAACGCTGGACCAGATGGAGCATTAGTCTGTGACATTCTGATCTGGTAATTCCTATGTTAATTTTTATGACAATTTAGATGGGCATTGGCCACAGGGCCCAATCTGAGTCAATTTATTATAGGAAAATTCTTTTTTTCCCCCATTTTCCTTGCCTATTGAAAAGCTTTTTTCTTTTTTTTAAACGTTGGTTTTCACAGTGCAGCACCTGGGGAGAAAAAAGAGGCACTGCAGATTTCAGGAGTTAAGAGGTGGGCTCCCACTGCTGCCTCAGATACAAAATGAAAAGGGGAACATTTTTCACAGTAGTTATCTGCAGATTTGGCAGATGTCTTTTCAACTGTTTAGGAGCTTAAGTACTGTGTGATATGCACCAGTAAATGCAGTGTTTAGTGGTATTACAGTCAGCATCATAAAGAGGCCTGAAGGTTCCCTTATGAACCCCAGCTGTGTCGGCTTAGAGGGAAACACAAAGTCTATATTACAACATGCTGCATTTTCAGAGATGATCAATAATCCTGAGCATATCAGAGTCCGAAAGGCCCAGCACAACTGATTGTAAAGGGAACTGATTCTCACCATATTTCTGAATATCAGAGTTCTTTCCATGTTACACTCAAGAATAAAGGCATCCCAAACTATCAGGCACCATCAAAATGCCACTCTGAGATACAGAAGTCTGTTCTAAACTGCAGAAACAGAGTCAGGTTATGCTGTGCCCCCACTTAAAGACAGTTTGATTGATCAAGGTCAGCTATGAATAATACTGACAATTTTATAGCCACATGATTTTCTCTAATTAAACCTCCAGCCTCTATCTAGGTACTTCTCCCTTATGTTGTTTTTGCTTATACATCCTTGTGATGCCAAGCTGTGAAAAATTACGTG
The DNA here is from genome assembly GCA_013397175.1 of Platysteira castanea. Taxonomy (NCBI): domain Eukaryota; kingdom Metazoa; phylum Chordata; class Aves; order Passeriformes; genus Platysteira; species Platysteira castanea. Next base: position 524,894 of record VYXC01010449.1, on the reverse strand, counting down.
GGTCATATAATCTTGTCACTATTCTTTTCTTACATTAAGATATTAATTCAAAAAACATAGAGCAAGAATATGAACAAAAAGATTCATGACTACACTTCAGTGTGGTTAGATGGGAGTCCTTGCAAGCATTTTAGAGATTAGCAGTACAACAAATTATTAGTTTCTCTAAATATCTGGTTCTGGCTTAAGAAACTAATCATATAAAACTGAATCATTAGCCTTTGGCAAACTGCCTCAGTTCCTGTTAGAACAGGCTGGTACAAGATGAGAAATTGAATGTGGTGATTTGGGGGTTTTTTTTCGTTTTCTTTTAATAGCACAGGAATGTATATAAATTTTGCCCATTAATTTTTATGTACTGAATAAGGCCTGAAAACATCCAGTAAAAATAGATCTGTTGTTTTCCAGCTGGGTTCATGAAGGATTCCTTGTCTCTGTATGGCCATTCAAAATATAGACTGTGATTGCATTTAAAGGTTAATGGGAAAATTCATGTGTCACTTTTTGTCAGGGTTTTGTTCCCTTAAGTTACAGTGATGAAATGGCAAAGTGGTGACTTTTCCAATGAGTTTCACAGGGCTGCACCAGCAATCACAAACTCATCATTGCTTAAGTGGAGTTTTCTGCATGAACTTACTCTGGGGTGGGTTTGGACCAATAAGGCATCGCATGGAGTAGAGAGGACACAAAGCTGCACCATCACTGGTGCCATCAGCCAGAGGGACAGCACAGCACCCCGGGGCAACCTGGGGCAAATGCTACCCTTGTTCGTAACATCAGAGTCCAGAAAAGCCAAGATTTAGGGACAAGAGGGCCCTGCCATTTCTGTTCACCCTATGAAAGAGGGACTAGTTGCTCAGACAGCTCAGACAGAGCACAATTTCTTGCTGAAATGCCTCTTTTTCAGCTCACCCCTCACATCTGTGTGGCCTCTCTTCCATAACAACAAGCCTTGGCCAGAATTGTTTTTCCACTTCACAATAAAAACCAGCTGGACTAAACCCAGTCCTGTGAGAGTGCATCTGCACATGCAGTCCTGAGAAGGGGAATGGCCTGAGAGAGACTGTTTATCTTAAAAATGTCACTTGGAGAATTTTTTTCTGTTACCTGAGTAGCCAAGTGCCTGATTTACACTGAATTGAATGTTTTGACTGCATTTTTTCACATAAAGAATTAAAGAGGCTTGAGATGAAAGTCTGAATGAATACAGTCTCACACAGTAAGTTCACAGACTCCACAGCAAGCCCCCACATCAGCAATGGAAGCACCCGGGGATGGGGAAGGGTCAGAGGATGCAAACACACTTGTCTGTATTTCAGACAATCACAGGATCCTAGAATCGTTAAGGCTGGAAAAAAATCTGCAATATCATCAAGTCCAACTTTTGACCAAATACCACCACGGCTACCAAAACAGAGCACAAAGTGCCATGTCCTTCTGTGCTCTGAGCATTTCCAGGGATGGTGACTCCACCACTTCCCTGGGGAGCCTGTCCCAACGGGCTCTTTCCATATCAGGGGCCATGGAAAATTCAGTTCTAGGATTTTCTGCAAAATATGGCAGAAAGTTTCTGGCTGCCTCATCATGCCACCTCATACCTCCCCCAGACCACCCTGGCAGCAGCAACACGTTGCCAGTGCACAGGGAAGTAGAGCCAGGGCAGCAGCACAAGGCTGCCGTGCCTGATGGCAGGAGACACCCTGCCAGGAGTGCTGCTCCTGGGGACATCAAAGTCCAGGCTGGGATGTGCAGGGCTCCTTCTGGAGGCACAGGTTCATACAGCTGCCTCTACCTGAGCCATCCCACGGACCTGGGAGGGAGAAGAGGCTGAGAGAGAAGGAATTTATAAGTAGGGATAGGAAAGCAAGCCTGGAGCTGAAAGATACGGGATAAGAAAGATCCTCTTAGAGCACATCTGAAAAGATTGAAGGCCAGGGAAGAAAGAAACAGAGACTCTCAAGGAAACAGTGATAAAGCAGCCTGGTGAGAAGGATGTGAATAAAAGAAGGTTACCGGAGCAGGAGGTTGCTGAAAGGCAAAGAGAGGTGCCAAGAGGAAAGATACCTGGTCCTGACAAACTGAGGACAGACAGAAGAAATGTTGTTATCTGGGGCAGAGTAGCTCCCAGAATAGAATATGATCTTCTCCCCTATTTGGAGTAGGAAATGACAATTCCTATCTATAGACATGTTTTAGCAACTTCCACATTTTTTTCCTTTATTTCCCCCTGTTGCCTCCATCAAAACCTTCAACTGTCTGAAGTCACATTAAGCAAGTTCTGATATTCACATGAAGATTCATCATTTGTGTGGGGGGTAATGCACATTTGTGACATTGCCTTTGCCTGCACGCTGGTGTGAGAGACATTTGTGTGAGATGAGATATAACCTCTGAGCTGAAGTGCTTGTGCAGGTCGTCAAAGTTCAAGGAGCAATAAATTAGTTAGCAAGGCCTGGTTTGGAAGAGTTCTGGCTCTTTTGTCAAGATAGATGATTTTTCTGAACTGATTTCTGAAAGGAATAAGCCTTTGAGAAAATCATTAATTCCATCCTCAATACAAAGAATGATAAAGGGAAGAAAGAAAAGGCAGCATCCTGCTGAGTTCTCTGAAAAGATATACATTTCATTTTTCTCAAAAATTACTATCAGAGCATTGCTGGGCAATTTTTACCACTTCTGTTGATTTTTACAGGTGTCTAAATGTGGATGCAATCTATTCAATAAACAAGTAGGATGACTAAAAAGAGCTTCCTTGTTGGATTTTTCAGCCTGTTTGTTTCTTTGAAGATGCCTCTCTTCTGTTACTACTGGAATTAAATGAACGAGTACAAGATTTGGGGAGCCTCTCGTGTGTCTATCAGAGAGAAAGCTGAAGTGGTATCACCAATCCAGGCAACTTTCAGAGAGGAAGAGGATCGTAAGAAGGATCAGCTTTGTTATTGGAAACTCTATCCCACACTGCTCTCTCCCCATAAGCAATGAGTTTTGGAATGGCTCAAAAAAAAAAAAAGATATCTGTGCTGTGTTTAAGTCCCTAATTTATAATGCATGCAAACTCTTGGACACGCAAATATGTGCTTTTTAGGTCTGGCTGCATCCACCAGACCCCAATGACAATGCTGAGGCAGCCAGCACACCTGAGGGGTGTTTCCCATCCTTTGAGAAGGAGATAAAACTCGTCATTAAAATGGGCTGATGAAGAAAATAACCTATTTTGAAAATATGGTCAGTCAAGAGGAAAATCAGGCCAAAAATATTCACATTTCTTCAAAAGAACTGTGTTAAGATAACATTTCCAGTAAAATTAAAAGAAGGGAAAATATGACAGAGCAGCAAAACTTGATGAGCTGACATTAATGGCTCTACCTCTTGTAATGATCAGAGGGAACTGTCTAGACCAGGAGATGTATTAAGTCTTTGAGACTAAGCAATACCTTCTTGCGAGAGTGTGAGGTTCAATTAAATAATCTGAGCCAGTTTTTGGAAGTTTGGCCAAGGCGGCTGATCTATGGGAGACTGCCTCTGAAATGAGCCTCCAGGCCCCAGAGGAATGCACTTGGCTAAAAGGTAGCAAATTCCATCAAAACCATTAATGATGTTACTTTCTGTATTCTGGAGTGCAGAGGACAGCCCTGGGCTCAGGAGGGCCAGCGGTGAGATTAGCTGAAATAAAGCACTGAGTCTGTCAGAACTCAGTCAAGCTTCTAAAAATAGCACTCAATGTTTTATTCACTTGGGTAAATTACTTAATTTCAAGTCCCTTCATGGTGTTCAGCTTCCAGCACGGCTGGGATTGGCCCTCTGCCATACAAATGACCCTTGTGTTGACTCAAGCATGTGAGCCTCAGGAAGAAACCAGTGGGAAGCAGCTCTGAAGGGAAACTGAGGCACAAGGGACTGCAGGCAGAGAGACAGCAGAGTGCAGAACAACCACTGGGAGCCCTTTCAACACTGACTCTTTAAGAACACTTATTTATTCTAAAAATAGGTAATTTTTTCTGAAAATTCCTAAATTTACCCTTTCCTTTTTTTCCCCCTGATGCTCAGGTATTAATTTCCTGTGTATACTTGATGCATGAGTTAGATACTTTTAAAAAGTGATTTTTTTTTAAATCTACTTTTGAAAGTACATACCCACATCCCCTGTCAACCTCTGCACATAAGCCAGCAGTCCTTTATTGTCAGTTGCTTACATATTTCACCTGACCACTCATTACAGCCAAATGCTATAAATCAATTGGCACAATGGCAGATCATTGCAGATTTTGAAAACTTCTTACAAGTTTGATGGGAGGGAAGGATGTGAGAGCTCATTACATGTCCCAGGCTATAATATGGTGCTTACATTTCTTTAGTATTAGCTGTAGTTCCTTGTGTTAATATTTATCACTTGTAGTGCAGGTTTTTTTGAAGTCTTTCCAATATTATTCACTATGCCTGGACAGACAAAAGATGCTTGGGGGACTCTAATTTTTTTTAAAATTTAATTTGACCTTTTGCTTTAAAATGACTACATTTTGCCCTAGGAACTCCATTGTCATCAGGATGCTATTAAATTAGAGGCACTAGGGAATCTCTGAGTTTGAAGTTTCAAAGGGCACCAGCTCTACTGCGTTTATTTTTTGCCTTTGTTTCACTAATAGTTGCACAAGTGTTCTACAGATTTGATCAAAAAAATGAACATTCTCCTATTTGCTTCAATATGAGAAGCAATCATGCGAGTTGTTAAAATTTAAATAATTAATTTAATGTTTAATCATGTGATTAGTTAAAAACCAATCCCTCTTAACATGGGTTTAACTCTTGGAAAAGGGTGAATACTCTGAAGAAGAATGGGTTAATAAAACCATTTTAAATGAAGAGAAGCACGAAAAAAAGAATCAACCAGCAGAAATGGGATGGAAGTAACCCTGGACCTCAACTCATCAGAAGCAAAAATATTTCCATGGTAAGAATAACCAGTATTTCAGGCTGAAGAATAATCTTCCAGTGCACTTCACACAAAACAACACTTCAAGATATTTACAACAGAACTGGACAAGACATTGCACAGCAGGGGATACACAAACTGGATAATCTAATAGATATTTTCCAAGTCCAATGCCTGATGCTCTTGGAAGAGGAAAAAACTATTGTTACAGCAAATACAATAAATCTCTTACAATATCAAGCAATAAAGCAGCAATTACTAAAGGTCATAACTGTAATTAAACAGCATTATTTATTTTATTGCCAGTGCCTCATTTTTTATTAAGTTAGATGCTAACTCAGTTAAGCTAACAGCCACACTTACCTCTAAATATTTTTTAAAAAATCTTTGAAAAATGTTATTGCTGGAGATTTGAGTCTCTTTTGCTCAGGAAATGGTTAGAATTGGCACCTTTGCGTACAAATATAACAATACATAATAGCTAACATTTTCTTCAGTCTCAAGGTTAAAATTAATTTTTAATGCTTGCCTTGTTGTATTTCTAGCTGTATTCATTCATTTTTTCAGTGCAGGCTCACTCATCTGAATCCTACTTGCTTGCCAAGTTCTCTAACTCACATTTTGTTAATGCATCTCATCTAATATTGAAAGTACAGAACAATATCAGGATGCTATTTTCTTCCGTTTAAATTCCTTCATTTCAAAAATTGGGATGGGGACAGTTTTCCACTTGATGATGTGTGAATACTCACTAGTAGACTTTACTGTGTTATTTTGTCAAATACTACCTCTGACAATCACATTTGTGCTGCTATTCTTCAGCGTCTTGATTTCCAACCCCATACTGGTTTTTCTACCCTTTGTTTCCATAAGGTTTACTTGCAGGTGTACCTGGAGTTTTTCCTTGCTGCTCCAAAGGTAATTTCTGGATATCAAATTCACATCCTCAGCTTCCCATTAAAGGCTGATGAAGAGAAAAGTCATTAAAAGTTCCCTGTGTAGAAAAGCCTGAATAAAAATAAGAAGAAAAGGAGTGGAATGGCTGGAGGCCGTGAGTCCTACAACGTGAGACACACAGAGCTCATAGCTCCACACTGCCAAGGCACCCATGGCTCCGCTCAAGGCCAGAAGCAGGGCTCTCATAAGATTGTCACGGGGCTGCTCCTGCCCTGCATTTGGACCTGGGAGCTTACTCAGTCTTCCTCGTGAGTTTAGCCCAGAGTTATTTACAAGTGGAATTGATCCAAAGTGAGGATCACCAAGCAGTTCCTCACTCAAGTTTGCATCCATCAGTTTGGATGCTGAGTGAGCACAGAGAGTTCCCACAGATGTTATGGATCAAACTCTTCCCAGAATTGCAATCCCAAGCCAACCTGTGAGGCACAGCAGGGCCCTGTGGCCTTTTCCACTAAATACACATTTCAACTTTCCTCACAATCATTCTATTTAAAATGTTTTCTAAGTGGTCTTCAGCCTCAGGGCATTTTAGGTTTATAATCTCCATGTGTTCAATAACATAATTCATCACACTGAAACACCGGATTCTCAGGGACTTGGCTGCAGGAGCAGAAAGTTGTCATAGAGGAAGAGATCCAAAAGTGTCAAAGGCGATAAGGAGAGAGATGAGGCTGGAGAGGTGGCAGAAGCACACGCAGGCAGTGCAGCCTTGGAGTCAGACAAAGCTGGGGATGGAGTCCCAGCTTACAGTTCTACTACAGCTTATCTGGGTGACCTTAGACAATTTTTCTATTTATTTTGTGAAAAAGGAAAAAATCCCACACTTCCATGGGTTTGGTGTCCACAAGGCACTGTGACACCCAGCTGAGCAGCACTCCAGACATGGAATTGGGAATTCCTGGTAGCTGTGAGCTGGGCTCCTTCTGGGCCAGACCAGAGAATTGTTCACTTCCCAGCACAGCAGAGATAGTAGCATTACACAGCTTTTATTTACATCAAGAACTGCAAATATGATGACTATTATTCTAAGCTTTAGAAAAGCCTCCCCTATTTCAAATGTTTATCTCAGCTAAACAGAATGCTTTGAAGTCTTTGAATCCCTATTTCTCAGCTAAACTATGCAGGTGTTCAAAGGCATCCATGGACTCAGGAAAGGGGAGAAAATGACAGATCTGAGCCCCTTCTCTGCTTTTCAGCATTCACCCCGTGCAATAGATTTAAACAAGTTGCAGGATCCAGGACAGCTCAAGAGTTCAAGTTTTGCAGCTTGAAATTCCAGTGCATTGCCCTTCTATCTCCTATCTGCATTTCAAATTGTATTTACCAAGTGCTTCAAATTTTTCTTTGTAACAGGTTATTAATCTGACACATGATTTTGCAATACTTGTGCATTCAAATTCCTGCATAGTTTAGCTGATACATCTGACCTTGCTATTATCCTTCCTTTAGGAGATTTATACAGCATTCCTGCTTTGGAAAGATCATTAATTAGCATGCCAATAGAAAAAATGAAATTGCCTGCCATCTCCTATGTAAATGCTTTCCCATCTGTTCCTTTCTCATTTCCTCTGCACAGACTCTACCAAAGGTAGCTTTAGTTTTTATACTGCTCTTAGAAAATAGTGCATTCATTGTTTTGCAATTTAAATCTGTTAAATTGGATTGCATTGTGAAATGTGGCTCTATTAAAGTAATATATGGATTCATGCAGTCTCTCAGAATCTGAGCAAACTTCCAGCAAATTTTCTGGATGTTCCTTCCTTAATACCTATTAATTCAGCTTAAGGTCTAAAGAATCAGAGTTTTATATGTTTCATCCAAGGCTGCTACCACTAATAATTGTTTAAAAAAATTCTATTTATTAATTAATAATGACTTTTAGCAGTATTCCTGTAACAGCCCAGTGAACTCCACTGGGCTTCCACATGGTCCTGTAACACTCTCCACAGCTCTTAGTTCTGCTGTGATAAGAGAATTTTAGTCTTAGATCCAAACCAATGGACTGTGAAGTCCTCCAACATGCACTGAGCACTCACTTCCCAGTGTTAACGCCCTCAAACCATGAGGAGCTCAGGAACACTCAGAAGAGCTCCTTGCACAATGTAAAAGGCCAGAAGTGTCCATCCCTGTTTCTAATTCCTGTCCTCCACCAGCAAGAGAAGGGACCCACAAGGATCATGAGTCCACTCCTGGCCCTGCACAGGACCATCCCCAAGAGTGCCACCACGTGCCTGAGAGCATTGTCCAAACACTTCCTGAGCTCTGTCAGGTTTTGTGCTGTGACCACTGCCCTGGGGAGCCTGTTCAGTGCCCAGCCACCCTCTGGGTGAGGAACCTTTTCCTAATATCCAACCTAAACCTCCCCTGACACAGCTTCAGGCCATTCCCTCAGATCCTGTCACTGTCACCACAGAGCAGAGATCAGTGCCTCCCCCTCCTCTTCCCCTCACCAGGAAGCTGCAACTGGAATGAGGTCTCCCCTCAGTCTCCTCTTCTCCAGCTGAACAGACCAAGTGCCCTCAGCTGCTCCTCACATGGCTTCCCCTCAATCAGTATTTTATATTTGTTTTAGAAAACACACACATTTTTCAGAGGCATGGAAGAGAGGGGGCCAACACAATGCCATTACATTTAAAAGCAATGATTTTTAACTAGAACATTATTGTCAACGTTTCTGATTTGGAAGCTCAAGATTTTATCTCATTTCCCACCTGGGCAATGAAGCATCATCAGCACTGCAGGTTGCTGTGTGAATGTGTGTTGTGTCTTTGCTTTATGTTTCCTCTTTATTGCAGGTTGAAAACAGTTTCCCACTCACTTGTGTTCAACAAAGTTTTGCATCACATTTCCTATGAATTTTCTGGACATGGAATTTTAAAAAGTAATTAGCCAAATATATTACTAAGTTATCTTACTCATAAATATCAAATAGCAACATAAAAGAAGCATATGCTGCTGTGGTTCTCCAACTGGGTGCCAGATGGCAATACTAAGATTCAGACAGAATCTCTGTTAGAGTCAGTTGGGAATAAACCACCACTCAGATAACTTTCTTTGCAGCTGAAAACAAAATTTCCAGAAACATCACCATTTTCCATGTGTCATTCAGCTCACGTATTTCAGTTTTTCACAACAGCACTACTGAAAGAGAACGTTTTGGTTTGGTAAAATGAAGACAAACATCTTCATTTGGGTTAACTACACCCTGCCCTGTGCTCATCCTGACAGGTCAGACGCTCAGTGTCCCTGTTTTCATTGCAGACCTGGCTCCCAGGTGTCACAGTCTTGTCTGAGGTGACAGAGCACCCAGCTGGCACAGCACCCATTCTGGATGCAGCAAGGATGTGTCTGGGTGTGGGATCAAGCACACGGCCCCTGTACAATAACTTGTTTGAATGCACCCATCATAATTCACTCCAGCACCTAAAAAAAAAAGCTGGTTTAAGGGCACTGAGATATTTCCCTTCAGACAAACAAAATGTCTTGCTTGTCAAATCAGGGATATGAGAAGTTCTGATTTTCCAGCCAGGTGTACATCATGCTGAGGAAATGGGAAGATTCTCTGGTGTTTATACCGCCAGATAAGACAGGGTGTCTTCTTGGATGACAAACTGCAAGAATCTCTCACCACAGACAGGTGAAATAAAAAAGGGAAAAAAAAGTTACATGAACCCGTGGTCTTTTGTGGATTTTAATCTTATAAAAAATAGGAACTTGTAAAGCACTACACCTCAAAATAAGTTAAAAACAGGAATCACAAATAACCTGCAAGGGAAGAGGATGTTTTTTAATGAGGTTTACTAAGCTTATTCTAGGGTGACATGTGGAAAACACAGTGTCAAGGCTCCCAAGCTTTGATCACAAATGTGACACCTCCTGGCCAGACAGCTTATCTTGTTTATCTTGTCTGGTAGCTGGCTCATTAGGCTACTCACCATCACACTGATTGAATCCAAATTTAAATTCTTAAAATTATTGGGCAAAGTTATGGACTTGGATTGTTTTGTAACTTCAACATGGCATGATCTTTTCATGTATTAAAAACAGTTCAATGATTTTGAGTTTCCTGCCGTTTGGAACTTGCTGCAGAGATTGTGAACTGCTTTGTTTGCCTTTACCCGGGCATCTCTGCCTCCTCTTGCAGGCATCATCTTCCCAGAAGTTTAATATCTCATTCAAGTTCATTTTTAACTTCTTTAAAGCTCTGCTTTTCCAGACTGAAGAGGGGAGCTCTGCCAGCTCCACACACAAACAATGTCACACCAGGTTTCTCCTCTTTCTTACTGGTGTTACAAGAAAGGTACTTTCTGCTGCTATTCATTCTCCTTGCTTTCCTTGAGTGTTTAACCAGTTCCATTTCTTTTTCTCCCCTGCACAGACACAGTGTTTTGTTTTGAATAAGCAAGCCCAGCAGTGAGTCTTCGTTAATTCAAAAGCATTTCAAAAAGGGCCTTATATTTTAACTTCAGTCACTCTAGCCAAAGGCAACACTGGGAACTTCAAGGAAGAAGTACCTATTTAAATTCTTAAGAATAACTTTCATCTAATGTTACCTCCCAGTTCTCTCTATCAAAGCAAAGAACAAAACATTTTCATTTTGCAGTGAATAGATTATGTTTTTATGATAAGCTCATTAGAAAATGAGTCTGCTCTCCTAGAACAGTTTTGTTCTGCATATCCTTGATTTCCTAAAGTCCTATACTTGGAGAATAGAGAAAATCTGATGTGCCAAACCATCTGAGCTGGCTGCAGCCATGACCTTCCAGAGATTGTCTGCACCATGCACACCACGCCTGTGAACACCCATTTTACATTCAGAGGTGCAAATGCGTTGGGACATCACTCTTTTAACATACCAATATAAATATTCACCCTCCTTTTCACCCCCAAATACATGAGCCTTCAGTAGCTTTGGACCCTGGAGTCCTCTATACCACAAAGCAGCCTACTTTCAACACCTTTCTCTCAACAAATAAAATGAAGACAACTGGAGTTATTGAACTTTCTGTATTCTAAGCAGGAAACTGATTACTCAGACGTGCCAAAGAACAGGGAACATGAAGTAATCTCAGATGGTGTCGACAGAGCCTCCAGAATATCTCTAGAATCACAGCAGTGGTGATCACAACACATCATGCCTCACTGTGACCCCATCCGTTCAGCTCTCAGGAGATACCAGAGTGGCCTGGAGGGAGACATAGGATCTGTAACACTGCTACAGCAGAAGGAGGATGCTGTGTGGTGCTTTGGGCCATCTGCTCTCATAGGTTGTTCTCTGCATGTTTCATGGAGACACAGCAAAGCATTCAAAGATACCAGAGTAGTACAGTGTCACCTTTCCTTCAGAACTGTACAGTGATTTTGCAGAAGTCAGGAGTAAAAATTACTTCTCCTGGATATTTTGGATTCATATAAAAATAGCATTGTATAGTGTCTCATGCAAATAAATTGCATATTTTATATCTTATATTTTATAGTTGGTTTCTTTTTTCTTTTAGCAAGTGTTTGCATTTGAAGAAAAATGTTGCACTTCCAGAGCAGCACAGCACAAGCACCAGCCTAACTTTTCAGCTGAATGTGACTTCAGCCTATACAGACAAGAAAGCCAAAATCATTTGGGCTGCACCAGAGACTAAACTGCAGCATCCAGGACCTGAGAACTTCCCTGGAGTTGGTGCACGCCCTCCATGTAAGAGAACATCCTTCAACGCACTCATGTGTGTGGCTGGAGCACACAGGAGGACACGTTATTATCTCTGACTTATCCATTACAGCAACAGACACCAAAGAGTTTTCCTTCTGCATAGAAAGCACAGGAGTGACTGATAAAATTCTCCACACTGAAACATGCCGAGGAAAGCGTAGGGATCATCTCTACTTTTATTCAACAGGCTGGGGATGTAGCCACAGTGGCCAAGATGCCAGTTTTAAGCTACACCCAAAAGCTATAGCTCAGAAAGGATACTCTAAGGGGCAGTCACTGGAAATGCCTCAGAAAGTCTGTAAAATCCAGCATTGTGCACTGGGGATGCCAGGCAGTCCTGTAGATAACTGGAGGCGTGCAGAGGGAATGCAGCAAGGAAAGGCAGGCTCCCTGCCCAGATGCCTGCAGCCCCAGACCCTGGGTGCAACAACAGACTCTGCAAAACCTCGTCCCCACTCTGAAGGTTTGGCTGTCTGAAGGTTTGGCTGGCCCCAGGCCGTGGCTACAATCTGGGACCAGGCCACTGGGAAAGGGGCTGTGTGAGCCCATCTGGGAGAGGCTGCATCAGGGGCTGACCCCTGCACTTGGGAGAGGCCTGTGCTCCAGCCCTTGCCCTGGGTCCTTGCCTGAGTGATGCTGTAGCCATGCCTGAGCCTGGCCATGGGCCCCATCGGTCCCAACCTGCTGATTTGAATTCTGGCTTGACTGTGGACCTATCTTATCCTACAGATGTGTCTGGAGACCTACCCTGTTGGCAGAGCCTGGCTGCCAGCCCTGTGCCAGCTCTGCTTGCCTTGCTCTGCCCTGCCCACCCCACTGACTCCCCAGCTCCTGCATGATTTTCCCTCAGTGAGCAAACCCACTTTGGGTTCTCCCCAGTATATCCCCTCAAACAGGATCCCACAGCCGCCTCCTGCTTGAGACAAGGGATGCATAACCTCAGGATGGATTCAGAAATTATCTAATAATGCATAAAAATAGCTTTTATACCTCAAAAGTGTATTTCTAGAATTCCCAAGCACCTACCAATTTAAATGTCCATTTACATAAGTACCATGGGGTAGTGAGACATAAAACCACTCACCATTTGTTCCTGCCTTCAAAACTACCTCAGAGGCTTTATAAATTCACCTGCCTACCTCACATTCAAAGAAAATAATCTCACAGGTTTAAACATTGTATTTAAACTGAGCATTCAGTTTTATTTCCCCTTTGAATGGAAACAATAGATGCCAGAGGAAGGAGCATGTGAATGTCACATCACAAACCCTCCTCGTGCCTGCATTTCAAGGACAACCAGAAACAGCCTGGTCCTTTGCTGACCTCAATACTCACAGTCTGAAAAGAACTATCACAGCCCTCAAAGCAGACCAAATAGCTGAACAACAAAGAACCTCAAAAGTATAAAATCACTCTTTTTTATAACGGCCACATGCAAAGCAAGTCTTTGATACTCATGGTGATGTTTAAATTCACTTAAGCATTGCAGAGATCAAATTTCAAGTTCCATGAGTGGGAAATACTAAAAAAGTGTTCAACATCACCTCAGTGTCCCTGAATCCTTGCATCTCACAAGACTCATTGTCCACTTCATTGCAGAGCTGCAATGAATATGGGATGAAGGGGCTCAGTCCACCATAAATCCACCACCAGAAAAGCTGCTGGTTTTAAACGGAACTGACTTCAGGAAATAGTTTCACTTGAATCAACAGTGCCTAAGAAAAGTAAAGAAAGCAATACAGAACTGGTGGGGTCCTGCATTAACTACTGTATCCTTCAGATGCTCCAGGGCAGACACTTCGCTTGTTCTCTACATTTTTTAATACGCAAATGTGCTATTATTTAGCAGACTGATAGTTCTGCAAACAAGCTACTCATCCAAAAAAATGCAATTACTTACAGAAGGGATAATTAATGATCATTATAATTTTGCCCAGAGCCCTTTCTGGAATTAGAGCCTGTGGACTAGTTGTCACATAAATATCTACCAGGAGACACTACTTGCCATTAAGTCCTACCATTAAAATAAAATAAAAAAATCAGAGAGAAGACTAGAGAAGAACAAAGGGGCATGGTGACTTCCCAAGGATAGCTGCAGAGCACATACCTCCTGCAACATAAACTTTCATCTTCCTTGCATCCTTCCCTCTTTCCGTATGCAAATACAGACTCTTCATTTTGAGCAGTTATTTCATTCTAACATCATTATTGGTAACTGTTGAGAAGCCCAGAGCACAATTTGTTCCTACTGAACTTTCCTTAATTATCACTAGATGTAGTCTTAATGGATTGCTTGGAAGTGTCAGTAAAAATGAGAGAAAGGACCGTGGTTCAGCAAGGTTAAACTTAAATTAAAATCAGGGCCTTTTTAAAGGATCTGAGAAAGACAGAAAGGTTCATTCTTTCCTGGTTTTACACTTTTTCATTAAACATTAAACATGGATTGAAAAGCATTTTACACCACCTTTGAGTTCGCCATTCACTCACTCTTCTAGCTGAACTGAGCTTGCAGGAGAGGCAGTGAACACAACAGAAAGCCAGTTGTCATTTACCAGGGCAATTTAAGGATGAGCCAGAGTTTCCACTCCCTCCAAAAGCCTTCCAAGCCTCCCAATATAAAGTCTGAGAGAGGTGGCCACAACGATGCACGCACAGAGCAGCGGGATGGCAGTGCCCGCTTGCTTGCAAAAGTGGGGAAAAAAGAGCAAAGAAAGAGGATTTCTGAGAAGCAGAACTGTGACTAATGGAGGCAAAGAGGTCCAAAAGTGTGGAGTCATGCTGTGGAGTCAGTAATTCTCAATCACCTGCAGAAGTTTTTACAGCTAGAAAAATACATCCTACACAGGTTAAACTACCCACTGTGACAAAAGCAGGCGCTGCTTGAAACAGGGATGGCTCATTTTCCCTGTTACACCTGTTACTCTCACTGGAGTCTAATCAGTATTTAATACTCCACCAAACAGGGCAGAAATAATGCTTTCCTGCTTCATGTCCCTAGGCAGAGCTGTGATTAGTGACGTTATCAGGTTGCTGTCACATTTATTTCATTAGCATGAAATAGTGTTGCAACTCTCGTTTGGAGGTGCTGTTTCTAGCTGCAGGGTCTGTAAAAAAACCTAAAATATGTCATCTAAGCAAAACCACTGAATTTATTCTCAATGCTTAGATGTCTGTGAGACAACAGAGTGGGGGGAAGACCTGTTCTGGTCTCCTCAACAGATTCTCAGCCGTGAAATAAACTCTGAACTGGGACAATCAATTCATTAACTGTTTCACTTTTGATGAATTTTAAATGAAAACAGCAAGTATAATTATCATCCAGTACCCAAATCCCTCACAGGCATTTTTTAGGCCAAATGCCCTATTTATTGCCACTTCCACTATGACAACCTCAGCAAGGCTATGACGAACTGCATCTGCAGAGTCTCATACAATGCTAAAACCAAAAAAGGTAGAGAGGATTATGCAGCATTTGGGGTGGGATTGGCCTTGCAGGGGGATACCTGAGTGTGACCACACAAACCACATCTCCAAGTTCCCACTACAGACCATGGAGGTACAGTCAATGTAATTAATGAAGTTCCAGGCAGAGTTCAATTGATGAGACATAGATTTCTGTCTTAGGGTGATCTGAATTCTTCTGACTCCACTAATTCAATCAACAACCTCCACTGTCATGGGAACTTAGAGGGCTGGCTCACATTTGGGTGCCTACAGTTCAGATTTCATCCTTATGATTTGTTTCAGTTGCCTAAAATCCAGCAATGGCACCATCTAACAAACTGTAAGGAGGGCAGAGCTCCAGCTGTCTCCTGTGAAGGGCTTGTTTTTTGGAAGATGGCCTTTGCTATTCAATTGCACTGTTTAAATATCTTATGACCTTCCTAGTGCATTAGTATCAAACTCATATGTCTGTTATTTAATTTTTTAAAAAATACCCTTTTCATCACTCTTGGAGCTGTAGTCAAATGTTCTCCACTGGGTGGAATAAAACCAAAATTTCTGCCCTCAAATTTTCAGTCTCATTTATCTCTGAAGCACAAGCCAGTGCCAGGGCAGGTCAATGAGCAGAATTACAATTTATTATGTGAAGATCTACGTAAGTGACTCTCAAACTATCATCTGAACCATGTAAAGGTTCTGAAATGTACTGTTATATGCCTCACCATAAAATCTCTGAATCTGTCAGATTTAAGGTTGTTGATGGGCTTCTGTTACAAAAATATGGTTTGCCAGTGATCACTAAGTTTGGAAACTGCTGCTTTTTATTAATTCTTATAGGAAAATAAAAAAGAAAAAAACCAAAAAAACACCTCCTTGCTATGTTTGCCCAGCAACTGAGGAAGAAATTGGCCTTTTTTAAAGATCTGGATTTCTACAAATGCTGCTCTACATCAAGAAAGAGTTAGGTAATATGGTAACCTCAATATTCAAGGAAAATGCATGGATTAAATCTCACTAATTATGAATGTTAAAAAAGGCAGGCTGATCAAAAGACCTATTGAACGACTGTCAGGAATAGCATCCACTCCCAGAATGGTGAGTTTTTCTGAGTTTTGCTGTTTTAACTCTGTTCTCCAGGTAATGCTCCGGTCTGCTTTTTCTTGAAACATCTGTATATAAAACACATTTTATCTGGTTGCAATGACATTGTTGCTCCTTATCTCTCTGCTTTGTCTGGAGGCGTGCCAAAGAAATGTCACTACATCATTTGCAGTGATGCATGGTCACATAAACTCCACTGTCCTGAAGCTTATCCTTTACAGTTGTATATGCAGACATTAAGGACTCCTGAAAGAAACAGCAGAGTCAATGCCTATGATTCTGAAAAGTAGGAATCTTCTACTTGGTATCCTATGGCTTTATTTGAACTTGTTATTCAGGCTTCAGAATCAGAGATTATTTAAAAGCCACTTGCTGTCTCGCCACGGAACAAGTAATGTTGTGCTTTCATTCATTTGTTTAATCAAGGTGTGGAGATCAAATACACAAAGAATGGAAAGACACATCTCCTTTTCCTAAAAAAAAACACATGGGAAAAAAAATTAAACTTCTGGAAAAAAATGATTAAAATTCAAATTTCCCAGCTAATGGGTTGATTTATGTTTACAGATCTACAGTCAAGGGCTGCTGCCTGTATATTTTTCTTTTTTGTCCTGATCAGTGTCTAATTTCTTCTGTGGGATTTCCAGGATCAGAAGTTACCATCTGGGTAGAAGCAGGCTACAAACTCACACCATTTGAAGCTGGTAGGGGCCAGATTAACCTCCGTGTGTTCTATATTCCTCTAGTGCATTAGGAAAATGGAAAGCATTAGAAACTCATAAATCAATATCCGTGTAAAGACATGCCACCAAAATATACTCCACCTGTAGCAGTGCAAAGAGTATAACCCATTTTTAGGTTTGTTAGAGTTATCACTTTGAAAAAGAACCTAGAAGAATGCGGTGCTGCAGGAGCAAATCACTTTGAGAGCAGCATTTTCTATAGCCAACAAACAGTCCCATCAAGAAGAGCCCTTCAAGAAGAAAAGCATCACTTGAAAGTGCAGATGAAAGCATGATAAATGCTTTGACTTTCTCATAAATTTTTTATGCTCAGTAAAGTACTAGAACTGTCACAAAAATATTTTGGAAAACCATTATATCCATTCAGTTTAATTAAATGCCTAACCTAATTGAGAGAATTCACTGCCTAGTTCCAGATGGTGTGTGAAACGTATTGGCTTTTATATTAGAAAGAGTGATTGTTAAAATATACTGGTTTTAATGAACCCTTCAGATAGTTTTAAAATAGTATTGCTAGTAACGCTGGCACTTTTCTATAAAGAAAATCCAAGTCACATGAGAAAAGAATAAAGTCAAAAGTCTACCAGCTGAAAAAAAACCTCACCTCAAATATTGTAAATACAAATAAAAAGCTTAATCAGAGATTGTTTTTCTTTGTAGTCCCAGTTGAGGTGGTAACTCCTTAGAGAAAGCAACTGAAGTAACAGCTACTTCCCCCCAGCCCCAGGGAAATGTTCTCCGACCTGACAAACCACGTGTGCAGTGTTTAGTTAGGTCTGCATGGGAAGATACTGGAAGTGAAGACTGAGTATTTCACAGCTAGAAAATTCCTGGCACGCTCTGGGAAGCTATGAAATAACATTGAATTTGCTGCAAGGACAGTCTGATTCTTCACTTTCTCTCGCCTCCTCTGTGAAGAGGGAGTTGTTGTGTTACTAATGTGATGCTGTCCTTGGTCTCCTGGCAATGTCACCTGTCCTGCTGCACCTCTTCTAGGGTGGGGAGCAAAGTTAATCACAGTTTACTCATAAAAGGGGAACAGGCTGGAGGAGGTGGCCAGACTCACTGGTGAGGGCAGAGGTAATTAATGAGCTGGAATATCAGAGACAAAAACAACTCTGGCTGATGAAGGCAGGGCAGAGCTTCCAAAGGGGGAAAGCTTGAGGTCTCCACCTCCTCATCCCTGATGTGATTGGTATGCTGTCCCAGAGCTTCCCTGCAGCTCCCTGAACGTGGCGCCTGATACAGACAGGGCAAATGCACAGACCCACAGGTGGGTACAGTGGGCTGGAAACAAGGCTAAAATCTCCACAGCTCCTCCAGGAAGTCTGTGCCTGGTTCTTAAGGACTGTCATCAGATAGTGGTGGGACACCAAGGGTGGAAGTCAAATTGCAAATTAAAATACCTAAAATTAAGGACCTATATTAACCTGAAAATCATCTTTATTTCTCTAGGCACAATTGGCTGTGTTGGCTAGATATGCACAGGATGTAACGGGAGTTTAGACAGTCCTGCAGACACTGATATTTACGTGTCTTAATCTGTGAATTTAATCCCCCTCCAGAACCTAATAATATTACCAAATGGGCTGACACATATGGCATGGAGTGGCTTTCAGAGCAGGTATCCAGGAAGACTGCAATGACCAGAAAACTACCCTATTTCCCAACTCCTGTTAAAATTCTGTAAGAAAATAGAAAAGAAATAAATCATATTTAAAAGCACAGTATATTTTTTGTCCATCCACAATACCACATTGGAAGGATACATGATCATATTTACAACTACAAACCAGACTTATCTTCTTAGCATTTCTTTTTCTAGAACTTTAGCACTTAGGCCACTGCAAAAGAGTTATGCTGCATCTGTATTTTGATTCCTTAGTTTTGCTTTCCCCACTACGTTTTAAAATCTGTACTGGAAGTCACTGGGGTGAATACAAGGATGTCAGGTGAGAGTTCAATGACCTTTGCATGCAGGAATTCAGATAAGATAATCCTTCCTGCCCCTAACATCTATAAATTTGATTATATCCATGGTGAATCCTACGGTCAGCTACAGCATGGAGAAGCTAAAAGTTGACACACTGTTTGTGACTTCCAAAATCACTTGACTTTGAGGTTACTTCTTTTATATGTAATTGGATCTAAGGTGTTTCCTCTTATCTTCCCAAATCCCTCTGTATACTTTCAGTACAATCTACATCTGCAAGCTGCAAAATGGATTTGATGCTGACGTACCATTTTTGACAGAAAATCTCCTGTCCCACTTCTCAGACATTCTTACAGAAATGTAAAACGAATATTGAGAGAATGCCTTAAGTCAACAGGATTAAGGACTGTCAAGTGCACTGCTTAGTCCCATCTACGTGCTAAGGGTTTTATTGTACTTTCATGAGAATATTTGCACTGGCAGTTAGGGATCTCTCTAGGGTTTAGCTTTTTTTTCTCTTTAATAATAGCTAGGGAGGTAAAAGAACTGCCAGTTGGGATAAGAAATTGAACTCCTGCCTCCCCAGCTCTCCACTGTCAGTTTAATTGAGTTCATTGCATAACCTTTAATCTGACATCCTTTACACTCAGCAGTGCATTATTTCACTAACCCCTTAATTATCAGTGTGTACCAGTGCTGATGACTCCAACACCATGACCAGGCATCACACTGCTCCCTGGGGAAACCAGCACAGTGCAGGGAGATCTGTGACTTGGAGAGGCTGAAAGGGAAGGTGGGAAGGTGAAGCAGGGAAAGAATTCAACTTTTGGGGCTGGATGAGCCAAAGGAGGCAGCAGATATCAGGAGAGCAAAAGAGCACGGCAGCCACCAAGGAAGAATAAGCACTCAAAAAACTGGGCAGTGTTCAAGAAACAGGCTGAAAACAGAGAAAGATAGAGAAGAAATAAGGAATAACAAGCTGATAAAAAAAGCCTGACAACCACAAACCTGGCCTTAATAAATCCTACCATGTTGGTGTGGTAGAAACAGAAGGCAAATGATGCAGACTCTGCCCCAGTAAAATGAAAATCTGCATTTAATTCAGGCACATGTAGAGAAGCATGGGAAGCACCTTCTGCATTTTGGTACTCTACAGCCCAAGAGTGAGTAGGGAATTAGGATTCAGAGTGGTGTCTTCTGGAAAGATACATAATATACTAAACCTGGAACACTTCAAAAGATAAAAAATAGAAAGAAAAATCAAAGAAAAAAACCCACAACAGAGCTTAAAAAAACATTTCCCCTTTAGGTAGTGGAATTACTTTAGGTAGATTTTTTAAAAATATATTTCCTGTGTTTATTTTTCAGACAAAAGTCAAGATTTCAGAAAAAATCATAGTGAATGATGAAGTTTCTCCTTTTTCCTACCCTCTTTCTAATCTTCCCCTTTATTCTGTCTTCCCTTCTCCCTCTCTTTCCCTCTTTTCCAATAAATCTGAAAAAAGGGGAAAAAGCACAAACCAACCTTTTCCCTGCTCCAGAGAGGTGATGGCAGAAAGAAAGGAAAGACCAGAACAGTGGAACAAAAATTCTGTGGTTAGTTTGGAAAAGGTATAAAACTTTATGGCCAACTCAAGCAGAAAAGAAGGGAAAAGGAGGGAAAGAGAGGGAATTTCTTCTCGACAAGAAAGTGCAAATCACTTCCTTTAAAAGTTTCCAGCCCACACAAACAATTAATCTATTTAGAGGCAAGAATAAGGACTAATTTATTAATAAAAGATAGCAAGTCTGCTAATATTATGTCTTTGTTTAATTAACATGAGGCGGTAGAGGTTGCAGACCTTACAATTTACTCAACATCAAAGAGTAATTTTGAATAGTGGATTATGTATTGAATGTTTCTACCTCCACCCAAAAGGCCAGTTTGTTCAAGGATGAGGAATAACACACCAGGAAATTGATAGAGCTTGTATGGGATGCAGTAACAAGGAAGTATTGCATTGACTTGGCCCCATTCAGAGTCTGAGTTTATAAAGTAGTACTGGGCTGTGAAAGAACAGGACAAAAAAATTTAAAAGTCTGACTCTCTGTTGAATGTTTCATACATATGCAGAAACCTGGGGGAAGGAGGATCTAACAAGGTCTCCTGGCCTGCCAGTGCTTATGTCCTAATCAGAGAAACCACAGAAAGTCACCAGGAGAAATGCAAGGTCTCAGAGTCCAGCTTTCCAGGGCAGGGACCATTTGTCTCCTCTGTGCTTGTACAGAACCAAGCCCGGTGGGGTCTTTGTTAAAAAAGTTTAAAAATTATATTGGCTTTTACCTGAAGGCAATTTAGAGGCTGTTTTTTGGGAATACCGACGGGTAAGCAATGACCTTGACTGCTTTATTAAGACACCATGTGCGTGGACTAATGGTTCTGGCAGCCAAGATGTTCCTGTTCTGGA
Source organism: Platysteira castanea (assembly GCA_013397175.1). Taxonomy (NCBI): domain Eukaryota; kingdom Metazoa; phylum Chordata; class Aves; order Passeriformes; genus Platysteira; species Platysteira castanea. The sequence continues at coordinate 503,635 of VYXC01010449.1, read as the reverse complement.
AACATTTGCATTTAACCCAAGGACATGCCATTTACTGGGACTTTAATGCTCTGTAAAAATACAACCCAAAGCACAATGGTGTTACTGTCTTTTCTAATTCTGATTAAATACTACTGTCTTCCTTGACCATGAAAAAATTGCAGATTTCATCCTTCTCAGCTGTTACTACCACAGATGGAGAGAACTAGAAGAAAATCATCAAAGAAACAAGATCTGACATGTATAAACCGGAGAAGAAAAACTGAAGTGTTGTATAGTGTGAGACGCCTTTATCTAGCTGCCAGCTTCTTTGATGAGTTCACTCAGAGCATTTACACTGAACTGGGGCTGAAGGTTTTGTTTCTTAAACATCCCCTTCACTCAAGGCAGACTGTCTCAGTGCAGGTCCCACTTGGGCCCTGTTCATTACCAGAGGAATAGGGAAGGAAGGAAAAAACCAACCACTGTCCTAATCTGGATTTATGAGCCATCGCTCTTCTTAAGCAGGCAGCTGTCAGAAATGCTGTAAGGTTTATCTCAATCTCCTCCCACGGAGACAGATGCTGACCATCACTTAACCCATTCAAAGATACTAAAAACAATGGGCACTATAGTAGAGTTGGAATGTAATTAAAATCCCCAAACAAGGCAGAGTTCCTCCTTCTGTTGTAAATTGCCATCTTTGATGTTGCTTTTAAAGATGATCAAGTATCTGCAAGGCTTTGGAAAGTCACAAAGTGGGAAATGTGTTGACTGCCAATAAAACATGGGTTACAAACATCTTTAACAGAAGGCATAGGGGTGAATTTGTCTCACCACAATTCTTGGCTTAGGTGCAATAATAATGCTGAAAGATACAAAGTGCTCTCAGGAAAGTTACTTTTTAAAATGGTTTATAGTTTTCAGGGCAAACAAGTACAACAGAAAAGGCCAGCTAATCCAAAAGGGGTAAATCCAGTGGGGTAAAAAAGCCAGCTCAAGTCAATAGGCAGTGGAGCTGTCTGGGTGAAGCAGATACAAATGTTTGTAAGTCCCAAATTTGGCAAATCTGTCACAAGACCAGGTGTGGAGCAAGAAGGGTCAGATCCTTCTCTGAGCAGCTGTCCTGGGACAGCTGAGGCTCCTCTGGCACACACGGAAAAAGCATTTCACAGCTCAAATGAGGAGTCTGCACAGGGCAAAATTTGGGGTTCACCTCTTGCTTCCAAGAAACACTTGTTCTTCCCCTTCAGACATTCCAGTCAGGCTGTTGGAGAAAATCTGGCACATCAGACTTTCTTCCAGAGGGACCAGAGGCTTGTTCATGCTGGTTGCACATTCTTTGCACCTTTTTAAGTCGAAGTAGACAAAATAATAAGCCATCAGCAACAGCAGACTTAAAACATCACATCATGCTCTCAACATAATTATTTCATCAGAGAGAGGTTAACTGAACTGATAGGTGTGCAATGCATGAATATGAGCCTATGACAGAGTGTCTTGATCACATTTTACACTAGAGGTGCCTGCTGCATGAATTCCAGCAGCTTTTCAGATGTCTGTTTCACTGAAGTGGAACCTGTGGTGGTTTCTTGCGGTTTTCTTCTTTCAGAAGGAATTCTTTATTCTTGATGGAATAGGACTATGCTGCGATTTCTAGAAAAAATATTTCTTTACCATCAAGCTATGAGGCATGAACTATGGCTCTCCAAATTAATTATCTGCCATAATCTGTACTTTAGTTACTTTTGATTTTTTACTGTGCTTATGCTCTGAATGCAAACATCAAAAGTGAGATCTGTGTGTTTCTAATGGTGCTGCAACCATTTCTGTACCCTGACCATTAAGAGTCATAAAAGAGTGGTCTAAGAATGCTCTCCACAGTAAGAGTGACAAACCTCAAGTGATAAAAGAGGTTACAAACAGAAATAAAGAAATTCTTTCCTATTTTAGAGGAGGCACAAAGCACTCAATCTTGTTTAGACCACAATGAGAATTTCATGTTGGAAGTAAGGACTTTCAAGTTTGAACCAAGAAAATACTCCTCCTCATTTTCCCTTTCATAAGCTTTCTCCACTTTGTTTCTACAGAAAGTATTGGGTACACCTGAGTAGAAGTAAATACATCAGTATGGCCAAAGTGTTTCCAATTTGATGTGTGTGTGTTTTTCTGACTAGAGGCAGATAGGGAAAAAAATGCCCACGCCTGCATTTATTTTGATCAATAGCACTGAAAAACCTTATAAAATCCCTCTTTCATCTGAACATGCCCTTGAATGAAGAAAATATAATAAAAGAGGAATCAAGTTCCTTCTGTGACAAAGCAATGAAAAAACATTTTTTATTACTTGTTCTACCAGAGGAGATTGGAACCTCTGTATTTTAGAGTCTGTTTTGGAAATTTCAGATCACATGTGTGTTTAAATATCTTTTAGGCTCCAAAGAATAATAACAGTAATAAAAACAAAACAAAAAAAAACCCCAGTAATAATAATATAAACAGATACAAACCTATTTTTTTAATACACTAAAATACAACTATTGAACCACGGCTTGCTTACAGGTAAATTAAAGCACAAATTAACACAATTAGGCATGAGCTTAAATCCCGTCGATTTCAAAGGGACAGAAGCCCATTTTCAGACATGAGTAATTCCCCTTGCTGGGCTTATGATGACAAATGCATGTTACAGTTCCGTGATTTATCAAGATCAAACTACATTTGGGAAAGGCACAACTGTGTGCATTTCAGTATATTTGATTTCATAAATACCAACTTCTCTTGATGCATGTGGAGTACATTTAGTAGACTGAGAACTTCAGTGATGAGGATGCAGTAAATCAGCAACTCAGTCAATGGTATTAACACAAGCCCCTTCTATAATGAGGCTTTACAGAGATTTCTATTTAGTGATTTATATCTCAATATCAAGTTGTGACAAAAGTATGGAGTTTAGATCCAGGCTTTAATGTATAAAGAACCAGAGGTATTTCTCATATCTATGCTTAAGTTTAGAAGAAATGATTGAGTGCATGACCCAAATCCATAGAGGCTTTCTGCTTCCAGTGCTCTGAATCATGTGTCCTTCAAGGGTATTACATTTTATTTTTCAGAGTTTACTAGTAAGAGAATGAAAATAACTAATATATTTCCACATTTTCAAGTTCATATTTAAACTTCAGGATATCATTCCATTTATGAAATGGAATGCATTTCAATTTCAAACAGAATTTCCACCATATAAAGATCTATGCTGTGTTATGCATTTGTTTTCCTCATAAACAGGAATGTTAAGAAAGGGAGAGTCTGCAAATGGAATTAGTTTTCCTTCTTTAAGATGTCATAAACCCCATCACTTTCTCAAAGTGTAGCCAATATTGCAGTCTGAAGCTAGGACCAAAAGAATGACAGAACTGATTGTAGTTCTTTTCATTTACTGATCAAATGAAATATTTTGGATTCAAACCAATTTTGGATCAGAATAGCTTTCTTTATTTTTCCCCACAATATGGGGAAACAATGTGTATGTGTGCCAGTATTTGCTGAAGTTACCAGGGACCGGTGATGCACCTTTGGCAGAAAACCTCTCTTTGTAAGACATCTGTAGGATGCAAATTGTAGATATTCCTTATAATTATTAATATTATCTTCTCTACTAAGGGCATAGAGATATTTTGAAGTCCTTTAAACCTAGCATCATACCTTCCTTACATATAGGGGGGAAATAAAAACACTTCTGTCCCTGTGTGGAGTTGCAGGTTAGACCTTTAGCTTCACTGGAATATTGCCTGTGACCTCTACACATTTCAGCAGGCAAAGACTGAGTGTTGATCATTCTCCAACACCCTTCACATGTCCTGCTATCAAGGACAGCTAACTCCTTGTAGTGGTTTAGTTTTTTCCAACCTGCTACACTCCTCCTGCCAGTGGCTGGGAAAACAGACCTGTCTTGCCCAGCCTGGTGCATCCCTGCATCCCCAGGCCTTGCAAACATCAGTGTTTATACTGGGTACCTAATTTGGAGACTTCGGGCATAGCTGTTGTGGCTCCCTGTTATTTGCAAGTTTCAAACTGGCTGTATTTAATTTCTTTTCTCTACTCCTTTTGGTACAAGCTTCCCTTTGAAGAGGGCACCAGAGCTGATCGCTGATAGCAGCAGGACCAGGTTTTCACTCACCATCTTTGGCACCACACCGTTCCACTCACACACATCCACCCCGAGGCTCACAGGAAAATGGCACAGAACAGAGCTAATTGCCATCTGGAAACTTGTGGTGCAAACTGCCCTTGTTAAATTATTTCAATTCAAGTTTCACGTTACGAATTATACTTTTACTATCCAATATTAGTATACAAAATTACACGCACTATAATATATACAGTTGCACTGTGTTTTGATTTTTTTAGTTATCTGTCACTAAACAATCATTGAGCATCAGGCATCAACAACTGTAGGGTTTTTCCAAGCTTTTCAAATAGCTTAATTATTCTTAGAATCACTTTTTTTTTTCCCTGCCAATAAACTTATCTTTTTCTTACTGAAAATAAAGTCTGTTTGCTCTTATTCTGCTTCTGACTACTCTCCATTTTCTAAGAAGCTCTTCTGAACTGGAGATGCCTTGAAATCCTCTCCTTTTAAATCAAACAAATTCAGCCTTCAAACAAGCTTAGTTTAGTTTTGCTTAGTTTTTAAATCTTGTCACTCTTGCTTTCCTCTGGATTCTTTTGATTTGTACTTATAGTTCTGAAACTGGGACTCAAATCACCAAAAAAAGTATTTATACCAGAATAACTATTCCCCACATTCTATTAATGCTGTTCTTATTAAAACTTCCCTCAAGAAATTCCTTACATTTTTACAACAGCATTAACAATGTCTATCTAATTTATGATCTAACACCAGTTCTTTCCGTGCTGCCCAGTGAAATATTCCCCATTTTATATCTCTGCATTTGATTCCCTTCAGTCCTTTAGATAGTATTTTGGTTTATTTAACTATATTTTAATGATTTTAGGCTATTTGACAAGCAGGCCCATGTCACTCTATATTCTACCCTGTACTCTGCAGTGTCTGTGACCCATCCCAGGCTGGCACCAGCAGGAAATGTCAGAAGGGCAGATTTTCCTCCACCAACTGAATTGGTGAAAATATTGACAACAAGGCCCAAGGTTTGATGCCTGGGTACACTTCAGTGAAAGCTCTCCTAGCTCTACAGCAAACCATGAATAGGTTACTCTACTGCTTTTCAGGCATCTCTACACCCATTTTGACATGATTGTACCCTAATGCATTTTCCTCTACACCTTTTGGGAAGTGCCATTGGAATGGTTTTGAAAGCCTTGCTGAATTTAAGGTAAGTCACATCTACCACTTTTTATCCACTTGGCAGATCCTATCCTTTCACAGGGATGACACAATTTATACCTGACAAATCCACAGGGTCTATTTTTATCTCCTTATTATGCTCCATAGGGTTATTAATGAATAGATCCATTCTCCTTTGGGCTATTGGAGTCAGTTCACTGCTTGACCATTCCCTCAAGCTTCTTCCTTCCTCGTGGTTCATTCCCCAAGTGTGGTTCACTCTCATAGGTGATTTTAGGTGACACTCCTAAACTAAATATGTCTGACTTATAGTCATTTTATAAACATATTATGGTGTTTTCTCCTCCTCTCTTTTCTCCAGGCCATCTGTCTCCTTCTTAAATTTAATCACTTTAGTTAAAGGGTCACAAATTTCTTTCAGAAGGCTGAAATAAAGAATAAAAATTTCAGCCTTTTCTCATCCATCTTGTTTTTTCTTTCCATGTTATGTAATTGGTTTCACTTTTTTGCCTTTCACATGTTCCTAATGTATTTATAGTGGGGTTTTTTGTTGTCGTTTAGGTGATTTGCTTGCTGTAAGTCATTCTGTGCCTCAGCTCAACTTGCTCTCTTTAGAGATTCTTGTGTATTCCTTCATGTTACCATTTGAAACAGTTTGATCTCTGAGAGCTGAACCTTATGTAAATTTTTGCCCACACTAGAAAATACCAGAGAACCATCATGTCACAGAGTTTCCCCCACAGCATGTTCCAAGCAATCCGCTCAGATGCACAAATTTTTACAATCACAGAAACATCCCACCTGGGAACCTGCCCTACCCAACCACACAATTCCACTGCAAAGAAAATTCAACTAATTTAAAAATCTGATCCAAAAGTGTGTTGTGGTTTGGGGTTTTTTTTCCCCTCACTGTGCCCAGTTGTGTAATTGCCAAGTCTTTTGTAAGTCAAAAAACATGATGAGCCAAAGCCGCAAGGAAAGCACTAAATGAGCTATCATTTATGGCTTTCATATACCATTCTTTATTTCAGTAATACAGTTCAAAATTATAGTGGTGAACACGCGGAAACGTCAAGTATAATAGCATTTGGTGGCAAAATAAACCAGAAACTGGCAATCTAACTGTTAGGTTCTGCACTGGAGTCCCGCGCTACCTTTTGCTATTCAGCTCCTACAGCTGTGGGGAAGGGCTGTCTGTCAATACAGCCGTGTGTTATTGTCAACCTATTTGTCCTTCCCATCAAACCGACAGCAATTTAGGCTGATTGCTATGCAGCCCGAGTAATTTGGGCCCTGCTCTCCCAGACACTCTCGTGGCAGCTGCATTTCCATAGCTTCCTGCAGCACACCTGCAGAGGGACTGCAGGCCGATGGCTGCAGTGCTACAAAATACCATAATTAGACCATATTTATGGCTGAAACGGAACAGATTAATTACAGCGGAACTGGGATTGGGCATTCATGGATAGCTGGGATGTTACCTGACGCCAAAAGGTGAGTGCTGCTACTTCACATGCAAAGCAATCTCTCCAACTACTTAACACGGTGATGGATTTTACTGTAACAAACACAGACGCTGCAACCAAGAACCCCAGCCTGAAACAGGAACGGAAATCCAGAGCTCTCTCCAAGCATCCACGTGCTCCAGTGCACCTGCACATATCCATTACAGCCAGTGGGAAGGGGTTTGATTGCAAGGGAAAATCCTGTGCTTGTCTGTTATCTCCCACCCTTCGGTAGCAGAGCAGCAGCACCCAGCCGGGCTGTGAATCAGAGCCTCATTTACCACCCAGCGCTAAATGGGAGCTGTTGCCTGGGATTGCTTTCAAGGGGAGGTATTTGCTTTTAAACTGGGCTCTCAAACAACCCGGGGTGGTCAGACAAGGGCACTGCCATATTGCTGGGAGAAGGGCATCTCCTGCCTTTAAAACTGCTCCTGGGTTTCATCGGTTTTGAAAAGTAATAAGGAAAATTAACCAGATAACCTGGACCTTCATTCACATGCAGGGAGATGGAAGCCTCATCACTGAGAAGTCTGGAGAACAGCATGAAGAAGTAAAAGAGGGTTCCAAGAGATTACAAATAACTCACTGGGTTCACAGGAATAACTCACTGACTGATAATTCATCACTGGGAAATAAAATGCTTTGTTTCCAATAAACATCCTTGCCCTGTGTGAAATGAAAGATGATCCTGAAAATGGCTGAAAGGAACATTTTTTAAAACCTGTGAACACCAAAAAGTTGGTTTATTCCACTAATCCATGCTGCAGGAAACAGCCTGACTTCATGCTATTGTTCATCCAATTCACATATCATTCTACTTTTAAGACTACTCCTTCATGCAGTTTTACTCTGATCAGTGATAAATCCCTAAATGCAGTAGAGGTAGAAGAAGAAACAGTTCAAGGACTAAGAAACTAAGCTTGATTTTGCAAGCAAATAGTCCTAGGTAACAAGTTAAAAAAAAAAAAAAGAGGAGACCTGTAATTATTTGATGTGGTGCACACATAATAGACTTTGAAGAAATTATTAAAGAAAATTCAGACAGAGTTCATTTCCTGTGCAAAGCTCCCCCTCCCCTGAGACTGCAGGCAACTGGGCTACATAGCCCCGAGCACAAACCTCAGTAACTTCATCTTTGGGGATTTCAACCCATTTGATCACTTTAATAGAAAAAGTGATGTGACACCTGTTGGTAATCACCCGGGTTTCCTTATGTAAGTCACTCGGTGTCATGTGAGAGGTGTGACCCCACAGCCCGTTCCAGTTTGTGTCACAAACTGGGCCCCCATCATTTGAGAAACTTTGCATCTTTGCCTCTCAATAAATAGAAATAAATGATAAAATGCTCAGCACTTCTCAGGAGTAATGCTCTGATGTGAAAACACGTACTGTATACCTTCTGCTCCCCTGTTTCTCTCCAGTGCCTAAAACCTGGGCAGAGATCTGAGAGAGTGGCTGGAGCCCAGCATAGTACTGAAACTGAGTATTTGCAATGCTAATCCATTGGATTCTGCATCTTTTGCACCCTCTCCAATTTTAAGTGGCTTCTGGAAAGAGGCTAAAGGAAAGGCAGGTGTGAGCATGGCAGAATGAAAGCTATCAAGTAACAAGGGCTTGATTGAAACAGAAGTCACTCCAGAAAGGGCTGTTCCAGAGAAGCAGATCCAAATAACTCACTATGTGCACAGTCTTACACATATAAATATACAAAGTGTGTTTCAAGGACCCACTTATGTGGGTCACACTTGCGTGACAACACAGAATACATTTGTGTATCCTGTACCAAGGACACACTTGTTTGTTCTTGGACTCACTTTGAAAGTGAGCAGGACCTAACCTATAATAAGCAGAAAAAAAAAGATCTTGCTGATGTATTTTTTTTTTTTTAATTTTTAGTGCATAATCAGAACTTGGACCATGCCCTGAGGTCCAGAAGAAGCCAGTGCCACAATGTGCTGGGCCCACATTTAAACAACATTAGACTTAGCAGCTACAGTGTGGCTCGAGAACCTTGGAGCTGCAGCCTGAGTTCAACCTACCTGAGAAGCCAAGGGTGGGGGGAAATCAGCAAAGAACCCCTCCCCTGCCATGAGACTACTGAGACCCAGGAACAGAACCAGCCATGGGCCATTCCTGTCTGAGCACCTTCTCTTTGGTGCCAGATTATGCCATGCTGTGGTTTAACCCCAACCTGGTGGGATGAGGAGGAGGATCAGAAAAAAAAGTAAAACCTGTGGGTTGAAATAAGAACAGTGTAATAACTGAAATTAAGTAAAATTTAATATTAATATAATAGTAGTAGTAGTAATAGTAATAATAAAAATAGGAAGAAGGGAGAGAAGTAAAACGTAAAAGAAACAAATGATGAATGATACAATTGCTCACCACCTGCTGACCGATGCCAAACCTGTCCCTGAATCATGACTGGCCTCTCTCCTGAGTAACTCACCCAGTTTATATACTGGGCATGGGGTTCTCTGGTATGGAATATCCCTCTGGATGGTTGGGGTCACAGCTGTTCTGGCCATGCTCCCTCCCAGCTTTTTTTGCACTTCCTCCATGGCAGAGCATGAGACACTGAAAATTCCTTGGCTTAGGGTAAGCACTGCTTGGCAACCCAAAACATCAGTGTGTTACCAACATTATACTGAATCCAAAACACAGCCCTGCACCAGCTACTGAGAAAAAATGAACTCCATCACAGCTGAAACCAGGACACGCTGACATGAGCTTGCTTGTGTATCATATTTGTGTAAGGCTGTCTGCACTTTGCAGCTGACAGGAGACTAAACTGCTTTTGTCATTTCTTTATTTCATTTTCCAGCAATTTTCCACCAGTGTATGTGGGAATTTAAAAGAGTGACAAACTCATTTTGGGTTTGTGCTGCAAACCAGATCAGCCGAGGTTTTGCTCACATACCACGACTGTCTGAAGAGATTTGGCAGAGACTCAAATCCAGCTGGTGCTGGATGGGGCTTGGGCAAGTGATGCACTTTCCAATTGACCTGATAAACTGGCAGTCTTGGATGGCTGCATTTTGTCTAATTTGCAAGAACTGCTATACAGAGCTTATTGGAATCATAAATTCTGGCTTTCTGGAGTCATTGTTTCTACAGGTACCTGATTTTGCATTTGGATTCTTCTTGACGAGATGTCTTGTTTCTCTAATCCAAAAGACACTATGGCTACAAAATAAGGGCTAGAAATCATTTGAGACTAGATTCCATAATAGAATACAGGAAACACAACTGTGTACACAACAGGCACTTTTCCTCCATCCTGCATTTCCCCTTCTGAATAGTGAGTTTCACAAAGGCAGGATTCTTTTTCCCAGCACATTTTTAGAAAACGTGGATAACATGGATCAATATTCATAAAGAGTTTTATCTCTAAATACGTCTACACTTCATGTTATTTTCTGCCTGCTACAGATAGATAATTTTCTATCTATTTTTTACAGCTCTTTTATCCTTCCTCTTGCCCACTGACTTGGTCGCTACCTGCATCTCTACCCTGTCTGTATTTTTTTATTGCTTTAATTCTTTAGATGTAACCTTTAAATTTAAGCTCTTTGTATTTCTTTACTTCTTAGAGTGACACAGAACGCAGCAGAAGTGGTAAAAGTTTATTTTGGAGTTTCAACAGAACTATCTGGAAATTTTTAAACAGTTTTTTTTACAAGAAAATTCTAACACATTGTTGCCTGCACATATTGACAGACAACATCCAGTGACATCTGCCCAAGGGAAGTCTTAGGAATAAATGACTGATTTAAGACAAATGAAAAACCTGGTGGCAAGGACAATTCTCCAGGTCACAACTTGCCTCCCATTAGCTACTTTTCTGTGCTAAAACTTCACTTCCCAGTCTGAAGGGACAACCTAGCCATGCTCAAAGAGGAGAGGCTGACATTATATGACATGAGACAGCCTCAGGGTTTAAGGCAGAAGACCAAGTACCTTTTAGGTGAGCTCAATGTGATGCCCTCTCCAGGAGGCCTCACCTTTTACCTGCTCATGGGTGGTGCAATGAGCACCAAGCATTTCATGGAGAAGATGACTGAAGAGCTGAGGGGCCCTGTGAGCAGGCCTTTGGGTTGATTGTAACACGCAGGTCATGATCTAGTATTCCCATGATTTTAGGGAACTGTTTGGTTTCAGTTCTCTGGTATTTGACTGCCTCACCATTTGCAATGTACTTATTCTCTCCAAGATGGAAGGAACTGATAGTTACTCTTTGAAGGGTGGAAAAAAAGCAACTGAGACATTAAGTGCACTGATCAACACTGTATAAACACTGAAATGGAGCACAAGGACTAATTTACTCACAATTAGCAGTTGCCTGGCCTGCAGGAGCATCTCTATCCATTTGCAAGAAAGAGAGGCAAGGTAGCTGTAAGCCCCTTTTTGCAGGACCTGAGCAGACCATTCCTTTGAGTCTTGGGACTTGTTCCCCCTCCTCGCTCATCTCAATGATGCCCTTTCAACACACACTCTGGAAAAGCCCTTAATGTTCACAATTATTGGAAAGCAGAAATCTCAGAGAAGAAAAGATGCACAGAAAAGTGAGCAATGATTTTGTGTAGCTTTGATTTATTGACTAGTGGAAGTTATGTATGTATGATTATTTAATGCCTGTGGCTGGCTGAGCAAGTTTGTTACCTAATTCAGAGTGCTTAATGCTGAATGGTCGTTATGTTGCTGTAGGCTTAATTAACTGGTGGGTGGACTATGGGTTTTAATATAGATGGAAGGGGTTTTTGCTTCCAAGAAGCAAATGTTTTATTAATTTGCCTTTTTTTTTTGCATACTCTCTCAGTATTGACTATAAAAAAATGTCAGAACACATTAAAGTCATCCTGTCATGGCCTTTTTCAGTAATACTCATTTTATTTTCTTAGACTATTCAGAAATATTCTCTCTGAATCCCTACCCAGGCATAGTTTAAAAAAAAAAAAAAAAAAGAATTTTGGAAAGCATTTATGTCATCAGAGCCTTTTAAATTTATATTTAGTTGGTACCTTTTGAGATTTGCACTGAGCTGATTTGATGGTGAAGTGTCAGCCCAGCCAGCAGACACTGCTCTGGGTCTTAGGGCATGTTCAGTACAAGCGAGGCGATGAGCTTGATGAGTTGACAGCCCCCTTTGCTTCCTGATTTTCATGTTTCTATTTAAGTGTGTGACTCAAACCTGCAATATTTCCACGATGACCCATGTCCCCATGACATTTAAAGGACAGTCACTCAGACTGCAGGTGGTTTGTGCTTTATGTCTGAACAAATGGAGCTATTCAATTTACCCTGCATCCAGCACTTCATTACATAAATCCTGAACTAATCTCCTCTTTGTCAGAAATTAGACCCTGAGCTACCTATCTGGAGAACATTTACCTTTGCAGCAGTGGGAAGCAGTAACTTGGAACAAAATTTTAAGCTGCCGAGGTATTTGCAAGGGTCTAGAAAACAGCTCAAGCAATCTTTCTCCCTCACAAAGGCAGGCACAAATGCATCTGATACAGTGTCCCCACAGGTGATGACCACTGGTCCCCCATTTCTCAGGAACATCCCTAGCTGGCTCACAGAAGCCATAAGGAAGGCCCTTGGCATCTGGATAAATTTGTAGTTTATTCATCAGAAACTTTGCCCTTCTGTAATCCAGCAACTTCCCTCATCACAACCCTGATGATGAGAAGATCACACTGGTAAAACTCTAAAATCCATCTGCATGTCCTCAGCACAGCACTCAGGACAGCTTTGTGGCTCTCTCCAAGGGAGAACAAAAGCAGAGGGAATGTCACCATCTCCCCCAGGGCTGGCCTGTGGCAGGCAGCAGGGAGGACCAGGACACGCGCTCTGGAGGCAGAGTAGCAAGATGTGAGAATAGTTTCTGCATGGATTTAACCTCTTCACAGGCACCTCTGGACTGGCTCTACACCCGTCCTCACTGCTGTACTTTGCTTCAGTGGATCTCGGTTCCATGTGTGCTGAGCGAGCACTAAAATATCATACAAAGATTTGAGAAAGTGCTACTCCTTTTTATACTGTGTCACTTCATTGATTACTATGTATCATTTAGCATTATGTATTTGCTACAAGTGCATCTGGTAGCAACTACTTGCTACTGTAGACATTTCCTATTACCTGAAGTAAACATTTTCTATTATCTGCTCCTCAGTGTAAGCCATTCTTAACAGTCCAAAAGATGTCAAGGAATCTGAGTTCTGACCCATGGGGTTTCTTGGAAAGCACTGAAGTGGTTAATTTATGCAGCTTCAGTAAGAATCAAAGTGCTTTGCAACAAGAATATCATGTAAACTCTGCTCAGCGCAGGTAGTTAATTGAGTCTTGCAAATTTTACTTGCCTGCTCAGCTGGGATGAGTAATTATTTTTGATGGGCGAGTAAATTGCCATTAGTATTTCCATTCTGCTAAAGCTGGAAGATTAATCTTTGTGGTCGAGCTGATAAGCTTCCATTACGGTTTTGCAAGTCTGAATGAATGGATGTAGCTGTACTTTCAAAGCCAGACACAAAGTCTGTCCTGATGGATACAGCCTCAACCCTTACTCAAACACAGGGCCTCCTCAACAAGCAGCAGGAGTGAATCCTACAGAAACACTGACACCTACTCAGCTCAAGGTCTTGCTTGGTCTGTGCTGTTTAATAAGGAACAGTCATATGAAATGCTACACAAGCGTCTAATAGTTGAGTAACATACCATGAGCACATACACCAGGACAGTATTTGCTGTGTCCCTAAAGCTCCTGTTTACTTATTCCCATATGAGACTTGATCTCATGAATCACATCTCCTCAAGCTGCCCTGAGCTGTCTCCTGAAACGCCTCTCAAATCATTGCTGCTCTTTTCCCTGATTTCAGTGCTAGTGATTCCAGGCACCAAATACTCAGCTGAAGTCCAGCACTCAGTGGATGTGGGATACAGCTGGGCCACATGTCACAGAGTCTGTGCAAGGCTGATGGAGGACACAAAACTTTCCATAGAACAAGCAGGAGAGGTCATGGGCGAGGAGCTGATTGCAGGAGAAAGATTTCAGGATTGCATTAGTCGTCACAATTCCTTAAGAAAGTCTTTTCAAAGGAAACTTTTGACTTGAGAAATAGCAATAAGGACCAGTTCTTAGGATTACACAGACACTTGACAGGGAAGTGGGGTCACAGCAGGGCCAGCACGAAGTAGCTGGGAGAACTGGCATTAGGCGTCTGAATTTGATTGCAACGTGTGCCTGCCCTCACTGAGACACATTCTCCACTGTGCAGAAGTCTGCCCTGAGCTTCCAGCGTTCCCACCAGCATTCACGTGCGTGGAAGAAAGCTTTAAATAAACTACACAGCCACAGCTGTGCCTTGTGCATCAGAGGGCACCCCACAATCCCTCGCTAAGGCAAAGGCACGCTCTGGAAGGGTTGTTTGCACAATCAGGAGAGGTGAGAGAGTCAACACCTTTCCCCCTACACTGAGTTTCTCACTCCTCCTGCTAATGCACCTACACCAACAGGCCCATGTGCCTTCTCAAGGACTCTCTGTGTCCTCTGATAAAGGAGGGTCAGCTGGCTGCACTGACAAAAAGCTCTTGCTGAATTTTAAGCTGTATCTTATTCTGGAGGTTCTTCCAGGAGACTTTTGTCGTAAAGTCCTTATAGCCCTTATGTTCTCTAAGATGCTTTCCATGCACTCCATGTTTCTCTGTTCTTCTTTGTTAATAAGGACTCAAGAAATCACTGCCAGGTTTCTCATTCCCTTATTAACAAGTGGCTGCTGCGACATTGTTTAATTATTAAATAAACCTGCAGTCTGAAAGTAGCTGGAGACAGAGAAAGACAAAAAAATTGTGCAAAAGTTTTTGAGATGCACTGAAAAATGGTGAGAAAAATCTGCCTAGCAAAAAGCCTGATCAGGATGTGATACAAAAATGCAGATATTAGCTAGATATTTTAAACTGATTTCACTGACATTTATAGATGCAGTAGAATGTATGTGAGAAAAGATTCTTTGGAAAGTATTTAAAACATAAATTGCAAAGCACTTTATTTGGAGAGAAAATTACCAGTAATTTTAGCAGCTCCAACTCCTACAGCAAAAAACCCACTAAAATAAAACAAAATAAAATAGAATAAACATCCCCTGGCCACTAATAACATTCACTCTTCCCTTTCCATAGCTTTATTTAATTGTGGTTTATACCAACTGCAATTCTATCTTATTAACTTAGAAAGAAGCAGGCTCTCATGCTTACATATCAATGTCCTGGCAGATAAAGCACAAAGTGGGGCACTAAAGCTCAAAGGAGGAAATGAGCCTTTCATTTGAAGCGAAAATGAATTTGTTTTCACATGTTGTAAAGTGATGCTGTGCAGCTCCCAAAGCACAAGGGTGCAAGCCCAGAAATGGGCACAGCATCAAGAGTTTTTTGGTTACTTGGGACAAAAAAGATGACTGTTTCTGCTGGCTTTCAAAGAGCATCAGGAACACCTGCCTGCTGTACTTGTGAAAAACCTCCCTTCAAGTATTTCTGAATCATAGCAAGGCATTCCTATGAGGAGTGGCTGAGGGATCTGGGGGTGTTTAACCTGGAGAAAAGGAGACTAAGGGGGTCCTTATCACTCTCTACAACCACCTGAAAGGAGGCTGTGGCAAGGTCAGGGTCAGTCTCTTCTCCCACGTAAAAAAGCAACAGGGCAAGGGGAAATGGCCTCAAATTGTGCCAGGGGAGGTTTAGGTTGGATATTAGAAAAAAAATCTTTACCAAAAGGATTGTCAAGCTTTGGAACAGGCTCCCAGGGAAGTGCTGGTCACAGTCCTGGAGGCTTGTAGATGCGTGCCCCACGTGGTTTAGTGGTGGACTTGGCAATGCTGGGTTGGATTTGGTGATGGTGGAGACCTTTTCCAGCTTAAATAACTCTATGGTTCCACAGGGATACATTATTTATTAACTGCAAGATGAAGTGAGTGATAGTGTTGATGAAATTTCCAACACATAGAAAAAGGGACACAGAAATTCCTTGAAGTTACTGGCTTACTGTGAAAAGAAAGGGAGATTTTTTGTTTCTTCTTACCATGGAATGAATCTGCATTCTCCTCACATCACAGATGCAACCTAAACAAGTGAGGCTTTAAAACATATGCATTCTCCCACCTTCACTGCATTTCCTAAAGCCACTCACACATCTTTATTTTGACTTATCAAGGTAAGAACTTATTCAGCCATACCTGACTGAGAGAATTTATCATCTCGCTTAAGGCTGCAATTCAAGACATTCTCAGAACATAAAAACACAGCAATATTTTATCTAACACCTTTTCCAGCAATCTATGCAAATATATACATTGCGCCTTGGGTTGTTTTTTTTTTTTTTTTAATTTTATTGCAACTAGGCCCAGGAAACTATCACAGTGGCATCAGTGGCATGAGGAGATACAATCTTAATAAATGTGTAGGATCAGAATTGTTTTGACAAGGTTCAGTGTAATAAATATATGATGAAAACAACACCTTGTTAATTACCAAAACACATTCCCTTATAGACACCAAGGCTTAGACTGGCTTATGGGCAGCATAAGCCCAGCAGGATTTGACAAAGCATTGAGAAAAGAGATCATTAGTTTTTCAGAGCCATAAATCTCACATATCCAATTTTTAAACCACTGACAAAGTATCTCCATAGAGTGACTAAATTTTTCAGATGGCACAATCTCCCAAGGTCTAGTGGCAAAACTGCAGGAATCATAAAAAGAACCCCAAAATGCCAGTTTCTTTTATGATTTATTATTTAACTTGTAGCAAAATTACTATCTTTCTGAACTAAAGGACTGCATCTCTGGTCCTGCTGGCAGGTAGAAAATGAATACTATCAACCACTAAATCAAACCAACGGGTTAGAGACCACCTGGAAAGGGAATTTACCATGGCATGTGAGGGACACCCATCTATCCCAGTGAATGTGTCCACCAACTTCAGTGGAACTAAAATTAATGGCAGTAACCAGCTCTAACAACAAGTAAAGACAGAGGAGCCACATGTCACAGACAGTACGTGGGATAGGAAAGGAATGACACTGGGATTTGCTCAAGTGGCTTTCAAGTGTCTTGAGACTAAAGCCTCATGGATGAGGGAACGATGGAATGTCCCACAAGAGCCCAGTGTAAGCACATGTAAAGTGATGCACAAAGAGAAATTACCCTAAAGCTTACATAGGGAATGATGGGTTTTGAGCAATCAGCATTCAGGGGGCAGAGCTTGGGTTAAAACAAACAGATCTATGAAAATGTCGGCTGGTGATCAGGTCAGTCAAGGATGCAAGTCAAATGCTGCAAATCATTGGTCAAGAAACAGGGAGCAGACCAGAAAAAACATACAGGACAAGGGTCTAAATAAGGAGGTGTGGAATGCAGAATGTGAGCTAGGAATGCTTGTTTATTCTGTCTTCCAATAAGATAATTACACAACAGTGCATATAACATCCTAAAAAGCTACACGGATTCAAAAGGTAATGGAAAAATTCATAAAAGAAAAATTCATTCAGGAGTACTGAATGGATGGAGAGCTCTGGTTTATGAAATTACTGGAGGCTACAAAGATGTACTTGAAAATAACTAAGAGCATGTTCCAGAAATTTGAAAATCTGTGAATTTCATAATACTTAGTCAATATGTAAACAACCAAACCATAAAAGACTGTGTTGCTTTTACAGTATTCTTTTTAGAATTTATTAATCAGCCACTGAACAGGAAAAACACTGCAATTATAATTTGCAGAGGATCTAGATACAGAAATGTGTTTTGTACTCAACGGCAAAGACAAATACACAGGAGATAAGGCTGATCTGAAAACAGCTTGAGAATAGAAGAAAAGGCCAAATTAATTGGATAAATTTATTTTAATAGCTCACTGATCCAACTTTAGCAATACTATAGTACAGCATTCTCATATTTCCTCTTATTTATTGTGGAAACTCAAGCAGTCTGATGTACAGTCATGACCATCAAGGGAATAAGTTGTTGGTTAGGCTGTTTTATTCCTTCAGGAAAACAAATGTCAGCTAGCTGTATTCTACTGGCTTTAGCCCTTTTCATGCTTTATACTTGAGTTCTGGATTGTCACAGCAACAGATAATCCAGAAGAACTCCACCAAAGTGATCAAAATGTATGACATAGCAGTGTGCTTCTTAAAATCACAGTTTGCTCTGTTAAATCATCCTTAAGCTCTAACAACCTCTCTTCTCAGCAGAAAGCCCAGAGAGTTGTTCTTGTTTTGCCTTATAACCTTGCCAAATATCAACAGGCTCAGAAATCCAAGAGTATCAAGCTACCAGTAGCACCCTCATTTATATACCATAGAAACAGAATGGTTTGGGTTGGAAATGACCTTAAAGACCAGCTAGTCCAACCCCTCCTGCCATGTGCAGGGACACCTTCCACTAGACCAGGTTGGTCCAAGCCCCATCCAACCTGGCTTTCAACACTTCCAGGGATAAGGCAGCCACAGCTTCTCTGGGCAGCCTGTGCCAGGGCCTCACTACCTTCTCAGTAAAGAACTTCTTCCCAATATCTGATCTAAATATAACATCTTTCACTTTAAATCCTTTCCTCCTTGTCCAGTCACTCCATGTTCTTGCAAAAAGTCCCTCTCCAGCTCTCTTGGAGCCCCTTTAGGCACTGGAAAGTGCTATAAGGTCTCTCCAGAGCCCTCTCTTCTCCAGGCTGAACAACCCCAACTCTCAGCCTGTTTTCATAGCAGAGGTGCTGGCCCTCTGAGCATCTTCATGGCCTCCTCTGGGCTCAGTCCAACAAGTCCATGTCCTTCCTATGCCAGGGGCCCCAGGTGGGGTCTCATGAGAGCCGAGTGGAGGGGCAGAGTCCCCTCCCTTGACCGCTGGTCAGGCTGCTTTTGATGTGGCCCAGGACACGATTGTCATTCTGGGCTGCAAGCACCCATTGCCTGGTCATGTTGAACTCCTCATCAACCCACACCCCCAAGTCCTTTCACTCAGGGCTGCTCTCAATCCATTCCCCACCCAGCCTGTATTTGTGCTTGTTTTCACTTAAAGATTTTGCTAGATAGTGACGCACAACAAAAATTCTTTGCCTGCTACACAAGATCTACAGTTCTCCTAAAACTGGCTGGGCAGATGACAACTCTCGATCCCTGATTGTGTTTAATGGAACCCACAGGAGGGAAAACATCTTTAGTTTAGCTCTTCCTCTGCTAGCCAAGCAGTAAAATTACTTTTCCAGAAAAGTAATCATAGGAGTTACCCTTGAAGCTCTCTCTGACTCACTGTTTTATTTACCTGTCCCCCAACTCAATATATAATATAGTGAAATATCCTCTTTTTAGTAAGAGCAGGGATAGTTCTAAAATAGTGATCACAGATATGTTGGTACGTAATTCTGTGGTAGGGACAGGTGGTTACCTGTTGTTAGAGGATGACGTCGAGCAATGTAGGATCATTTAAACTCATTTCATTTAAAGAGACAGATTTCTTCCAAAAATGGGTATTTATAAACTCCTGTTTTGTTAGTAAGCCATTCATCTGCAGGTGTGTAGGAATGCCTCCTCGGCACTTAACCCAAAGGACAGCAAGAGTAGCACTTCTGTCATTGTGAGAAGCAGCCCTGACATCCACATCCTGCCCCTGACTCCTTGGGACTGCAGACAGCTCTTGTTTCTGCATCTCTCTTCCATGCCACCACAAAATTCCTCTGAAGAACATTTAAAAAAATCCTTTTTGGGCAAAGCACACAGCCTGTACTTTCCACAGCAATGAAGTCTACAGAAAGACTCTGATGAAGATAGCCCAGGGGAATTTCCAGTCCCTTACAGCAGTTTCCCAACTACCACTGACAGATGTTTGTCTTCTCTGTTCTGAATCGTTCTCTTCAAAAGAAGTACTTCACATTCTTTCCTAAAGTCATGTATAATTATGAAGTTTCTTCTAAAATCTAACCAACATATTATTGTTGCAAATTAAGATTTGCCAGTAAAAGTCTTTATTACCAAAAAAAGTCTTTGCATAGCTAAGACACCTAAATTTTTTTCTCTTCAGTTTTCTCTTTTTTTCAATTAAACAAATAGAGTTTTTCAAATTTCTTTCATGTTTATCAACCCTTCTGAGTTCATCTGGACTCCCTCCAGTCTCCCTAATTTCCCTCCAAGCATTAAGCCCAGCATTCAATTTTAGACTTCTCCACTACCAAATAGAACTGAATAATTACTTCCCAAAACTTAAATACCACCATCAATATACCCTGGAATGAGCACCACCATTTCTGCAGTTACACACATTTTGGATCTATATTCAACTTGTCAGCAACTATCTACAAAAGCCACAAACCCCCTTTCCTGCAGGGAGCTGCTTAGCCAGTTATTCCCCATTTTGCCCTGGTGTCAAATGACTTTCCTTCCTAACTACAATACTCAGCATTTGTTTTTCTTGACTTTTATCTTATTGATTTCACACTGTCACTCACATTCATCATGATCATCTGAAATTCTATGCCTGTCCTCTTTGAGAGTGCTTGCAATCACCAATTTTGCAAACTTTAATTGTACTCCTTATTCCATTATCCAAAATGCTTACAGAACAAATATGCAGGTATAGTGCACACTCTCTCCTACTCATATTAAAATATCAGCCTTTGAAAAATGACTACAAGCATGTGGAAATCTATAGAAAGATATAATCATTGTATTAAAAGAAAAACATTCAAAAAAATTCCTCAGTTCAGAATTTCAACAGTTCAAAGCCAGTTTTCCCCAGTTCCTGTTTCCAGGAGTACTTGTAAAACAAACAGCTGAATGTAACTCCTTGTAAGGGTCCTACAATGCTGACACACCACTCCCAGGGAAACTGGCAATCAATCAGGGCACTTGCAAAGTCATAAATTCCAGATAGACACTAAATTCAAGTCCTATTCTACTCGGCAGCCACATACCTGCATCAATGCCCATGAAAACAAGTTATCCAGCACTAGCACACTGCCTATACAGACTGAACTGTAAGACTATGTCTAAATTACTCAAACCCGCTTAAAGAAGTGGTGGCCTGTTACTGATGTGCCCACTTCATTATTTAGCACAGGAATATAACTCCTCACCCTTCTCACAAGTATTGTCAGCTATCCACTACAAAAAATTGCCAAGTTCAGTGTACGCCTATTTGCCAAATATGGTTTAGAAATAAAAAGGTTTCACTTCTAAGAAAAGTTGTGAAACATGACATGACTTTGCAAATATTAATCTTCCATTTCCAAATATTATCATAAGATAAATGTCCTGAATGTTTCTTTAGATTCACTGAACAGGCTCGAATTCTTCAACTTGTCTAATCAGAGACACAGATCTCCCCATCAGGTCCAAAACACCATTTCAGGCACGAAGTGAACATAACCTACTCATTTAGGGCCCTCTAACATAGCTACAGTCCACAGCATCCGACAGAATGATGCAGTATTTATCCTCACCACATTCCCAAGAGGTCAGGAA
This sequence comes from Platysteira castanea, assembly GCA_013397175.1. NCBI lineage: Eukaryota > Metazoa > Chordata > Aves > Passeriformes > Platysteira > Platysteira castanea. Next base: position 482,343 of record VYXC01010449.1, on the reverse strand, counting down.
TGCTAATATCCCGCTGTAACAGTGAAGGACTGGAAGCCCAATAGGTGGATAGCTGTCCATCCATGCAGTAGAGCTCAGGATAATGAGTCCCAAAGTTGGTGCATCCTGAGTCTGCCCATGAGTGCCCTGAGAAATGTATTTTTGGGTGAACCATCACCCAAACATGAAGTCCTGCTTTGGCAGCCAGGCTTTGCATCACTGTGGCAGCCACCCCCAACATGGAATCCATGGCTCCCACTGGCTGCAGTATTCTGCATTCACAGCTTTACCTTTCAATACAGTGTATGTACCCCATATTCTCAGCTGTTATCTGGGTTAGGGTCACTGGAAAAGTGTGACAGGATCTGATGCTGCTAATGCTGCAGATGTTTCCAGGAGTTACTCAAAGAGCAGCAAAACTCAGCCCACGTCCCCCATGTGACCAAAAAGAATAGCCCATTTCAAAATATGCCTATCAGATAAAAAAGCTAGTTCAAATAATTAGCTTTTTTTAAACATTATTTTCCATTTAAACTTGTCTAAATTTCCATTTAAATCTGAGTATCTCAGTTTGTACACTTATGTCTTAGAAAATCCAGCTCAGTGCTAGTGCACAATTCTTCAAACACTGCAGCATCAGTCGGGTGGAATGAGAGAAATGTAACAGGCAACTTCTGCAGCTGTCATTTTACCTAATGAAGAACATGCTCCCCAAATCGGGTTTGGCCTAAAGAACCTGCACAATAACAAATCACCTGCTGTCCTGAATCCTTTTGGTTAAACTCCACAGCATTAACCAGCTTCACATTTCTGCCCCACGCAGTGATTGCTGCAAATCATTTTGTCCAAGGGTACTGCTTGCACAGAGGTATGTCTGTCTAGGGCAGGGCTGAAGGAGCAAGAAGGTTGGCAGAGGTGTGAATAAGCTGAGGAGTAATGAACTCACAAAAAAACAAGCAACTAATCAGAAACAAAAACAACAAAAAAAAATCACACAGGGAGAAAATATTCCATGTCAATATAAGGCAGGCAGAGCAAATCCAGTCCTGATGTAACCCGTGCTGCAGCAGTGTCCACAGTTATCTGCGTCCAACGCATCATGAAATGGAAAAGTCAGAGAAGCAATAATGGTGACAATAGACCCGTCCGAGGACAGATCAGTGAAAGCCTCATCACACCCAGGCCTGCACAGGAAACCTCTGACCTGCTCCTCTCCTTCCCTGCTCCCACAAGACTTCAGAACTTCTCTGCTAAGCATCATTCCTGCTGAATTCCCTCCTTCCTGGGACACAAAGGGCTGCTTACAACACCCACTCCCACGAGCAAAACACAAAGAGTTCTGGTCACATAAGAAACTTTGTAGCCTTCTCCTGATGGACACCAGGACATCCTCCTCCAGAATTCCAGGCTGCTCTTGGCCACACCTGGTGTGTCTCTGAGAGATCCTATCACCCCTGCTCCCCCACAGGTGGCAGGAGCTTGTCAGCTGGTTGGAGCCCGAGTCTGTAGGGTTTGAATCCTGCCAGCCATCACAGCACACTCGGGGCACGGAGTGCCCACCCCAGCCCACCTACCTGTTTCACTGGAGCTGCCTCCTCCACAAAGAAGTCTTCCATTGCTGCAGCTGCTCACGTCTGTGCGAGGAACCGGGGCAAGGGGCGGGGATGGGGGTGGAGGGGAATCCTGGAAACTGGCACAACCTAGATACACAGGCTGGCAGAGCAACCAACGTTTAAAAAAAATCTTAATTAATTACACAGAGAATCCAGCAAAATTCTGAACAACTGAGCTGGCTCTGGGGTTGGTGAGGTTTTTTTAAGCACTCATAACTCTGATGAGGCAGAAGGCAGTTTCAAAGGCTCTTTGCTCTCTGCAGAGAAGTAAGCAAGGATGGCAGCCATCCTTTGAAGAAGACACACCACCAGCAGCCAGCAGCGTGGCTTGGCATGAAGCTGACACAAGACCAGAAGGGGCTTTTTATCAGTAGTGCTACCTAAAGAGGGGCAGGTATTTAACCATCCCAGTGCTACAGTGGGGTCTAGAACAGATACTGGGAGCGTAAATGTCCCGTTCCCTTTGGAGCAATGAGACAGAGGCATCCAGAAAGGGCACCCTGAAGGTGGACAGGCTTTGCAAAGGCTGATCTTGGGCCACCAGTTGTGGCCTCACGTGTGTGGCTTTGAGTGACTCCAAAGAGAAGAAATTCCTACCGGGACAGCAGCTCAGGCACTGCCTTTTCCCCTGCAAAAACACTGGCTGCGATACTTCTCCATGGCATTATTGGCAAAATTCCCTACTGACCTAAGGGTCAGGATCAGGCCTGCAGACACAGGAAAAAACAACTCTGATGAACATCAGGTCTTGCCATAGTAGCTAGAGGTTTTCATAATTCACAAGGAAAGTAGTTAAAATAATCCGAACAGTTGTAAAAAGCAGCAGAGGATTCCTCAAGTAATAAAAATCTGTTCCCCAAAGGGCATGGATTTGGAAAAAAAAAGTTATTAATTGAAAAGTAAGTGATGTAGGATGGAGAGTCATATAACTGATGAAGGGGAAATGCACTTCAAATCTTCACAGAAAGAAAATGAGTTGGAATCTCTCAGCTTCTCACACCACAGCTTTCTTCCTAGCAATCACATTTTTTTTCTGATGCAAGTGAAGAAAAGAGACTTTGAAAATTCAAGAAACTCCAAGAAATTCTGTAACAAAGTAAATTCACTCAGAAACTTGTTTTTAAAACCACTACAGCACAACCAGGCACCAAAAGCGAACCCCATTGGGTTCATTGCTAATGACATGACCTTAAAAGTCCACATTTCATTAAATGCGGTACTCAATAAAATGCCACAGGGGAAACATTATTTTATTTAGTAATATCAAAAGCTGTCATTTCCTGTAACAACCTGAGGCTAGAGAAAAGCATAGTCTCATGAATAATTAGCATTTGGCATTAAGAAGTATTTGATCAAGAAAGCTGCCATAGCCCTGAGTAGCCCAAGTAGAAATGCTGGAGAGTATTAATGAAAGGTTAAGGTGACAGTTGGTCTTATCTATTAATTTGCCTTTGTAGAGCTAAAATCAGAACCTTTTCATTACTGTCAAATTTTTTTTCCATATTAATGAAACTGAAGCCATATAAAAAGTTCTGTACAAGGCAGAAGAAAGATGGAAAATATCATCAAGAAAAACAATTACTTGCAACATTCTGACTTGAAAATGGCATTATTCCATGTTAACAAATAGCCCAGTTCAGTAAATCACATAAGGAAATTTTTAATTTTAGGAATATAAGCTGTTTCGAACCACACTTGGTGCTCCAAAATCTAATCTGCTCTATACAACTTTAAAGGACAGACTTCACCACATTTTACTATGTGTAAGAATTTTTGCTTCAAAAGCAAAACTTCATGATCTTTATGGCCTTTTACACCTGTTTACAATTAATAGTTCCTTTCTATTTCTGAGAGCTGGGGCCAGAAATAAAGAATACGGTTTATGGCATATTACCTGCTGGCATTTCTAAAGGACTTAGCACAGGAAATTACTAGATATCAGTTTCCCTGCAATAACTATGCACAATTTCACTTTTATGACCTGGCACTCAGAGGTAAATGTAAGGTAAGCTGAATTAATCAAGCCTGGGCTGATTGAATGATACCTGGAGCAAAAGGGGACCAAGCTGTCTCACAGAGCTGATGGTGGAGCAAGACAGGTTCATACCAACAATTCTGAATCAGCTGCCCTGAGGCAAATCCTGTAGTGCAGTAACAGGTTCACATGGCAAAGCTTTCACAAATGAGGAAGGTTAATACATTCATCAACTATAAAGAATGTTTAAAGTCATTTATCCAGAAATCCTGATGGTTGCAGGTCTTCTCTGAATTTAAATTCTGTTTGAATTAGATAATCCATTAGTCCTGACTAAAAAAAATTCCCAGGCTGGAGTTCATTACAAATAATTCTTGGCAATTTATTCAACTAGCAATCTACACCTACCTGCCTCATTTGGAACTATTTCCCTACCTTCAGTTTTCTTTCTTCTGCTCTGTTTACCTCTTTTTCATGCAGATCAGAGAGATGACGTGATAGACCCCTGACCTTCCACTGCAACAAACAAATATTTCAAATTCAGCTCAGTAAGACATATTTTTCCTTCTCTTATGCAACATCAAAAAATCTCTTGATCCTCCTCCTTGGGCTCAACACTTTTTGAAACATGGCCACTTGTCACACATGTAATTTTTAATTAACAATCCCACCAGGGTCAGTAAAAATCTATTGTAATTTCCTTCTTCTGGTCAAAGGGTCAAATACATGTGAACATTTTTGGACACACTAATGTACGGGGAGCTTGTCCTTTACTTGCTATCCCTCACTGACACCAAGTCTTTTTTTCACGGACATTACTTCCTTCACCCTTCAAATATGACCTGTATTTTTTGGTGTCATATGTGACTGACTTGAAATAGATGGGGTTTGGATCTTCTTTCAGCAGATCCCAGCTGTCGTGCATCTGTCACATTATCTTTAGTACTGACACAAAGGTCAGTGCGACCTTATCAGAAGACTTGGTCTGCCATTGCTTCTTGCATTCTCATGGGTGAGTTACACAAGTTTTGAGAGGGTGGACCAAGAACCAGCTCATGCAGGACTCAGCACATTTACTCTGTGGTGGTTCTTCGTGTACATTTACACTGTTATAAAGTTGTTGGCCAGATAACGGCCTAACCTGTCTGCACAGGTTGAAAATGTTGATACCTTTGGGATTTCATCATCTTTGTCTCTTCTTACTCTAGAAACTCAGTCTTCTAATTTATTATAATGATTACTACTAATGATTTTTTCTTTACTTGCATCCTGACTTAGTATTTTTATATTTATAATCCCTTCTCTATCTGTATTTAAAAATCTCCTTGCACCTTTTCTCAAATACAGGCCAGAAAAGAAAACCAGTAATTTTTCTTTCTAGGCAGAGTAGTCAGGTCACTTAGAGGACTATTCCTGAGCAGAACACGGAGAGTGAGACCCTCTTGTGAAAGTTAGTGTATCTGAAACTTTCCTGAGCTTTAGTTCCCTGAAGTTCATGGCCTTCAGCACTTGTTGGGAATTCTGGACTCACACTGACATGAAGAAAAACACAGCAAACCTCTGTCAAAGTTGTTGGTTGTTGGTTGGCCTTTCTTTTTTGAGACTGTGTCATTTCTACTTGATTTCTCCATGAAGCTATTAAGGAACCCAGCCTTGCTTGAAGAAATCTGAACCTTTAGTCAACCTTCAGAGGAACTTGAACCTGAATTTTGAGAACTTAAAGCCAGGAGAGTTTGACTTTCGCTGGGCTTTTCTCACAAATATTCTGCACAGGTCAAATGTAGAGCAACATGAGTGTAACACATACTGTCACACACCTTTCCTGCACGCAGGAAATACCAGCAGCAGCCTCCCAGTCAAACTAAACTCACCCAGGGATATGGGGCCGTGACAAGATGCTGACAACCTGAAATGTTCTTGCCTTTGTTTAATCTACAGTACAGACTGGAAAGGACGATAATCTTTTCCAGTTTCCTTTTCAGCAACATTTATCACTTCACTTCCTTTTACCATGTATTTGGATGAAAGTTATAGCAATTACAGTCTCTGAAAAAAAACATCCTCTGATTTACTGATCTTTGCATTGTAAACAGAGAGTTCAGGACAGAGGGATATTTTTAAAAATCCAAATAGCACAGCTCAGTTTTATTCCTTCTTTGATACTGTTCTTTTTTATGTTGCTACGGTATGTCTGCTCCATGTGAAAGTGAGGTTGCTATGGAAACTACTCATTATTTTTCAATAGTAGGCTAGCTACTTAATAAAAGTCCTACATCTTTTTAATCCCTAGAGAGTCCTAATTTATCCCATACACAGACTTTCCTTCTTGACAGCTCCTTTAATATTCACTGCACTGCAGTGCACATTAATCTGAACATGTCCAACAAATCCAAAACTTACTTCTGAAATCAACTTTCCAGAAAAGTCTGGGTTTAAAAAATATTTTTTTTTAGCTTCTCTTTTACCTGCTTATATTTCTGTGAAAGATTGTAGGTATGAACAGCAAAGCCAAGAGTAGGTTTATGTAAGAGTCAGACACGGAAGAAAAAGACCCAAAATTCTTTTATCTATAATAAATGGTAGAAGCTGCAGGAAGGGAAGATGCACCATGGTCCAGTTGCCTGGAATTAGAGTTAATTCCTTACGGTGCCACAGTCTTCCCTGACCAGCACAGGCAACATTCTTGGTCTCATCTTTCCTCAATTCACCGCCTATAGAATAGGTGGCGCCTATTTGGCAAATTGGAGCCCATTTCCAACAGGAAATTTCCTACTTGGAAATCGGAGCCCTCCCTGTCTGACAGACTGAATTCACCAGTGAGTGTCTCAAGCACTCAGGCAGCAAACCACATCGGGGCAGTCTGAGCGTGGGAGCTGTGGGGACTCCTCACTGTCACCATGTGTTACAGCTCTCCACTTCTCTGCTTAGACACTTCCACTTTTCTTCTTCCTTTTATTTCCTTTTTTGCAAAGAAGCAAATTAAATAAGTATTAACGATGAATCAGTTAACTCTTTCCTACCCAAAATCCTTTTATGTTGGGTTCAATATTCTACATTGGGTTAAGTGAATGTTGTTGGTTAAAGGTCCTAATTTCAAAACCTCTGATAGTGCTTAGAAGAGGCTCCTCTCTTAGACCAGATATTCATTCCCCCCTGAGGATATGACTATTGTGAAACATTCATTCCCCACCAAAGATCTGACTATTCCCACATTTCTTACTATTTATTTGAGGCAGGTCAGTGGCATTTCAGTGGAGCAGCTCTTATCAGAACAAGAAAGAAAACTAAAGGAGCTTCAGAAGCTAATTCTCTCATGCCTCCTGTATTAGGCAGGTCTGAAGCACTTCCTCAGATTACCACAGAATTTAACTGCTCTGCCAAATGACAAAACTCCTCCAATAATACACACTAAACAAGCAACAGTAACTCCAGAATTTAATGAAAGCAGAATTAGGCTAACAGAAAATTAAACTATCTCAAGTATTTCAGAGATCACAAACAACAGTTTCACGGTTGTCGCTGTGACTCTTCTTTTTTCCTCTACATTTTCCTCCAAACAACCTTGCACACATTTCACGCGGGCAGTCACAAGTAAACCTGATTAAAATTCAGCCACAGGTGAGAGCAGCTAAAGGGAAACTTTTAAAGCTAACAGGTCTAGATTTAAGTCTTCCTACATATAATCAGCTTTTCCTTATGGTATTTCTAAGAGGAATCAGCTTTCTCTTTCACTGCCTATCAGTCCTTGCACTGTGCCATTTAATCTAATTTTTAACAAAGGAACGAATACACTGGGACTTTTATGTAGTTCAAGAAACTTCCCTACCAGCAGGCTACTTACAGGTATTCCATATCAAAATCAGATAACATAAATAGATCTATAATTTACCATACGCAGTCTCAAAGGTTTAAAGCCTCAAATGTCGTTATGACCAATTTAGGTAAAAGACTGCCAACATACTTAATATTCTCCCCAGCCTTTTTGTCTGGTACTTATTACCATCCTAGGACAAGAAACTCCAGAAATTATTCTTGTTCACTGTAATTGAAACTCCTTCCTGCAAGAGTTTTTGGCTTTTTCCTGACCTCCGCTCAGAAAAAATTTCCCCATGACTCTTTCTGTGTCACAATTTTACTTTGCTGAACTCTGTCACTTTTTAAATATTTCCCAAAAAACAGAATATGATCCACAATGATTTTCAAAGTCATATTGTCCCTGAACCTACAAAGCTCATAAATATATCCTAAACAGCTTAACTGAACCAAAGAGTTAGTGCTATGTTGTAGGTGGACACAGAGAAAGAATCATAAATTTCATTCAAGGAGACTTAAATAAGAAAGCTGAACCTGAGAACAGATGAATTAACCGGGAGGGTAAGCAGCAGAGTGCTGGAAGGGCATTAAAGCACTGACAGTGGGACTCTGGAGCTCTTTCCTGAGCTTTATTTCTCTCAGCAGAAAGAATTTCTGCTCAGCAAACCCTGCCCTCTGGTGACTAAATGCCATTAGTGCCATGCATATATAAACATTGGGGGGGTTGCCTCTTTGAACATACATTGCCATGAAAAATGCAAGCAAACCTCCATTCAGTGGCATGATTTGGATTTTATTTGTTCCCTCTTCAGATATAAATGAAAAATATTGTGTTTTTTTCTTTTGTTTCAGAGAAATGTTCATGCTACCTGTCCTGTACATTATGTGCATAAACATTTCGTATTGTATTCACCCCTCTTCTCAGGAAACAACCAGACTGATCACACAGTGCTACAGATTTGCTGTCCAGCCTCATCCTTCTGGCACTGCAAGAGCAGAAGCCTCAGCCAGTCAGGTGCTGTACAAAAGAACATCCTTGAGCCCATCCCCGGCCCCACACCTGCAGAGCTGAGATACACATCTCACACACTGGCTATTGCTCCTTAGAAATCACCATGACACCAAGCAATTCTGGTAAAAAAACATCATGGACACCGTAAATGATCGGCATAATCAGGGTCCTAAACTTATCATATTTGTAGAATCAGAAATCAAAGCCTTCCACAGACAATAAAAAACCTGTGAAATCCAGATATGTACATGTCTGTGACAAAAGCCTTTTTGTCAGAATTCCTATTCAACATTTTTATTTAAAGTTATTTGCTAAACTATTTTCCTAAACAGATGTCAGCTCAGCACACAATATGCTTCTTTCTGAGCCATATAAACAGTATATGCCCTCCTCCCAGCGTGCAAAAACTTGTGTGGTTGTAGCAGAGACATCTTTGCAATTGCTATAAACCAAAATCCAAGCAGTCATCAAAACTAAAATAGCAGTTGAGGGGCAGACATCAGCAGGCCACTGGATTTTTAGAGCAGTTGCCAGAGTTTATGTATTGACTGGCAACTCTGCTGAGAGCTGCCAGGTGCACACACTGTGCTTCTCTTTCAAAACTGAGGAGTTACCAGAATTTTCAGTGGAATTTTTTTTCCCTGCAGATTGTTAGGCAGCATCAAGGCCTGGCACAAAGCTCGTCGTGCTGAGACACACCTGGACAGGCAGATAGAAAGGTAGGGGAGAGGCCCATAAATCACAACTTCTTCCCTGTCAAATGGCTGCCCACCACAAAATATTGCATTTTTTGGCGGTCCCAGGCTGGGAGCTGCACCATGGAGGAAGAGTTGGGTGCCAAGTTGCAGAGAAGTCTCAGAAACAGCTCCAAGTGACCCACAGAGCACTCAGCTGGGACTGGAGGATAGCTGAAAGACTGGAAACAGCTGGGAAAAGTGGTTAACTGAGAGCATTTCTATTGCTCTCACTACAGCAGGACCCATTTGCTCCATGGTGTTAAACACTACAGCTCCTACAAAGGTGGTTTGAGAAGTTATTAAACAGATGCCACAGCCAGAACACTTCCTGCCTTCTCCATCCTCTGCCAGGAACACAAATGTCTGTAGGACCACATGATGACACACCGTGGGGAAGCCAGAAATAGCCCCAGCAAAGGGATGAAAGATGAGTTTTACCCCGCCCCAGAACTCGCCCTTGGCTCCCAGCAGTGGACCTGGCAGTTAATTAAACTTCAGTTCCTCATCATTGCTATGACAGACCCAAAAATTGAAAAATCCTCCAGTGGATGGCCAAGGGAGAGAAAGGTGCTGTTGATCAGCAGTGGAAGATGCCTGCAGGCTCCCCAGACCTATCAGGCAAGTCAGCAAGGCTGCTCCCCTGCCCGCAGAGGATTCATTGGGAAAGCAAGACACCTGCAGAGACCAAACCCAGCAAGAGCAGTGTGAGCCCTCCTGCTGCTGCTCCAGGGAAGTGCCCATCTGCACAGCCTAAGGCAAGGAGAGTGCCACAGGCAAGAGCAAAGCCACCAAATGGCCTGAAGTTACACCAGGGGAGGTTTAGATTGGATACTAGGAAAAATTTCCTCACTGAAAGGGTGTTCAAGCATTGGAACAGGCTGCCCAGGGAAGTGGTGGAATCACCATCTCCGGAAGGGTTATAAAAACATGTGGATATGGCACCTGGGGACAGGGTTAATAGTTGGATTCAATGACCTTGGAGGTCTTTTCCAACCTTAACAATTCTTGGATCCTACAATTTTTGCTAATGCACAAGGCAAAGGCAAAGCAGGCATGAAAAAACAAATAAAGCAGTAAGAACAACAGAGCTCAAAGCACAATCAAGAGAACAATTATCAGCCTAAGAGGAGAGACATTTTATGCCTTGCTACTTTCTCTCAGTCACAGCGCTACCGCTAATTAGAACAGATACAATTTTCAGGCAGAGTGGGATTTTCAAGTTAATGGTGCCCTTAAAAATTTTTTCTGGCTTTCATTGCTATTCATGGCACAGGAGTTTGCTGTCGTTTACCTTGACTCAGCAAAGGCCTTACATGTGCACGGGTTTAAGTACACACCTAAACCAGCAGGGAGTGAGAAGATGGGTCTTCTGCTGAGCCTACAGCCCCGTGAGGAGTGCCTGGAGCTCCTGATCTCAAGCCAGAGAGGCAGCTCGTGCAAATTAACCTCAGTGGCTGAAACAGAACACATGAGGGTCGGGTGTGGCTCTGGGGTCAGGGAACAACTGACTCATGCTTAAGGGACGTGAGGGCACAGCCTCAAGTTAGTGTGACTCTAAAGAGGTTCAGATGTGCCGTGGAGCTCAAGAGCTGTCATCAGTTAGCAGATGCCAGAGAACTAGCAAATGTGGGGCACAACTAGCACTTGGAGCAGTGGGAGCAGCCAGAGCACCCTACCATCTAACTGGCCATTACCACAAGCTTGGGCAATTGAGTTCAACAGAGTTTTCTACAGAAGGACTCTATGACAGGAGGATAAGCCACCTTGCCGGCCAGGAAGATGGGCTGTTCCACTATCAGGTGTTTGAGGCTGATGAAACATCATGACACTTCAAGGATTGTTCCAGAAAAACAAGGATCTTCCAAAATCTTTTATGTGTGGCACCAGTCTCCAAGCAACTAGGACTGAAACTGCACAGTGAAAGGGCCAGTGGCTGAGGCCCTGGATTTGCAGTCCCACACAGTGTGGCTCCATCAGCTCATGTAGTCCACACAGCAGTGCCAATGCAAAGGAAGGTTTCTGCTGTTGCAACCATTGTCAAATTGCTGATTTACCAAAGACATGCTGAATGGCTTGGAGACAGAGAACTTTTCTTTATTGCTGACAATGCTGAGCCTGTTCTTAGCACTAAAGTGCTGGGAAAGGAGGCAGAAAAGAGGCAATTTACTTGTAATTGTCTTGTCTCCAGTTCTGTCACTTTCTTTATATCCTTGTTTTTGTCTCCTCATCTGCTCCTGCCATAAATTCCTGGCTGTGCTTGTAAAGCCTTTTACCTGTACCTCAGTGCCCAAGGGATGCAAGCCATACACTGGGCTCACCTTCTGTCGCAGGGCCTCCGCAGGGCACCACCAGAGGGTTTGAGGGAACACTGTGATCTTCATTTCAGTGACACATCCTGTGCATGCTATTTTAATTGTGGTTTAGTGGCTTACAGCCAAGGCAAGGAGTGAATTTCAGGGTAGAAGGCAGACAGCTTTATACTTTCACTCCTGTCTCTGATACCAGACACGGCTTCAAACCACCCTGTAACTTGAAAAGTGCATTACAATGCACGAGCATGCCAGCCTGGTGGCAAAGCCACTCAGATGAAAAGCAATGACACACATCTCTTCTTTCCTCCTTTTTGTGTGCATTGTCCCTTACTCTCTTTCTCAGTTTGTCTTCCCTTCCTTTTATCTTTGCCTCTTTTCCTGGAAATTTGGAGAACTTCTATAGGAGCTTGAAACTTGTGAGTTTTACGCAATTCTCACGTGGATGGTGAAAATCAAAGTGAAGTCTGAGTCACACTGCTTAGGAGAGACTGGTTCCTTCTCTTCCCACTCCAGCACAAACTCACAGCATAGGGGGCAAAAGCACAGCAAGGCTGGGCTCCCACACATTTTCTTGGGAAGCAGCATGTTAAATTCTCAGGAATCTCACCTGTCCTCCCCACGTCTCCTCCCCACACCATGTATTCCAAACATACTGCTAATGCAATCCAGAGACCTCCAGAATACGTGGACCTTCATTGGTCACTCTCACATAGGGAAACCAAATGGGTTTTTCCCCTTGCTGGTAAGTAATAATACATTTCTTGCTTAAAGTAGTTTGGAAAATTTATTGCATTGCATCCAGGGATTGCTCCAACTAGGCACAAGGTCAGACTTTGTCCCAGCTTCTCTGTTTTCTAGGCAGTAATTTAGACTGCAGTGGGGAGCCCTGTTCCTTGATATACTGAGTTAGGGCATTAGGGGAACTATTCTACTGTGTTCCAAAAAAAAAAAAAAAAAGGTTTACCTTACTGATTCCTAGAAATGAAAGGGGATAAGGGGCTGGCCAGGTCCTATGTGGAAACAGAACTGATGGCTTCACTGCAGGGGTAGAGCAAGAAGTGAAGGGCACACCAGGGCTCAGGTGTGCAGGAACAGCTGCATTTCTTTCACTTTATCCTCTTCTTACAGAAGACCTTTCTTTCTTTCCTTTCCCCTTCCAAGAGCAGAGAGTTAATTTCTGAAGCTCAGTGCCCCAGGATTCTGTGTATGCCAGAAGTTCATATGTGTTTGTATGAAAAATCCAGTGGCCTTAGGCAGAGAAGAAGCCACAGACTGCAGGGAGGACACGTGGGGAGAGCTACACAGTCTGTTTATACTTGCCTAATATTCTTTCTCCAGGCAATCACTACTGACAGTTGTCAAGGAGATGAAAAAAGAAACTCTTTTGACCTTTGGAGTGATCCAGTATGCACTCTGCTATGTTTTAGTACTGGAATTTATTTGGTGGCTTCAGCATTCTTATAGAAGCTCAACACCTGAAATTATAGAAGCAAATCATAAAAGGCCTCAAGGGACTTAGAATTGTTTAATCTCCTGATTAAGTTAATCAAATTTTAAATTGTGGAGGCTTGATTTTACAGATGCTGGGAATTGGTAATAATAATGCTACACACCTTTCATTTCAATGTTTGTCTCCTCTATTTCTCCATGACGGTGCACTGATGAACCCATAAAGATCTTTTCTCCTGCTGTCCTGTGGCAGGAAGAACCTGGGAGGCAGCAGGAGCAGAGGCATTAGGCTGTGCGTTGGTCTGGGTGCTCCTCTCCCTGTTTGTGATATGTATAATAGAACAGCACATGCACATCCTGCCAGGTGACACACGAGACACACGGGCAGCACACCTGGCCCTGTGATGAAACAGGAATCATGATGAGTGATTTGAGTGCCTCCATATCCTGTTTGCTGTCCCAGAAGCAACAGGGGAGCAGAAAAGTACAATGTTCCCTCCCAGGAGGGAAAGAAAGCTGCCCAGGGCAGTTCCAGGTGGCAAAACAGACCTGCGCAGCTGAAGCTGAAAAACAAGCCCAGCTGACTTGCTACCATCAGCTGATCAATGTGGAGTCCAATGCTTCCTTGGGGATTTCCACTGACTTTGCTTCTGAAAAGCAAGGAGTTCACTACGCTCTAAACTGATCTGGAAAGTGGCAAGCGAGAAGAATATCAGAGTAATGCCAAATCCCCACTCCACGTATCATCTCATTAATGGTGTCCCCATAGAGCAGCTATAACCCAGGCTCCACTGAAACCCACACCCCTCACGGCCCTCACAGGATGGCACTTCAAAATGCCTGCAGAGAGAGATTAATGCACACGGGGTCAGCTGCTTTGCTTTAAGCTGAGATCCACAGCTTAGATCACGGGGTCATTCTCAAGGCCCGCGGCTGGCCATGAACAATTTATATTCCATGGCCCATATCCCATCCCAAATCAACACATGCAGCTCTCCAGAGGCATGCAGAGGGGTTTGTTCTGTGAACTGAGGGGCTCATTGAGATTCTAGTTACGAAACAGGTTACTTCAGGGATGCCCACAGTTTGAATAATTTAAAGTCAAACTGGACAAACACAAGAATGTATTATGCAGAAAAGCCCATTTTGGAAGGATAGGAGATAACCTTCTTGCTCTCATCTCTCTCCTCATCACTTCAACTGTGTTAAGAACTTCAGCTGGAAAATGCTTTTCCCAGTGGAGTAACATTAGGGCCATCTGGTGAAGCGCCTGTTTAAAAATCACACCTAAGCACACCAGGAAAACCAGTGTTAGCTGCAGTGCTGAGGGCTTGGAAATTATCTGTGCATCATTGGATCTCTGCAAATCAGCTTCTCCAGCAGCTTCAATTTCAATTCCAAAATACCCAAAGTTATCCAGGTTAGTTTACCATCTACCCTCTTACCCCCTTAACAGGAAAGAGAACTTAATCCCTCTCTTTGCATCAGTAGTGGCTTCTATCAAAATGTTTTTCTGCACATATTCCCAGACTATTCTCTTGGTCTTTTTGCAGCCATTACTGTATTTTTTATTTCTGCTTTTTCTCTCGATAGGCTGCTATGTTTTATCACACACCTATAGAACATTTTGTGTAAGACAACTGGCTGTTCCTCTCCTTACTCATTTTTCTCCTTCATTTTCTTTCTTTTATACTTGAATTTCATTTGGGGTTGCATACAGAAGCCACAAATCCATCATTTATTGGCCAAGGTGCAAGATTTTTGTTCAGCTCCACAGAGATACTTAAATGCCAAAGCCCAGCAAAACTCAGTTCTTTCCCGCACCAGACTCTAATGTACAAGCTAATTATTCTTATTTTTTGTAATAAGTTTTATTTTTAAAAAGCGGTACATTCTAAATCTTCATTTTCTGTTAACAATACAACAGGCAAACATTATTGGAAGTGAGCTTGTTCACCCAAAATTCAGCGATATCATTCCACACAATTTCCATTCTGATCAGTCCCATATAGACAATAAACAGGAAATTTTCTGACTCCTAAGTGTTAAGAATTAATTTGAATTTCATGACAAGAGATAGGGATCAGGGAGAAATAAATTAGGAAACACAGTATATCTTCATACCCGCTGACAGGAGACTGCAGCCCACGCTTGCTTTGTTTTAGCAGGTTCAGGTCCCTGGAGCAGTTAAGTCCCAGCAGCAAGTTCAGCAAGGTTGGCCATGCAAACACAAACTTCCTGACTCTGGCAGCCATGAGGAGCCCACAGTGAGATTTGTGCTGCCAGGACTAAATTCCTAATGGCACCCAGTCAAAAGAACCTTTTATCAGACATGGCTACACCTACAGGAGTTGCAGCTCTACCTCCACAGTTGCAGTAATTCTTTCCCAAACATTTGCAGCAGCAAAAGTAGAGGTTTTTTCAATGACATTAAATGTCATATATAGGAAAGGAACTTAAAAAAAAAAAGGTGACATTAGCACAGGGCCACATTTATAAAGCACTAGTTTCTGCCCCTACCAAATATATTGAATGATAAAAAGGTTTTCAGCCTCCCAGCAGAAATCAATGCTTGAAATCTGAAGCCAGACAAATTCAGAAAAACCCAGGTGAAAAATGAGGCACATGGTTGAGAGCAAAGTCATTAATGGCTGCGTGGCTTAAACACCTTGATGGATTCTCTGTCACTGGGGTATGGTCAGATCATGATTACACTCAGAAAGCTCCCAGCTCAAAGCTGGCCTAGCTCCTGGAAGCTCATGGCCTGCGGAAGGAAGGTGTCAGTCCAACAGCTTCAGAACCTTTCAGCCTCAGGTAGCACTTTGCAGGCTCGTAGATGCCTTCCAGCCACACTCAGCACAACATTCCCTGCACTGCTGGACTGTGCCTGGACAGGATGAAGCACAGCTCTGGCTCCCAGCATCTGCCACACAACCCTGGCAGCAGCAGCTCCCCTTATTCCACAGGCAAAGGAAGTGCAACATTTCCTGAGCAAGCACCTTCCTGTTCCTAATCACTAAAGCTAAAAGGGATGGATGGATGGATGGACGGACGGACGGACGGAAGTGTTCCATGTATCACATCTGATCTGTGAGATACCAGAACGACCAGAAGAGATTAGATGATTGCAATTAAGTTTACCTTCTCTAGTAAGTACACCATTTCTTAACTTATTACAGTCCAGTCCAGTCTGACAGGATGAAATGCCATGCCAGAAACAAATCCTTATGAATTCTGGGTGAAGGAGAGATCTTGCAAATATAATTAACACATGGATACCCAGACATTTGTTCTGGGAAGGGCTTAAAAGAGTATGTGTGTCTATTTGCAGAGGAGATGAGCAACTCCTCCCAGTCTCAGGGAAGAGGAGAAATATACATTATTATTAGTGAAATGTTAAAGCAACAGGTGACCATGAGTCAGGAAATACAGAACAAGATGACTAGGATAGGGACAGGGATACTGAAGATTTATGTACTAAAAATTCAAGTGAAAACCACAAGTTTAGTCTGAGATTTGAGGCAGCACAGCCGATTGCTCTCACTCACTGTGACCAGTCCATCACTGTGCTGTCAGAGTGCCACTCACAGACCAAGACGCCACTGGGCGAGGCACAAACAGGCTAAAGGATGGATTGTTCCTTGGGGTTCAGCATCTCCAAAGGATGGATTGCTCCTTGGGGCTCAGGTGCAAACAGACAAGCTGCAGCAAGCAATAAAACCATCACTTGGCTGCTGATGTGCAATAACTTTCTTTGTGCACACTCCTAGCCCATGGAAATGTGAGGTAATTTGGATTAGTTTAGCCTTACAGGGCACTTACTGCCTGAGAGCTGCCACTTAACAGCTCATATGCCTAAACTCTGTGATTTCTGCTTTTCCAGGCAGGTGCAAGCTCATTGCAAACATCAGGTGTGCAAGCTGCCCTTGCTTACAATAAATATGCCAGCACTTTTCCAGCAATGCAGCAAACTCCTGTTCTTCCCAACACAGGAGCTCAGGGTGACTGGGGAATATTAAATATTGCCTGGTGGTCTCAGAACTATGAGCTCTTTACTGGTTTATTATCCAAACCTGGAATCACAGCTCTAATCCATCGAGTTGAACATAATCGTGGAAAACAGTGAACAGATTTACGCTATTTCTCCAAGTAGTTCAAAACTACTCCTTTTAGCGCAGGACATAGTATTAAATACTGTCTTGTTTGATCTTAAATCCATAATTTATTCTTCCAGAACACAAATCACTAAATATTTACAGGCCACAAACTGAAACTGAACTTACTTTACAGAAAGAATTCTTAACAGTCTCGGGAATCTCACCCTTATGAAGCTTACTTCCAAACAGACCACACTTTTTTGTTTTTCACTTTGTGGCCAACTCTGTGCAAATCTTCTTCCCAAAATACATTTGTGTCCTCAGAGCACAAATATGAATAATTTGTTCTTCATTCATTCCTAAACCTGTTTCTTTTAATTTTCCTCCTCAAATTTAGTCCTTCGAGCAACTCATGACAAGGAAAATTTCTATTTTCCAGGTATCTGAAGTTTCTCTAGCCTCAGAGAATTTGGAAGCAGATCTTTTGTAATATAAAGCAATAAAATAAAAAATCCTGTGGTGCTGCATTTCTCCCTTAGCAGGAGGACTTCTGTTTTCCATTAAGCAATGATGAACATTTCTTTCTATTGACTCCTCCGGGAACTCTTCTAAAACCCTAAGGATGCTCTGTCTTACTAAGAGTAGGAAAATCCTCTAAGTATGTTACATCAGCTGTGAAGCTCTGCCTAAACTCAACACAGATACAGTATCACACAGAGCAGAAAGATGAGGAGGAAACAAGATTTCAATTATTCTTCCACAGCAATAAAAACATTGAAGATACAAAAAGATAAACATCTTTTTAATAGCTTCAGTAGAAGAAAACTGGGTGAAGTAACAACTAGAATAGTACAAAATTCCAGAATGATATACATGACAACAAGAAGGAACATGAAAAAAATAGTTGTGCTTTAGGGTTTTGTGGATAATTTTCTTTTCACTTAGTTCTTTTTGTTCCACTGTTGACCTCCTAGAATTTCATCCTCATATATCCAGGCTAAAGATTTTGGAAATATGCTTGGAGGGGATACTGCCACTCTTTTCCATGCGAGCTGATCCACTTTGCATGGATCAGCTTAAATGATTATGTAGGTCAGAGAATTCTCAGCCATGGGGGTCTAGCACAGTCTTGGAAAGTCAGATACCTGGGTTTAAAAGTTTGCTCCTAGAATTCTTTAATTATCTATACAAGGTGGTAGGACTTCCATAAAATGCACCCATAAAATCCTGTGTATTTCTGATTAGGAAACTTTCTGAAAGACGATTTCACCCATCTGGACAGATTGCTACAACTCCCTTCTTGTATTTTAGTTTAGTCTAAACTAAATTGTCATTGCCAAAACTGTCTCTAAAGTCAGGACAACCTTGTCAGTTTAATGTAAACTGAGATTAGAGAGTTTAGGATGGAATCAGTTTATTTGGAAAACAGTTCAGCTAAATTTACTTAATTACCCCAGCACAAACCACATCCCCTCTGTGCCAGGAACTGTACAAATACCAACAGAAAGGTAAATTCTACCAAAATAATTTATTATTAATGCATGTTAACAGAAGATAGCCAGATGCATCCAAAAGGGAACAGACAGTAGAAAGGTGACAGAGCTGTGGATCTAATTTCCTAATGAGTCAGGTAGAAATTACTAAAATACAGCCTTTGCTATCAGAAAAGAATTTGGCATTCCCAATTCATTACACATTTCCTGCATTCTGACAGCTATGACACTAGAGAGAAAAGGGACCTATTTCCCCACAACAGCTGATTCTTAGAGAGGATGAGAACAAAATTATTTTCAGTTACTCCATTAACTCAAAGGTCTGTGGTCACTGTCCTGCATTTAATGTACTAATGAACCGCTGGGGACTCCATTTGCTGACATATAATGCCACCTCTTGTTTCCCTGCTTGCTTTGTAAGAGGAGGCTGTTTCTGTAGCCTCAGCTGGGGACATAAAAGAGGTGTAGTTTTTAGGAGGAAGTCAGCTGATGTTGGACGAATCTGAAGGGCAAGGGCACTTCAAATTTTGTCTACCCACAAGATCGGTTACCCTAATAAAAATATTACTTCTCCCTACAAGTCTTGCTTTAACTCTAAGCACAGCACATTTTTGGGGGTCTCTCTAGAGCTGATACAGTCGAATGCAACCTTAACTCAGCCTCGTCCTCAAGCACACTGGGATTTCTAACATGAAGGCCTCACGAGGGAATTAGTGGGGCCCATGGTGACATGCATGACTGGAAAGCAGCAGCATGCAGTAAGTGAAGTACTGAGCTGGAAAGATGAAAGAGGGATAATTTCATGACTAAGCAAGACATGCTGAAGACACAGATGATTTCCCTGTCTCACATACAGCCAGATTCTGTGACCCTGGGCAACACATTTAAGCTGAATTTTGCTAAGTGAGCACTACAGTGTTACTTACTTCACAAATGTTCATCTCTGGGACTTGCGATACTATTTGAGAAATGCTGAGGGTCAGCATTGCCACTGAGGTCACATATCTGTGTTTTAAACTCTCACAAAAATAGTCTTTATATCTCGGTGTTTAGAATACATTAAGAATTGTTCCTTAGCTCAGGGGAGTAAACCCCTCCTCATTTTAAGCAGCTGTCCCATGAAAACAAATTCTTTGCGTTTTGAGAAGAATTCAAAAATTGTGGCAGTAAATGCTAGAAAAGAGACCTAGAGAAAATTAAACAGTGTCTGAAGAGAGTGCAGATTAAGGTCCAGGGCCATACATTAAACAACAGGCAGAAAATGAAACGTTGGAGAGCTTTTCATTAAACGACTGTGAGCATAGAGAGAGGGGTCCTGTGCAAAAAACCCAAACCACAACCACAGTGACATGCCATCATTTAATTAAAGATGCACAAAGCACACAAGAAAATTAGAGTAATAAATACAAGAAAAAAATGAATGAAGGGATTCACTAGCAACAATAAGTCCAGCACTTGTTGATATTTTTTGAGTCCCTGACGTGGTGGTGATTTCTCTGATGTATATTGTAATATGCAGAGGTTTGTAAAGGAGCCCTGCAAAACCTCTATCAGCACCTGAAGATTCACAGCAGGGTGAGTAATCAGCAGATAAATTAGTTCTGACTAATATGAATGATCAGCAGCTGAAAGCTTGCACTGCATCAGCCCAATGAAGTGCTTGTGGTACCCTCAGCTCTCCCACAGGAGCCCAGCACTGAGCCCTGCACATGCGGCTGCGGCACGAGGGACCCTCATCCCTTGGGCACACACAGCCCTGGGGAGGCACTGATTTAGATCTACTGTGTGTTTGGTGGCATGTGAAATTCCAGCTCAAATAACCATAAAACCCTGAGTCTTCAACACATATTAGCACTTTCCAGCAGTATAAACTCTACTGCGTGATCTTTGCTGTCTTGAGAAGTAGAAAAAAGAAGGAAAGAGTTTTAGTGCTTCACAGTTTGGACATTTTGTTTGGGTGAATAATTTCTATCACAATGTCTTTTAGCCCAGGGCTTAGAAAAACCATCAAGAACAGAAAGCTCAAGTAAGATTATAGGATATAATAAGAACACTTCATCTTAACAGCAGTGTAGAAACAATATCAGATGGCTTTTATTGCATAACCAAAATCTTCTGGAAAATCTGCCCAATACAACCCAGGGATTTAAATGTTCCCAAAAAATCAAATGCCACACAGGAAGAGAAGCCAGCTTTATAACTCCCAGTCACGTGCCACAGCCATGGGTTTGCCTGATGTACTGCTCACGTGCAGCTTGCCTTCCCTCTGCTGCTGGGATGAGATACCTGGAGATTACTTTGGCAATTTCCACCCCATCAGCATCACCTCTGTCCTGTGCACCCAAACCACTCCTCTGCACTTGTGCAAAGCTGTCACCTGCATCCTTTGCCTCCAACCACACTGATAAAACATCACCATCACTGCCTTCCCTCAGCACCCATTTCAGAAAGCACCACTTCTGCTGTTCCCCTCCTGCACTGCTCAAAAAGGGAGAGGACCCTTCTCCTCTCCTACTGCTGGAATAATTGGTAAGAAATTTGCTGCCTCAGAACAGTCTTGCTACGTTAAACATCTTCACACGTATGCGTGTCATCACTTGACTTGAAGAAGTGGCTGCATTAAACCCATCTGTGCCGTGGGTCAAGTTCTCACAAGTGCTCAGGGCCAGACAGAGCAAAGGACACAGCTGCTCACAGCCATTCCTACACTGGCAACATTCTGAGCCCACTGTGAGCTTGAAAAATCAGCACTAGGGATACTGAGGGGAAGAAGCTAACAGGAATTGCCTGGCATTGCCTGTGGTACTCGTTCTTGGGTAATTTTTACACTCACCATCTGCTGAGGACCACAGCCCTACATCCCAGCACTCTTCCCACCACCACCACCCAGCCATGTTCACTTTTCCTCATTTTTCTTTCCAACCCTCCTGTGTTTCCTGTGTTTAGAAAGTACAGGAGAGAGGAGGCCCCTCCTGAGTCTGCAGCAACAGCCAAAAGCTCATGCTGGGAGATGGGGTCTGGAACAAGGCTGAGAACCAGTCCCAGACTTCTCACTAGACTAATGGCACATAGAAATGGGCAGTTTTGCTCCTCTAGGTGGGGTCTCTAAAACAATTTGTATTTTATTACTCTAAGCTTCCAACACATGTTAAACCCACTCTGAACCCACACAGTGAAATGAGCCATGGAAGGGCTTTGGGTGTGTTCCTACATGCAGTGAACTCTTGCTCTGCCTGTTTCTGAGTCACAGAGAGACTTTGTGAACTTGCCCAGCTCACAGCTGGGCAATTCTGCCACATGAGCTGCACTGCTCCCATGGCCTGGGGGTGATTTGTATAAAAAGGGAAAATACTCGGTAAGGCTGTTCAAACTCAGCTCAGCGTCCTCAATCATTTGAATGTACTGAGCTACTAAATTCTCTTCACATACCAAAATCTGTAACTCACGTAGTCTGGAGATAATGTTCATACACTGTAGTGGACCTATAACAGGAAACAAACTGTCTGATATTCTTCTGAGTTTCTCATCCATAGGCTTTTCTTTGCAAACTGTCTTTGTTATGGAGATAGGCAAAGCTACTGTCTATAAAGGACTCTGGGATTCTGTGTAGAAACACTAAAGCCAAGCAAAAAAAGAATGTACAATTCTACAACAATAAGAGAAAAAGAACTGCTCTGAATTAGATTTTCCCACACAGAACATTTGTAGCTTAAATGTCTATAGATGCTGCTGCCCTCCTAGTGACAGACCTCTTGACATCTTACCTCTGGAAATGGGAAAGTATTTGGCCTAGAGGTGAGGTAGCTGGAAATGCTTAGAAAAATATCGTAGACATCTGACACAACTTGTTTGAAATGCAGCAATCAAGGGACTCTCAAATAAACCTGACTGAACTATCTCAAAAACATGTTCAAAGGACGGATTCAGCCCTGTGCAACCCATTTTACTGTGATTTTTTTTTTTTTTTAACAAACATGGAGTCTAATAACCTTTACCTCTTCAGGAGATTCTTTGAAAAGATGTTTAGCCTGTATAATCAAAATTGAGTTCCTGTTACCTGGCTGGAGGCAGAGGCCTCTTCATTGGCTTATGCAAAATTTCAATAGATTTTGGTTGCAAAAGTGGCCCCTATGTTTTCTCTGCTTCCAAGGACAGGTATACAATCACATAAAAGTAGGATTTCTGAGATCTAGCCTAAAGCTAGATATAACTTTTATCTTCACCCAGTCTTTCTAGAAGACTATTTGAATACTTTAATGCTCAATATCTTAAAAATCTTGTTATTTCCTGCCTAAAACAATTTATGACCAGATTAGAGCCATCAATTCTTATCCCAACAATATCTTTCATCTTAAAAAACTTTACTGTCTCCAGAGAAGGGCCCATTGACCTGAATAAATGAGAATCAGTGATTATTGAAGCTGACCAAGAAAAATGCTGGAAATGCCTCAGTCTGACAACAAAACTTTCTCCCAGATAGATATCCTGAGGATGGACAGATTCTCCATTTCCACCCTTATCAGCGAAAGGAAGAGACCAAGTCATGGAAAATTCTAATCATCTGCTCTGATAAGACATAAGACCTATTAAATATAAAAAAGCCTCTTTGCCTTTTCGTAAGCACACAAATTTACATTTGGAAACTCTAAAGATTATGTCACTGTGATGTAAAGAACATACTTTGGTGCTGTACCTTGCTGGAGTGCTCTGAGCTCCAGGGCAGGAAAAGAGAAGTAAGCACTAGGATATATATTCTAAGTTTTCATCAGAAAGTTCAGCAATGTCAATAGACAAACTCTCAAAAAACCCATTTGATTCAAAGCAGCCACCAGATTTCTTCACCCAATCTTACAAATTTGGGGTATCTAAACTGATGTTATGAGGCTGAGTTTCCAAATATCTGGTTGCCCATTTACCTCTTAATTAGCCTTTGCTTGGCATTCACTAAAGCAAGTGGAATAGAAAAATAAAAGTCACATTTTCTTGCTTGTTTGGAAAGTCACGGGCAGCCTGTATGAAAGGAGGGAGAGGGAGAGAGGAAAGGCAGTCCCTAATGCCCAACATGTATTTTACAATCAGTCCATAAATCATCCTTCTTATGTTTGTAGAAATGCTTCGAGCTGAACAGAACGGTCCTGGAATGGTTCATTACTTACAAACATTGGATGAAAGTGGATTCAGTTTTTGGTTTATGATCCAACATGCTGGAGGAAGATGAGTTTTCTAGATGAGATACAGGCAGTACACACAAAACCAAACTGCTTCTTTCTGCTTTTCAGTGCTGTCCAAGGTGCTGGGTTAAAGAAAAACACAGGAGTGGGCTGCTGCCAAAATGAGCCCCAGAGCTATCACTTATCCCTGCTAGAGACATTGATCCTTGCGCAATTCATCTTCACAGCATTGTAGCAAACAGGAAAAAACCCCTGTCACACACATCCTTTATCATTTTTTCTTCGAGTTACTTTAAGTCTTGCAGTTTATTAGTCTTTCTCTCAATTATTACCTATCTCAGCAATCTGCCTTTCAAGCAATGCTCACAAGACCTCTCACAAAGGCCTCTGAAGCCTGCTGATTGAGTTGTCTCACAGAAGCCTTGCTAAAGGCATACATTTGGAGTGCTTTTAATCATTTTATGAAGTTAGGAAATTCTCATCTATTAAACTCCAGCAGACCACAGAGAAATTTTATGGCTTGTCACCAGTTGAGATCAGGTGAAAGGAATGCAGAAGGGTGCTTTCAAATTAAATTACAGTTTTTCAGGTTGGACTGGCACAATCTGTCTTCAGCAAAAGAGGAGCCTTTTGTAGAACTTTCAGAGCAAATTCAATCCTCCGATTCACACTGCTGCTCCCTACATTCTACGCTAAGCTGCACAGTTAAAAAGCTGACTGTGGCATTCTCACACATCCTTCCAGTCCAATGGCCATGTGCTATCTGCCAAAAGCCCATTTCCAGAAGAGCTCCAGCTTAGCACAGACAGGGACAGACAGAGAAGGAACATGGTTATAATTTGAGGGATTTCACACTCAGATTTACAGACTGGATTAAACTGGCTTTAACCTTGCTCTTAACCTTCACCTTCTCTGCCCAGTGCCATGAGGCACTTTGTTCTAGCTCATCCAAAAAGGAGAGAGCCACTACAGAGCTGTGCAGTTGTTATGAGCACCCTTGCATCTGTGGGAGAAAGGAACTATTCCCCACGACCCAACACGAGAGAACACAGTGGATTTCCTCTCTTCTCCCTCTCCTCTAAGATGAAGTTTGCCCAATGCCTTCAGAAGAACAACTTACTGAGGAGCATTTAACTTGCTATTGACTGAATTGTAAAAATAACAGAAGAGAATTTCAACCCACTCTGAGTTTAAATGCTTATAGACAGTGAAGGTGCCCCTGTCCATGGGAAAGATGACTTTTAAGATCCGTTCAAACCCAAACAATTCTGTGATTCTGCGATTTTCCTAGAGACCTCTCCAAACATCAAACACACAGTTCTATACAATGCTATAATACAAACACAGGTAATCAGGGCTGAAAGTACACCATAAAAGAATATATTCTAGTGTAAACTGCAATTTAAAGGCACAATGTTTTCTGACAAAATATACCTTGAATTTGTTGTTTACAATTCAAACATATCATAAGGATAATATTTTTTTTCCTAAGACTGCAGGTGTAACACTACATAGCTAGTCACAAGTTAAGTATTTATAGAGTATCTTCTTAAAGATCTTCTTAAAGATATTACAGAAGAGGAGAGGATGAGAATATACAGCTTTTCTGTCAGGTATCTTATAAAGATATTAAATACTTGGTGAATTATAAAAAGAAAAAAAAATCATAGAAGTTATTATAGAACGAAAATACAGCAGAAGTGGCTTCTAATCTCTTCCCTCTGGAGGCATCAGAATGCTTCATGAGAGGTGGAATAAGAGTAGAAGAGACATTTCAGGAAAAAAACATGAGACAGAAATTCTTTCAGATTACAAAGAACCTACCCTCCTGTCAAGAACTAGCTGCTAGATTAGGCTGAGTAGGGGTAAAGGGAAAATATGGAATATTCTGTCTCAGCCATAAGAAATATTTTGCCCCATATGAAAAAAAAAAATTAGAAGTAAAATTCCTTCTCTTCCAGTATCAGAGTTGCCATCCAGTTCTGTGCCTCATGGCTTTCCTCTTTCTTCTTTCCCTTCATTGTCCCTTGTCTGTTTCTCATCCTCTTGTTTTTAATCTTGCTCCCAGAGTTTGCCTCATTCTTTCCCCCAGAGGCAAATTAAACCGAGGACACTGATTGAAAATTCACACTTAATGAGTGCATCAGGGCTGTGTCTCCTTTTGGGCAAAGTTGTCTCAGAAAGGTTTTAGCACACTAAAGCTGCCCAAACAGCCCAGACACCACACACGCACAAAGGCAGATAGTCTTTGAAAAAAGGAAAAAAGAAACATTAGAGACAGCAACCACAAATTACTCCATTCTGCCCATCTTCCTTTCCATATTTGCTTATTTTATTTTTTTCCTCAGTGGCCTTTCTCACCCCCCAAGTACATGACTTTTAACCCAGACAACCCTTCCATCTATCAAAAGCCTGACATCCATGTTTATACTCCCCCAGGACCAACCTTGTCACTTTACCACATTAGCTCCCGTTTCCATTTCTGACAACTTTTGGCATGTTTCCCCTCAACCAACCACCGCTTCCTTTCACACGACACGTAGCACCCTAGCAGCCAAAGCACAACAGTCTGATAACTGCTCGCCCAGTATCATGTATCTTCTTATTATCTGCTACATTATCCTTATCTAATTGCATGCACTTTGGCTCAATCTGACATTTTCAAAACTACAGATGCTTATTAGCTTCTCTTAGCTAAAAGAAAAAATGTGCATTATAGTGATTATCAGTTCCTGGCACTGCTTGTGAAATGCTGTAATGAGGGAGACCTTTAGCCCACCATAAACAAGCACAATCAGGGCCTGTTTTTGTTATTAGCAATGCTCCCACAAATGTTGCCACTGTCAGAATTAATGACTGCACTACTAATTATTAATAATCTCATGTTTCTGTCTATGGGTTCTTTTTAGCCCGAAGCTTTTGGCCAAAAGGAATAATTATTTAATTCTGCACCACCACAATGAAGCCACGAAAGAAAGCACGGCCTTGATTCCTTTATGGTGCCCAACAGATGCAGGTCGTGCCTCACAGGGGTAAACAACTGGCTGAAGGTCGTGCAGCAGGACAGTGGCAGACCCAGGAGCTGCAAGACTTCTCTAATAGTTATTCCAGTGCTCTACCACCGATCCATGCCCCCTCAAGCAGAAGGTATATAAATGTGCCCAGAAATCAGTGAGAATCACCCTCTCCTTGAAGGAGCCTCTTCCAATCACACCGCCCTCAAGCACAGGGAGTATAAACAAGGCAAGTACAATAGATGGGGTTGCTGTGATCCTAAACCTTGGCTCTGTCAGTTTTAATTAATTACTCTTGTTTGCAATGACTCACTGTATGTGTTCTGACAAGTGTTTGTGCTGCAGTTCATAACAGAACAAAGAAGCTGCTTCAACAGCACCCACTTTATCAGAGACACCATTGTGAAGCACTATAATACCTTTAGTGTTTTCTCCATGTGTCTTCTCTTGTAGCTGGGATTACACACAAATAAAAAAGTCTTAAAAAAGAAAAAGAAAAGAAAAAAAGTGAAAAAGAAGAAGTTAATATAGAGCAGGCAGACGAACGGTATCAATAAAGTGCTTAGATTCCTAGTGCTTAGATGCCTAGCAGTAAGAGTAGTAAAAGTGGAAATCTTTGGTTCACTGTAAAGCATTTATGTGTCTATGGCAACATGGTTGTTGATTTCTACAGCTTCCCTAAGAACAAAGTAATAGAAGTTCGCTCTTTTAAATATTGGTTTTCTTTTCTAGCATCTAGATGAAATAGAAATAGAAAAACAAAATCAAAACCTAATGATATTTAGTACAGGTTATACAGAAACATGAAGAATGATTTAGCAATAAATTACAACAAAGATAGGATTCCACAGTCACATGAAACATAATCCCACGAGCAATCTGTGCAAATCTCAAAGCTCTGTATGCAATAAACTTATCTTGGGACAATCAGTCTCTTATGCAAGAGGTCAAACACTATTTAAAGCAGATCCCAACATCCTCTTTGCTCTCTGCTCAAGTCTCCTTGTGCTCCCCTGAAACACAAGATAACCCAATCTGCCTATCCTGAGAGGAGGGCACAGACACAGGCAGGAGCTGAACTTTGCAATGCCAGAGGGAATATCACTGGGAAGTGGCTGAAGCGGAGTCATTTGGGGTTTTGCTGGGATATCCATCCTTGGGCGCCAGGGCACAGAGAGATAAGGTTGCCAGCAGCCACCTGTTAGATAGGGAGGAAAAACTGACTCACGACTTCCCAGCAGTGCAAAAACCCACAGAGTTCTTCTCCTATGAGGCAGGGCTGAGGGATAGGAGAAAGGAAGAGATGAGCTGTGCATGCCACCCCTATGGCTTCTAAGGGATTCAAAAGCCTTGGGAGAAAATGGGAAGAGCCACCCACCCCAGAGCCACCTCCTATACCACCCTACCAGCCAGCAGCAGCAGCTGCCACCAGATTCCTTTTCTGTGGCCCTGGCACAAGCATAAATGTCTGTTTTGCTACTATTAGCAGTTCGTATTTTTCCTTTTGCCAAAGGCTGGCCTTATAAATAAAAGTCTTTTTTAGTCCCCCTTTGCCAGAGGCACTGCAGGACACTTGAATTCATCTTCACAGACACAAACTGTACAAACTGGGCTCTGCAAACCACTGCTTATACCCTTGGGAAGGGACAACAGGCAGTAACAAGTCTCCTGCTGCTGCCCAGATGCTGGACTTCTCCCTCTGCCTCTGCCAGAACAGGAGGAAAGCAGCAGGCACAGGGATCCTGTGTAAACCTCCTGTGGGTTCTGCTCACCAAGTGTCTTCAGATCTAGGGCTTGGAGACTGCAGCAACGTCTGTAATTGCTCTATGTGGGTTTCCTTTCTCCTCTGACCAAAATACCACAGCCACATTCTTTTATAGAGCATTCAAGCTCATTTTAATGGAAAATAAGGAACACGTACACTGTTTTGTCATAAACACTTTAAAATTAATGACTGTGGTATAACTGGAGCTGAGGTTACCAGGCATTTCCCACAGCTGGATTTCCATTTCATGTAGCTCTGTATATCCAAGAGAGAAAGCCTGGGGAGAAATTTGCATTTGCTTTTGAGGTCTGCCTAGACTGAAATCTGCTTGAAATGCTGGAGCAGATGCTATTGACAAATACAGAATAGAAATATAAAAAGCCCCAAACCACCTCCTCCCCAAAATATTTTAATGAAAGCATTAAGATACTCCTGTCCTTCCTTTTGGATGCTTTAAATCTTTTGCTCAAAGCAAACTCCAAAGCCTTGAAGAGCTGGAGGGAAACATCAGAAATTTGAAATGTCACAGGAAAACTGTCAGAAATGAGTGCTAGATACAGCAAAGACTTAAATATGCCAGACTTCACAATTAGTTTTACACCTGTAAGAATATCCATGGTGGTAACTGGAACAAGTTTTGGTCTTAAAACCCCTGGGGCCCAGAATCAGAAATGGCAATAGCTCACAAGGCTGAGCCACAGCAGACCATCACTGCTCTAGAGCTGAGATGAACTGTCCATGTGTCACCTCAGCCTCCATTCTCCATCTCCAAAGGGAAGATAATTATAAGTGCAGTTTTAGAAGACACAGAGACTGCAGCTCATGGAAGAATCTATGTAATAGCTGAAGTCTACTAACAAGTACCTTGTTTAGAGTAAAATAATTTACACGGTGTAAGAGATAAAAAATTAAAAACCATATTCAGCTTTTATCATCAGTCACAATATTGGCCTTCTTCAAATTACCTCACACACTTCAGTACCTCTGTGTAAACTTAAATGGTGCAGAGTAAATGAGTACTAGACCCCTCTCTACCTCTCCCCTGTGGCCAACATTGCAACTTCCCTGAGGCTTAAAAACTGCATTAATCTTTGCTGTAATGTTTGGGAAGGCTTTCAAGTGCTATTTTAACAAAATAAACTACGAAATTTCTCTAAATTAAAGTGCTTAAAAAAATAAGATATCATTAAAACTCTGGTTGCATATGGAAAATTTAGGTTCCCAAACGCTCTACAGGTGGAAATGTTGTGAAGGATTTGTCTTTCCACCACAGAGAAAGCACTGCCCATTCCCCCTTCTGAACACCTTACTGAACTGTACCACCACACTCTCCCTCTGTTCCCTTCTGCACTGCTCTGTGCTGCAACACATCCGTGAGCCCAATGCTCATTCTGACTCTCTTTTATAGTTATATACTGGCAGTAAAGATTATGGCCCAGTGATCTATTCCTATAGATGAATGCACACACTCAAAATATGCTTTAACTCAGTTAACTCACCCACACTGAATCTTACCAGTACCAAACACCCACAATTTAATGAATACACATAACATTTTCAAAGGTGCATATATAAGCAAAAAAACTGATCCAAAAAAAGTATTTGTGCATCTGACTTGGAAATATATTTCAGAATGTATTTTTTACTTGACCACAAATCTTTTGAAACACCTTGAAACTACAAATCTGTGTGTAATTATCTTTTGAAAGGATACACTGTATCACAACCCACTATGAGTGAAAGAGGCTTTTGGGAAAACACTGGCACTTTTTTTTGCTTTCCTTTGGGAGAAAGGAGAAAAACATTCCCTTAGAAGAAAGATTTGTTTCTTCCCTCCTTCCCCCATGTCTGAGTAAGGGGCGACTTAAAACTATTGCTGAACCATTTCTTTTGAGCTTTGAAAACAAATATTTGTCCCTGAAGGGGAAAAAGAGAGTTGCAAAACTGCCATCAGTTCCATCAGACCAAGAGAAAGCAGTAAGGAATTGAAGAACCCCCACGTGTAGGAGTGGTTACGTAAACAAGTGGGTGGCTGGTGCTTCCCTACGAAAGCAGGGAGAAGCCAGGCGCTCCGCAGGAACGGTGCGATCACGACACGCTGCCACCCCTTGGTCACGGGATGAAAACGCTCGTACCTCACGGCAGCGTGCTGGGAACCATCCAGCACGGCAGCCAAAAATCCCGGAAAAACCAACCTGCACTTAACGAACTACAACCGGAGATCTTGCTGCACCAACATAAACACATTAGCCCAAAATAATGTAAAACTTTTTATTTCAAGGGACAAAACTCTTCTGACTGCCAAAGAGCATTTCCCAAGCTGCGATACCCTAAGGACTGCCTTCAGTCTGGCCTTTCCTGAAACAAAAATATACAAATGGGTGGAGAAGAGCACATACTCACAGATTTTTTTTCCCACCTCCTATGACTTTAAAAACCCCTTGGAAACCAACTTGAGCTGCTCCAACCATGGGCACAGTCTCTGCTTTCTGCACTCGAGCTCCCAGGTCAGAAGGAGAAATAACGTGAGCCGAGTACTCTACGTGAGGTATCCCAACCCATGGCACAGTTCACTACTATCAGAGAGATGATTCAGCCTCTTCACACAGTTATTCCTGAATACTTAAAAATACATTTTCTCTGGCAGATTTTTTAGTGTGTGCATCATCACCACAGCTAGTGAAGACTGCAGAAACAGAGGCTGATTTTAAACTGGCATCAAAAATCAATAGTTGGTTTAATGATAGATATAGCCATAAAACAAAGTATAAAAAGTGTATCACCTGCAGATCAGAGTGTCCAGTATTCAGTAATCACAAAATATATTATGAGCTTCTGTGCAAATATAACTCATGATTTCAATAACGTTTATAAGCATGCCTTTTGAAGGAAGTAAGCTGCAATTTTTATTCATTTCAAAAGATGAGTTACAGGATGTCAGCAGGGCCTAACTACTTCTACTGAAATAAACATTCCAGCTCTCTGCATCTTAATGGCTGGAGGATAACTGAGTTCAGCATCCAAGAACTCACCAAGAAGAGGCAGAACAGGAGATTCTTACAGACTTAAACAGTTGGTTTTGCCCATACACACAGCAGTACAGATCTATAGATAGACTTCTGGTTACAATTCAAATTATTATATCTTATGACAAAGTTAGGATTTCTGCAGTCCTACAAACCCCTCTATACTACCAAGCCACTCTTCTCTTTAGGAGAAAAACACCCCACTTTTGAAGTGCCTGTCGCCTGCAGCTCAGGCCTCAAACTTTCTGAAATACTGTCCTTGACACACATTTCTAGGAGGCAATATCTCTTCCCATTACACAAATAATGAACTGAAAATTAACACTTTCAATTACATGCAACAGCAAGTCTGACACATCAAATTACTTTTTTTTTTCACACCGATGGCTTTGATTCTCACGTTCTCAGACTCACTCTGTTAGCAAAGGATATTTGATTTACTAAATCCTTAATTTATCCAAGCACAAAACACAGTCTTACTGAGGCATCTCAAAATGATCTCTATTTATATCTGAATGAAAAATTTCTCAAAAGGTAAATCAATCTGAATAACCGATTGCAGAACTAGTAAAGTATAATATATGGCCAAATGGAGTTTTAAGCAAATACAGAAAAGAAAGAAATATTCAGAATTCAGTTACTGAAAGAATATTCATAGGAATGAAAGCTTTTGTACTTTGGGACTGGTTTTTTTAATATGCTTAAGTCTCCTATTAAAACCAGTAAGAGTTTTGGCTCAGTAATGAACCTGTAAGAATGCAACATGTGGCTTTTTATATAAAAAAATGTTATGATGTTTCACTGGACAATTCAGTATTTTTAACAGATAACTTATTATACAAAATTCACTTTAAAAAGGACTTCTGTGATCATTGTTTTACAGTCAGTGCCTTATAAAATGGATCAATATTCCACATTACAGAAAAGTGTTGAATTTTTTATGCACCTGATTAATGCGTTATTATCATCCCAGTAATTAAAAGGAGCGGCATTACACACAATCAGCATGATACATCTTACTCAGCACCTCCTGGCAGTTGCCTGAAAAAATTAAACTCATTAATCACTGTGATGCCAAGAAAGAAGCTTGGAAAAGATGAAGAAGCTCTATTTTATGGGGAAAAAGTTCCCAAGCCAACGTGTAGGAGAAAATCCCTTCCACTGTACAATATGCAAAGCATTTATCTCATCAGTCTAAAAGGTAAACCAAACAAAATGACCATCTAAAAGGTAATCTCATCAATCTAAAAAAGAAAATTATGTTAACAAAATTGTTCATAACCTGCTATAGCACCACACTAAACGGAACTAAGAGTTCTCACAGATGTTTCCTCATCTAAATAGATGTAGTGAAAAGTTAATCTTATAAAAAGGTAAATAGGCCATCAGAATTTTGTTTAGAGCTTCTCCAATAATTAACTTCAATATTAATAATGTCACACAGCCAACTAGGAAGGCTTTTCTGGGGTCATTTATACAGAACCTAGCTTCCTTATTAATCCTCCCATAAATAACATGATTGTCACATCAGACTAACATTTAACATTAAAAATTTGCATGATTTAATCCAAGTTTTGTTCAGTAGTTAGGTCTACTCTATAAATATACTCTCATGTAACGGCAATGGGTTGAAACAGTAAAAACTATTTAAAATGCTAAAGACTGTTGCAAGCTCTACTTAGCTATACTTTTATGTTACAAAAATAATGTTCTCAAGTGTGTCTCAATGGTGTCTGTAAGTCAGCAGTTGTCATATAAAATCATTATTGGTTTTGATTTGAATTTTATTAGGGACTTACTGCTTCCTCTTTAACTCTGTATAGATTTCACATAGTATTTTTCCACCAGTAGTACCTCCAGTGGACAGAGTGCTTACTTACAATATTGTGACCTTCAAAGGCAAGATCCTGTCTTTCCCTCTGTTTTGTTCTGTGCTGGTGCTTAAAAATACAGTGCTGAATGCAGCACACATATTTCAATAGGAAAAGTAATCATCAGCAACCCATAAAATACAGTCAGTTCTCTCCCTTTTATTAATCACATGACAAAATTAGGAACAGAACAGCTTCATTCTCACGTTTGTTTTGATATTTCCAAGTGTGGAAATATCAAACCCTCTTTGTTTCTATATGTTTAAGTTCCAGGGTTTTCTACTACATTGACATCGAAAGATGAAAGACAATGTGAATCTCCCACTTTTGTTGTACAAAACAGAAGACAGAAGTCTCATCTCAGAAAAGAGTTTCCAATGCTGTCTCCTCAAGCTTTTCCCCTGTGATGAGCAATAGCACGTACTCCTGGCACCCTGCACAAACAGACCACTCTGCTTGTGCTTCCTTCTTGGTCTTTGCCCGCCCTCTGCCTCACTTTTCCCTTTTCCTCGGGGGTCTCATGAGCAGGGCTGCACTTGCTCATCCTGAGTGAGCCTGACTGCTGCCACCAGGGGTGGGAAAGGAGCCCTCTGTCTCTGCCCATCTCGCCACGGACAAGGACAAGAAGTCACTGCCAGCTCGCCTCGGCACCAGTCCCGGGAGGGTTTGGCAGAGCAAAGAGTTCCTCCTCCCCGGGACAGGAGGGGTTCGGCACCTCGGACAGCTCCATCTGACACGGGACAGGAGGGGTTCGGAACCGCGGACAGCTCCGTCTGACCCGGACGGGAGGGGTTCGGAACCGCGGAGAGTTCTGTCTGACCCGGGACAGGAGGGGTTCAGCAGAGCGGACAGCTCCCCTACTCCGGGACAGGAGGGGTTCGGCACCGCGGACAGCTCCCCTGTCCCAGGACACGAGGGGTTCGGCACGGCGGACAGCT
This sequence comes from Platysteira castanea, assembly GCA_013397175.1. Taxonomy (NCBI): domain Eukaryota; kingdom Metazoa; phylum Chordata; class Aves; order Passeriformes; genus Platysteira; species Platysteira castanea. The sequence continues at coordinate 448,078 of VYXC01010449.1, read as the reverse complement.
CCCCTGCCCCGGGACAGGAGGGGTTCGGCACCGCGGACAGCTCCGTCTGACCCGGGACAGGAAGGGTTCCGTACCGCGGACAGCTCCCCTGCCCCACGCCTCTCCGGTCCAGCACCGCGGACACCTCCAGCGGTTCCGCCCCCTCCTGCCGGCGCCTGTCCCCGCGGGTGGAACCGCCGCCCCCTGAAACACACGATTTAAAGACCATTTCCACTGGTTCGTCATGACTTCATCCTCCCGACCTGAACGACCCTCTGCCGGACACCAGCAGCTCAGGTTGCCCAGTCTCTGCTGGACGGGAGCACCCATGAACTGCCGACCTAGTCCTGGGGACTTTCTCGGACGCCTTGCCCCTTTTAAAAACAAATCAGACCAAGTGTCCATGTGCGTTTAGAAGTCTCCCCAAATCCCTGTTCCTGGCCACACTTTTTGCACTTCATTGCAGAAGACACCTAGGCAGGCACAGACAGCAGTGACCAGCAGTACTCTTCACCCACACAGCTTTGAGGGGGAAAAAGAAAAGGAAAAAAAAGAAAAAAAAGAAAAAAATCTCTCATTTTAGAAGTTAAAGAATATTCTTATTAATATTATTTTGGAGACACTGCACAAATCACTCGCACATGCTAAACTGGAGGCTTTCCTTTGCTTCCGGACTCAGCGCTTCTGCTGACCAGAGAAGCGGCTCCAGACATCTGCTGTCTCCATATCCAGGAAAGCGAAATTAAAACAATGAGGAAAATGTGCCTGAGCCCAGCCCCGGAGGTGGCACTTCGCTGGCTCGCAGCGACACCTAGAGCCCAGCACACCGCCGGGAGGGCCCCGTGTCCCCAGCCACACCGGGAGAGGGTCACGAATGGATGTGGGTGCCCGGGAAAGGGGCCCGGTCCCTTCCTGCAGCTGGCCAGAGCCAAGGAGCAGCAGTGCCAAGATCGTTGCCAGTGAGCGGGTCACAGGGAAGAGTCAATTCAGGTCCCTGTCACTGCTGTCCCCCGGGGCTGTCAGCATTCTCTCACCTCAGGGAGAGGTTTAGGTCGATTGGCCCCATCGTTGACAGAAGTGCACTTGCTCTATGGACCACAAAAGTCTTTACAAAGGGACGGGAAAATGGACAGAGATTTAAAAGATAATTCGAGGACATGTCCCTGCATTGACAACTCTCTCCTCTGAGTGAAGCAGCCCTGCTGTTGTGGCTTGAAGCTGTGCCTTGCTTGGGAAGGCTCCCAGAGCCAAAGCTAAACCCTGCTGCAAAGCTAACGCGTCCCACTCGGGCAAGAAGTATTTTTAACAGACAGAAACTGTCTGTTATTCCCAGACATTATTCCCAACTGCAGCCATTTGCTTCCCCTTGTGTGTGCTTCCACAGAGGCAAAACACACTCAAATCCCTCTGTAAACCTAACACCAGCCAGCAACGGGGAGCCATATGTTTTGATCTAACGCTGGCCCTTGTTCTCTTAGTCCTTCTGCTTTCCAAATCCCCTCTCCCCCTCCCCCTCTTCGCCACCCCGAAAGAACTAGGGGCAGTTGACCCAGACTAGGTTAACTCCATCGGACACAGCAGGCAGCCAGCGGCCTGGATTAGTCACTCGTTACTAAGGTGATATGCAGATACACCCTTTGAAGTCGCTGCTCTCAGAAGCAGCGCGGGAGCAGAAGGTGCGCGGCCGAAGTTTGCGGCTTCCCCGGGGGTAGCAGGGAGGGGGGCGAGAGAGAGACCCAGAAACGGCTGCTCAGGGGTTAAAAAGTTTCCCTGCTGCCAGGTTAGGGGGAGGTTGACAGGAAAGCGAGCAGGGAGGGACAAGGTGAAGACTTCTGCCCCGGGAGAGTGTTAAGGGGTAAAACACGGAATAATAATAAAATAAAAATTAAAATTCTTTAAAAATGGGGGTGGGGAGCCTTGTCGAGTAGCTTGGGGGCAGCCGGACGAAGCTGGCACTTGGCGTTTCCTAACGTGATGACCCCAAGTCCCCCAGCCCCGTTCCACGGGAGCGGAGAGCCGTGCAAGCAGCCCGGTACCGGGGAGAGCTGCGGGGACAGCGCGCGGGCGGGCGGGTCCTGGCTCGGCTCGACTCCCAGCGGACTCCGTCCCGTACTATTCCCGGCACTTCAAGGGGAGAAGAGGAGCGCAAAGACCCGCCTGAAAGAGCGGACAAGCCGCAAGAAATCGCTGCCAGCCTAGAGGGGCACACGGCCATCCCGCAGGACAGGGGGCGGGGAGGGGGGAGCACCCAAAACCCAACCCAACCGCACGCGAACGACACCGGCGCTTACATCCTCCTCCTCGCAGTCACTTCGCGACTGGTACTGGAAGCGGGGCCGGCTGCCTTCCTGTTGCAATGGACGCGGGGTCTTGCCGGCAGCGCCGTCCTCCTCGCTGCTCTGGGCGCCCAGGAGGTGACTCGCTTCGGGGGGAACCGGGAACGAGCGGGAGGTGTTGATCTTCCCGCTGAACCGCTGGTACAGTGAAGCCATGAAGTCAATCCGCGGGAAACGAGGGAGAGGGAGGGAAAGAGAGCCGTTTCTTTTTTTCTTCCCCTCCTCTCTTCTTTTTTGGCTACAGCATGCTAGACGCGGGTGAGGATCAGTCCCATATCAGTGGAAGGGAGAGCGAGGGATCCTGCTCCCCGGTCCTCTGCACCGGCACCCGGAGAGAAGAGAGGGGGATCAAGAGAGCAGAGACGGGGGAGTGATGAGAAGAAGAAGAGAGAAGATAGATAAATAAATAATAAAACGCAATCGAGCCGTAACACCACAGGCCCCGGGAATGCTGCACCATCCGGTGTTGGGAAGGAAAAAAAAAAAAAAAAAAAAAAACAGAAGAGAAAAAAAAGGAACCAAAACAGTCCAAGAAGACGTACCCCCGATAATNCCAGTGGCAAACCAACATTCCTCAGTGGTAACATGGACTGTACCTCAGGTCTCTGGGGGAAAAAAAAAAAAAAAAGGAAGGGGGGCTGGCTCAGTCGCTGGCTGTCAGCGGCTCCCCAGGCAGAGGTGGCGGAGCAGTCGCCTCCGAGGTCGCATACCAACAGTGTGCACAAGCGAGAGGCAGAGTGACAGAGTGTGTGAGACGGCGTGGAAGAGGCTGGGAAGCCTCATTCAAAGCACGTTGCTCTTCCTCGGAAGGAGGGTTCTTCTACAATCATCGCCTTTTCGGTACCTTATGGGGTTTTTTCCTGCCTATTTTTTTTCCCGGGGAAACAACTCAAAAAAAAAAAAAAAAAAAAAAAAA
>VYXC01010449.1:255922-444325 GCA_013397175.1 Platysteira castanea | reverse complement strand
GCGGGGAGTGGCTCGGCCCGGAGCAGGGGGCGAGGGCAGGGAGGGCGAAGCCTCCCCGCTGCCCTGCCCTGCCCCAGCGGGCACGGCTCAGCCCGGCAAGCGGGCACTGCCCTGTCCCCGTCCCCTCCGCCCGTCTTCCTCCTTCCCCCATCTCTCCACGGCCAGGGAGAGGAGGGAGAAGAGGGGGGGTTGCGGGTTTTTTGGAGGTGGCTGTTGTTGTNCCCGGGAGCCGCGGCCGCCGCTCCGGGCGGGGACGGCGAGCACTGCTCGGGCCGGCACCGCGGAGCTGCCGGCGGGGTCCGGCCCCGCCAGCCCAGCACGGCTGCTCGGGACAGAGGGTGACAAGTCCTGTTGCTCCAGCATCAGGCACCGCGGTTTCCATAGCAACAGATGCTTAGGTTTAAAGGAAAGTGGCAGAGTTGCTGCCCCCTCTTCTGCTCTCCAAAATCCTCCCCTTCGACCTCTAAATTTACCAGAGAGATTGGGATTATAACAAAGCATAAACCGGTGTTTGCCCATTTCCACTGCTGAAGACTTAGTGCTGAAGAGCTCACAAATTTCATTATAATTTAACTAGTAGATTTTATGGGCTGAAATTGTGTTTCTAAACACTGTTCTTGCTTAAAGTTTTAGCTGTTAAGATAATACCATCTCTGATAGATGTAATTTCATCAGTCTTAAAAAAAAAATACCAAAAACAAAAAAAAACCACCCCAAACCACTTCAGTAGATCATGTATACAATATTCTAAAGTGCAACTATCCCCCCACCCATGATTTCAAAAACTGCCTGATCAAAAATCTCTTTGTGTCTGAATAGTTTCATCCACTCCTTTTTATTTGTGTCTTCAAAGTCAGGCATGAAAAGTCTTAACATTTAGATGAAAAGGGAGCCTTATCTCATCAAGAGAGAAAACAAAAACAAACGCTCTATCGCCTTCCTGACGGAACTTGAAAGAAGGAATCATTTTGATCTTCACAACTGAGATCCTGACATTTAATTAAAAAACAAGATGAGCACACAATGCTCTGAAGCAAAGGTCTGGCTTCTAAGTCATAGTGACACACATCACAACAGAGGTAACTTTCCAGAAACCACTTGGACCCCTTGTAACTTCTGTTTCAGACACAAATAGACTACAAAAAATCTGGACACATAGCTCAGTTAAATTCCACCTTGAACTGCATTAAGAGTGGCTTTATGGTATTTGGAAACGGTGACAACTAGTGCTGAAAAAAAAAAGGAACAAGAGAATAAAATTAAAAGACAGAATACATTTTTAACTTCTGAGGAAAAACTAGGACACAAAGGAATAATCAATGAAAGCCACAAAAAGGCAAGACAAAGCCACTAGGCAGGAAAAAACACCAAAGATTAAATGTCTGAATTAAAAAGTTTCTAATAAAGTACAGAAAAAAGAAAACATTCAGCATCACAGCCCAGTTCAAACCCAAAAGAGCCTCTAAGGATGAATTCAGATCCAAATACATTGTGGTTTTAATCCTTAAGAACCAAGATTTCACATAATTGACTTTGCCTAGTCATGCACACATATATTGTGCACGTATGTGTGTACACAATTCATGGAAAAATTATATTAAAGAAACACAAAATTGCAATGTCAAATACTTGAAAACCTCCGTGAAAAACAAACAGCCAAATGGTCCTCATCCACCAAAATATCCTGATCATGCAGCTTTGGGCTGTGATTCATTTGCCCGAAAATAAATAATTACAGCTATTTAAAGGCATTTCTGATTCCAGCTCTCCCCTCCATGACAGACCAGAGACAGCAGAAACGATTTAATATCCTGTTCTGGGTATCACAGTGTGTGAAGGAAGACAATTTGCACCAGCAGGGAAGTGCAAGACACATTTCTGTCACCCTGCTACCGCCAGAGTGACCTTGTATAGAAGGGCTGGGCAGGCAGCTGGAGGCAGAAATATCTTGAATAATCCCCTGCAATAAGATGCACCAGGATCAGTCTGTCGATGCCATTGCCGAAAAAATCAGGAGGATTTTTCTGAGTCATAGGGGACCCAGATGATTTCATCAGGGACTCTGGAGAGCACTCCAGCCTGCCTGTGCACAAGTTATCTCAGGACGTAGCTTGTCCCCTGCAAACATGTGTTGTGGTAGTCCTGCCTGCCTGCTAGGCTCCGGAGGAGCTAATTAGTGCTCCTGAGGCACTGCTCAGTGCTGGAAGCACCTCTACCCTCCACTTGCAAGTCCGTGGTTAATTTGCTGTTCATCTGTGCATGACTCGGAGCCCAGAGTCCCCTACAAAGTCCCGGTTATGTGACCAGATACTGTCATAAAATGTGCATGCCAACGGGACATGGAAAGCATGGAGCCGAGAAAAGGAAACACAGGAAACATCGAGACATGGCAGCAAAATGGCACTGAACAAATTCCACATCAGGAACCGGGCTTACACAGCAGCAAAATGGCACTGAACAAGCACCACATCAGGAACTGGGGTTACACAGCAGCAAAATGGCACTGAACAAACACCACATCAGGAACTGGGGTTACACGGCAGCAAAATGGCACTGAACAAACACCACATCAGGAACTGGGGTTACACGGCAGCAAAATGGCACTGAACAAACACCACATCAGGAACTGGGGTTACATGGCAGCAAAATGGCACTGAACAAACACCACATCAGGAACCAGGGTTACACGGCAGCAAAAGACCTTTCTAACCCATGGCAAGATCTGAGGAGAAGCGAGCAATTTGTGTTAGGAAACGTGTGTAAAGAGGCAAAATACTTCCAAAGTACAAATGTAAGGTTCTCGTCTTTAAATACACAACTTATATGTAAGAAAAATCCTTTCCCTAAACCCTGCAACAAGATCCCAAGATAAAAATCAAGGCACTTCAAAACAAACAGTGTCCTCAAGCGTCTCTTAGTTGTATATTTAATTCAGTATCCAAAGTTTTGACGGGAGGTTTGATTCCTAACTAGTGACATTTCCATCAAAATAAAGTGTGTTGGTTAAGACATTTTCCCTGCAGCACCAAAGTATGTTTTACTGACATTTCTAAAGCATTCAGATAAAAATGACACTTTTTTTCCCCCATGTTGTATAAATAAACAGTGTCCCCATATTTCAGCACTATTAATGTAACACAGTCAAAAGCAGGTCAAACCCAAGCCCTACTGCCTTTAAAACTTTACATTAAATATTTGTTTTCAGGCAAATCAGCTCAGAATAACACTGGCAAAGAAACAATCCAGCAATAGTACTCCTGGATATTTTTTATTTAGGTATTAGTTCTATCTGTCAGGGAATTCAAGCATTGTTATTCACGTTCCATTCTTCTGTTCTGACAAGCAATGTATGAGCTTGCCATCTAAATAATACAGAGTTTGTTGCAGAGCTACATTTGTTTCTAGTTTTCAAGTGGTGATATTTATTAGGTGGGTTTCTTTAACAAAAAAAACTTTTCAATAGTTCAAGTACACTTTTTATTATTTAAACTATTATATTTTCATTTTCCAATGAACTTTTAAAGGAATTTTAGAATTTCCTGGTTATTTTTTTTATGTCACTCCCAAAATGTGGCCAAGTTAGTATTTTCTCTTAAAATGACTGTATTTATTAATATAAAACATCTGGGTTTTTCATACTAGCAACTGTCTAGGCACTAGAGAGACAAAGATACAATATTTTAACTCCTATTACCATGGTCAGCCAAGATAAAAACGTCCAGCTCATGAAGCTCTGACGGCCCCAGGCTTATACCTTCTAAACATCTGCTGCCTGGTGTCCACTAAAAACCCAGCCCAACCAAACCAGAACAGAAAATCCCTTTCCTGTGCCAAATGCACCCGTTCAGCAGTCCCTGAGGATACACTTGATCATTCATTCTGATCTCACGGGTGTGCTGGGGGGAGCACTGCACTGTGTCAAGACAAATGACAGCAGGTCTGAAGAGGGGCAATATTTATTGTGGAATTAGTATGCTGAGCTGTTCACTTTCTTAGCTCATTATTTGTGCCAGCAGCATCTCAGAGCAAGTGATGCAGAAATGTAGCATTGGACAGTGAGAGAGCTTAGGACATAGAGAAGCACATTTTTCTCTGGAATCACACACTATTCAGAAAAATAATCTCACAGGCCTTATAATGATTAAGAAAAAAATAAACCACAAATCCCTAAGATAGCTTTCCAGGCTGGACTAAGAGAAACATTGGTAAAATTAGTTTTCTGGGCACCACAAGAATAATTCAATCTTCCACAAGTGGTTGAGTGATGCCTTTTGTGGGGAAAATAAAACACTGATACTCAAGTACTGGGAACAACAGACAATGGTGGCTTTACAGGATACAAGATTTTGGGGAAAAAAGAAAGTAGGCTGGAAGAAAAGGCCCTTCAGGAGAAGAGATGGGCCCAGAGGGAGCCAAGAAGAAAAAAATCAAAAGCATATTGAAGAGGCAGGGACACAGTGAAGTACCAGGAGGGTTGAGAGAAAAAGGAGATGAAGACAAGTGAGGTAAAAGAGGCAGAAGAGAAATGGACCAAAAACTGTCAGAGATGGAAAGCACCAACACGCCTGGGGAGTGAGGAGCCAGGTTGGGGTGGTACAAGGTTAATTGGAGCCACACAATGGGAGCATTTTCAAAACCAGGGAGATCAGCTGCTCCAGAGGGCAATTCCAGCACCTGGTAGACAACCGTTCTCTCAGTGGTCAGAAAGACAGGTGATTTTAACCACCAAGAGTCTTGATACTCACCTAGGCCTAATTAAATGAAATCAAGAGCACGTAGCTGAATATCAGCAGGTTCTTTCCCTTAGTGTGAGCTGGACTGTTTCCAAAGGAAATGGGTGAAAGTCCTGATGCTGAGGGCACTTATAAATAGCCTGTGTGAGGCATTAGAAAATGTGCTGTAAGGCATAATCCTGCCAACTGGCAAAACTATGTATCACATGACCAGGAAGGTCTTTCCCACATGGTTTTTTATGATTTTGCAGTTGGTGCAGAGGTGATGAAAGGCAGGAAAGAAAAGAAACCAACTCAGAAGAGAGGGGTCGGGAACAATGGTTGTGCAAGTCTGGTGTTAAAAAAGGTTATGTAAAGCCTAAGTAAAAGAAAATGCTGATGTACATGTGTTTGTACAGCTGCACACCACATCAGTGTCCTGGCCTACCCCTGTACCTGGTACTGCCTTTCATACCAACAGAAATTTGTACTGCAGACTGTCTTTCTTGTCTTAATTAACATTCTGTCTTTGGAAGCTTTATCTGAGAGAAGTTAGGATGAGATCCCAATTCCATGTCTTCAAGAGAAGCCAGGAAGTCAAGCACTACAGATAAATACATTTTTCTTTGGATGCCACGAGCTGTTGGCATCCATGTGAGACTTGGCTGATGCTGCTGAGCTGGTCTCCACTATGCACATTCCTCTCTGCTTTGTAACGTGCCAGCGTTTGATACTCGAGTCAGATATGCCATGACAGCAACCAGGTTGCCTGATTAACCTGATCTCTCTAGGGGGTTTCAGTAAGAAAAGGGAATGTATTTGTCTTCAGAAAGGCAAAGGAGGCTGTTGCAGGTCTATCAGAAAAGCCACCATCTTGCAAAAGCATCCCTCTGTCACCTCAGACAGACCCTGACTCAAGGCAGGAGATATGCTCAGCTCCATATGTGAAAGGGATGCACAGGGTTCCTGCTCCATTTACGTGCATGAGCCACATCTGCACATCCTTAATTGCCCAAGTTGGGAGAAGCTGATGCAATTCCTCTCTAATTTACCACTGTAAAACTGGCAGCACAGAGAAGCAAAATACCTTGGAGGAATTCTGAATTTCTACTTGCCAAAAAAAAAAACCAAACTTGTGCATGCAGAATCTTGGAGAAACAGAAGGAACTTAATGAGTTAGCATTTCAAATGCATGCAACAGGATTCAAAGGGAGCAGACAAGACAAAATAATTTCATTTAGACTCTTTTCTTATAATACAAAGATTTTCTTTAAACAGATCTGACTCCTCAGACTAGTTGTCACTAAATTCACAGGGTTTTTTGTTGCTTGGAAGAGAAATAAAACCTAAATTTACTAAAATACTCAGGGGATGTAATGACACAATTTTTGGTTTTGGAACCCCCCAGCTGAAAGAAAACTCTAGAGAGAAATATGAATATGCAGGGAAAAAAATGTATATTTAGACAAGTGGACATCTCAAAAAGGCTACCTTAGGCTAACCAAATATCCTCCCACTGCTTTGTTCTCCTTCTGGCCCTGACAGACATAAGTTTCTTCCTCCAGTTTGGCACAGATTCAGCATATTCAAATATTCTTCTCTTGCAGCATTACAGAGAAAGGAGCAATGATGGAGGTTCATAAAACCCCTCCCTGTGAGAGCACATGTTGGATATTCTCTAGGAATAAATAATGGATCAGGCAGCCTTGAGGGCTGTAGGTACAACTCAGCCCCGTTTCTGTCTCCCACCAGGAGCAGCCATGGGATGTCCTCGTGAGCAGCTTTGAATGTACAGAATTGCCACTGGAGGTACTTCAGGAAGTTTTCAGACTGAACAGAAAAGCATCTGATGAGTTCCAGTCATCTGGAGCTAAGTGGGCTGTGAGGAGGGACGTTATGGAGCTCAGACAGCTCTACATCAGCTGTCTGAAGTCCCCTGAAATCACCTGGAAGTAAATAATCCCTTTTTGGATTTGGGACTGATTTAAATTCGTAGATGTTTGTGCTTCTTCACTCTTAGTGCTGGTGCATGTTCTTTCCTGCCTATTTGCCTTCATAAATTGATCAGGGAAAAAAGCTGACAGGCTTGCTCGAAGTTTCCTAAGTACAAATTACACCATTTGTCCAATTCACCTGACATAAAGTCTAAAATGGCTGAGGCTGATGGAAGTTATTTTAAAGGTTTGTAAATGTTTCTGGTAACTGCCATTATGTAACAACATATATACAGTATTATAAATGGCTGTCAAACAGTGCATTCATTTTTTAAAAGGTGGGAGACACAAGGACAAGATTTGAATACTGACAGGAGATTAGTAAATTACATCTTTACCAATTTAACACAAGTTTATGACCAAAGCTGTTTAGGGTCAACAAACAAGCCAACCAATGAGTGGTTTTCATTTTCAATACCTCTTAGGATGTACCTGGATTAAACTCACCAACATATGTGCTTCTTTTTAATTTTACTGCACTCTTTCAATGTGTGCCAGAGGCACTAAGCTTTGCAAGGGTATTCAGCAGCGTGAGGTACTGGAATTATCAAAATCAGATCAGTGATGGTATAATCAATATGATCTGCTGCTTTGGAAAATTCCAGGGGATATTCACATGGGATATTGACGTAGCCACTGCAGGTACCTAAATTTAGGGGCATTTTATTTCTAGTTGCTAGTTAAGCTGACAGAGATCTTATTGGCTTGCTAAGTAATATCGTTAAAAAACAAATAAACCTAATGCTTTGGGAAACAAGCCAGGCACACATCTAGTCACTCCTGACTTAGAGATAGGTCTATATGTATATTTATTTGCATATGCCAAGGAATCATAAAAGCATGTCAAGTGAACTGAAGAAAGTATGAAAACTAACTTTAGAAATATTCAATAATTTCACCACACAGATAAAAGCAATTCAGCACTCTGCCAAGTGAAAAAAATACAAGCTGCTTCATCATGATCTGAATAAGAGTGTGACAAAGGCAATCCTGGGAAATTCTGACTGCAACTGATAATTCCAAACCTCTGAAAAAGGTTTGTTCTTCCAGAGAAAAATAATCTAATTCCCTCCAAGTTATACAAGCACACAGCAGCATTCAGATCTTCCCGTTCCTCTCCATAAAAGCAGGAGAACAGCAATGAGGCAGCTAAAAATCTCACAATAAGGTCCAAAAACCAGCTGTTGAGTCCATCACAGTTTCTGCAACACAAATGCAGCAGCACAACCAGAGCTGCATTTTGTAAAAGCACCAACATTGAATGCAAGTGTTGAAAAAATTAGGCCACCGTGACTTAGGGAAGTAACTTCTGATGAAACACCACTTGCTACACTGGCTGATGCCTCCTCTCCAGGAGCATTTTCGGCAATGGGCAGATGGAACCAGCATTTATTTGGAATTTAGAGCTCTTAAATCATTAAATTGTTTCTAAACACTACATCTTCAATAATTTCATAGAAACAACCACACTATAACCTTCTTCAGCTTCACAAGGCCAAGTGAATTTTACCATTTTCCTGTGGAAATTCTTTATGCTAGCCATTATTCACCAATTTAAACATGTCTTTGCCTATCCAGGAACTCAGTAAAACAGAATTCGCTACTGATTCTGGGGATGATAATTTTCGTGAAAATTTCCTTTACTGAGAGAAGAGTATCCCCATTCAAAGGTGTATATCTGTCGAGTAGGTGATGGGGATTCCGCAGATAGAGAGACAAAGAGAAGGAGAGGCTGCTTTGCTCTTCAAGCTGTTTATTTCATCTGAAGGCGAAGTCCGAAGGCAAACAGCCGAGCAGAAGCAGCAATGCAGCCTTAGCAGCAAAGTTCCACAGCAACAGCACTCCTATTCTATACTATTCCTATTCTATACTATTCCTATTCTATACTATTCTAACACTCCGGGATATACATTATATTCATTAATTAACCAATCAGTATAGAACACGATTCTAATTCTATTTCTTCTAACTTAACAAAACTTAATTCTATTTTACGAATATAGTCATAACTCTTACACAAATCCTACATAGATTTTACGCATATGATATCTATCTGTTCTTTTTGTTTAGGTACACAACTTATTTAAAAAATATCAGTAATGTAACAATGTTTATATTTTGTCTAAGACAGGGTACTCTGTGAAAGGTAGCACTACTGTACTAAAGAGCTAGNTCTGTCGAGTAGGTGATGGGGATTCCGCAGATAGAGAGACAAAGAGAAGGAGAGGCTGCTTTGCTCTTCAAGTTGTTTATTTCATCTGAAGGCGAAGTCCGAAGGCAAACAGCCGAGCAGAAGCAGCAATGCAGCCTTAGCAGCAAAGTTCCACAGCAACAGCACTCCTATTCTATACTATTCCTATTCTATACTATTCCTATTCTATACTATTCCTATTCTATACTATTCTAACACACCGGGATATACATTATATTCATTAATTAACCAATCAGTATAGAACACGATTCTAATTCTATTTCTTCTAACCTATCAAAATTTAATTCTATTTTACGGAAACAGTTGTAATTCTTACACAAATCCTACACAGATTTTACGCATATGATCTCTATCTGTTCTTTTTGTTTAGGTACACAACTTATTTAAAAAATATCAGTAATGTAACAATGTTTATATTTTGTCTAAGACAGGGTACTCTGTGAAAGGTAGCACTACTGTACTAAAGAGCTAGGTTTAAGGTCTTTTTAACTCAACTAATAGAGTTTCTCAGTGTTAAAGGCACTTAAAATATATTTCTACTGAAAACTAAAGTTTATACTTCTATTTTATATTTGTGTGACTTAGCTTCTAAAGCGATTTTAATCCAAACCCCGTGTTCTGATTTGTTTCTGGGCCTGCAGAACGGAGACCCAGAGGGGCTCGCATTCCAACACATATCCTTCTATTGGTGTTGCTTGGTATTTTTGGAAGTGGATGACGCCTCAAAAGCAATTAGCATGGCCTAGTTGTGTCACCCAGAAACATACGGGTCCTTGAAGATCAAGCACACGTGGCACCGACCTTGGTGGTGCATTATGACAAATGCAGGCAACAACTTGTCAGAGGTGGAAACATTCGCTGGATAACAGAGATGACATAACAAGAAAGTAGGACAGTCACCCCCAAAATGGGGCAAAACTGTGTTTTGGGTAGAATAGGACATGCAGGAATTTAAATTACCTGGGATTTTCCGACGAAAAACATCTGCCTCGTCTTGAAACACACAGAGCTTTCTTTCTATTAAAAAATTTGCAAGAAAGTGATGGAAACTGGCTTGTATCAGGGATCAGGTCTTATAAGGCTTATTTGAGGGAGCTGACGGTGTTTATCCTGGAGGAAAAGAGGCTCAGGGGAGGCTTTATTGCTTTCTACAGCTCCCTGGGAGGAGGTTGTAGCCAGGTGGAGATTGGTCTTTTTTCCAAGAGACAGAGTGACAGGAAACAGCCTCAAGTTGTGCAGGGGAGATTTAGACGGGATGTTACTAAAAATTTCCTCATGGAAAGGGATGTCTAGCACTGGACCAGGCTGTCCACAGCAGTGGTGGAGTCACTCCTTGAAGGTATTTAATAGATGAGTAGATGTGGCACTTGGGACACAGTTAAGTGGTGGGTTAGCAGTTGGTATCAATGATCTTTTCCAAACTAAACAATACTATGATTATGGATCCTATGGAAAAGGAAAGAAAACACGTGAAAGGGGCTCAAATCTTTGGAATTTCCCAGTCTCTTAAGCCTGAAATAGTGTTACTTTCAGAACACTCACGGAGGCCTATTTCTAAGTAAGTATACTGGCAATCACTTCATCTTTGGCCTGCTTTTTCCAGGGAGCTGCAGAGGAGCACTGCTCTATCTGTGAAGTACTGTGCACTGAGCTCCTGATCCAGGGCTGAGGATACCCTGCTATCACGACTGAACCTTGACTGGGATTCTTGTGCTGAGCTCAGCTCCCCTCTCCTCCACAGACAATTCTCTAGCCAGGCCACCTAGTTTAAGAGGCAGCAGAAGCTGCCTGCCCTGCCACCTTGCAAGCCCCACACGTGCCCCAAAATGTCATAAAATAGGTTTGTGGGTCAGCTGCAGTGTGGGCTGCCAGCATATCCCAGCTTAGTACTGCAGCCATGGTGGGACTGCACCTTTCTGCTTATTTTAGGAGCAGCCTAAGGCAAGTTCACAAAGTAATCTCTCTCTCTTTTTTTTTGCTACCAGTAGTGCCTTCCTATAGAAAAAAAATACAATAAAAAAGATCACACTGTGATTTCTAAGCCAACAGCAGGCCCTTAAGATCAGAGCACAGACATTAAATTAAATATGCTCCACCACACACAGTTTTTGTCTATTATATAGTTCATATTAGAAAATAGTTGTCATTTCTTTATCAGATCTCTTTGGAAACAACACTACTGTTGGATTCTGCCCTCTACTGACATGCTTCTCTTCTGAACACAATACAGTCTCTTATACAGATGGCAACCTAGATGGCACACTGAAACTGAATCTTTTTAAAGACAGAGGTGAAAAAAAAAGGACAGGAGGACAAAGCTCCTGAATACACTAGAATACAATTCTAGTGATTTCTATTTTCTATGTCAAATACTTGAGAGAGGGCAAAAAGAAAAAAGAAATTAAAATTAAATATTAATAATAATCTGAAGAAAATTTGTTTGGATCAATACAATTTTATAAATAAGAGGCCAGATCACCTTCTACCCTCCAGAAATAAAACTGTCTTTTTTTATAGTGTTTGTCAAAACTTTTCTGTGAGTTTGATACAGAAAATAGCTTGATACAAACCTGGTAGAAGTTGCGCTGCTAAACAAGCAGCTGTGCCATTCTGCTAACTCACAGCATTAGCACACAGGGCACAAAGCAGCTCTGGAGGTGAGGGAGCACTTCCATTCCCCCCACTCTGTGCACTCTGTCCAACACACATTGTTTTAAGTGACAAGAGAGTAAGCATTTTGATGTCTGTTTTCACTTAAGGCCCTTAAAGTAGAGACAACACCCATTAAGACTTACAGTAAATTTCTGAGATGAAACTTCTCGTCAGTGTTTTAGGGATGAGATCAGAGGAGCTGAGTGATTTGCTCATGTAGCTCTGCACTGGGGGCAGGAGGGTGCACAGGCTTTACCCTATGGCCTTTTGTTTTACAGGGTAATGACTATTGTTACTTGGAAGGCTCAGCAGAATTAGAAGGAGATGAAACATCAGGAGAGGTGTCACTTGCTAATTTTGGAAGCAACAAGGCCCCAAACCAGGGCTGTTCATCTGATCTGGTGCCCAGCTGCTTGTTTAAAATAGGCAGCTAATGGAAAAAGAACTACACCACAAAGATAGTAAAAATTCCTTAAGAAATAGCATTCATTCTTCATAAGTCATTGCTACAGATGTCACTGGGGTCGGTGTGTGTGCCCAGGGAATTGTGTTTCTCATGCCACAGTTGTTCCATGTTTGCAAGCGCAGTCTGGAGGAAAACCCCAGCATGCTGGTTTCTCTTTCTATAGGGTTCTCAGGTTATTTATTCTAGCCAAAAGCCAGAGTTACTGAGGGCACAGAGAATGCTTTGTGCCCTCCATAAAATCATTTGACAACCCAAGGAAAACTTCCCCGAGACTGTTGTTCAGATTCCAGAGTGATTAAGTGTATTTTGTGGGCACTTCACCTGAGGAAGGACTGCAGGGACCGACAATACCTGAGCAGGTCAGCCCAAAACACTGAAACTATCCACAAGCCTAGAAATAAACATTTGGGAAAAAACTGACTATAAATACAGATCAGCATCACCACTTGAGGGTGCTGCAGTAGTTCTTAAATATTAACTCAAAGATGTGCTGCCAAGGCAGGTACTGTACACAGAGCTACGCGGCAATAATTCACCTAATTACTTCCATGGAGGCACTCAGAACTTTTGGAGCTAAATTAGCACAAAATAGTGCTGAACAGGAGAGTTTCTTCTGAAACAGAGGTTTAAAATCCTAAAAACCTTCCTATCTAACTGCAGTCATAGAACGTGATTCTCCTTAGAAAGAGCTGGGAAAAGGAAAAATTAAGTCTAATATAAGAGGGCCCTCAATTACACAAGCACATGCATTTCCAACTTCAAGAAATTCATTACAAGTATAAATTCTCAGCTCTGCACACACATTTCCTTTGACTGTAATACAAGAGAATATTTTTCAAGGCGTATCAAATTGATTTTGCTATAAACTATTACGGGATTATAGCCTCTTTGAATAGTCTTCACTACAGGAAACACACGGAACTGGTCTCTGTGGGGAATATATTGGATAGTCAGTAAAACACAAAGCAATACCAAAATACAATAGAAAATGTTTCAAAAAAGCCACAGCAATTTAAATGAACAGCTGTGTCAAACATAATCTAGGATTCTCCTATCATGTAGAACTTCCTTTTAATATTAAAAAAAAAAAGTTATTTGCTTGTAAGGATATAAAAGCATGAAAAAAATGACAAAGGATGATAATGATGTTTCTTTTAAAATGTATGAAATTACACTATATGTGAAGGCATAGTGACTGAAATGAGCCTCATTTGTAAAGTTCGTCCAATTCCAGTTTTTTAATCTGGCTTTTATCAGGTACTCAAGAGAGCTGGTCAGGAACTATTTCATTATACTCCTGGAAAATGCTGAGCCATCCAAGTTAAAACTGCTGGTGGTAAAAGATCTAGTTTAAAAGAAAATTCTGTGTTCAAAGACATTGGTGGAGGGGGATTTATTGCTTAAGGTAGAAGATATAAATCAGCCACTTTCAGCCTGAATATAACACCAATTTATATCCCAAAATAAAGCAATTTTGAAATTTGGATGAAGAATGGCAAAAAAATTAAATTAAAATTAATCATTTAAGTTGAACCAAACTAATTTCACTCCACGTCTTGGCACAGAGCAGATAATTCCAAGACTTATTACCCATCCCAGTTCGGAGCAACAAGGTTTTTGAAGCCTTGAAGCCTTCGTTTTTCTCAGTTCTGACCGCCTTGCTGGGTGCCCACCAGAACATGGTATGCTCTAAGGATTTCTGAAACTATTGAAAAAGATGGTGATTGCCTGAACCTTCGCCTTCAAGTCAAAGTACTGCACTCAGCTAGCAGAGTAAGAGCGCCCTGGTGCAGGGCTGGATACAATCTGTGCACAGGTGGGTACAGGAATAGTCCTCTGGAGTGAGAGGGAAAGACTCTCACCCTCTTGCCACGTCCTCTCCCTCAGGGCACTGTTCAACAACTGCTGCTGCTGCTGCGGATGCCACCCATGATCCACAGCACGCACTGCCCAGGGCTGTGCTCTCAGAAATAAGGAACTGATCCAATTTTTGAAGAAGATAGATTTAACCCCGCTGAACATCTTTCTGCAGTACAAACACACTGCCCAAGAAATCCTTGAGCCTCTCCTTCCCAGCAAAGGATGACACAGGGAAAGCAATGAGATGAGGGTGACTGTGTGAGGGTGTGCAGAGACAGAAATTCACTCTGCAAACTGTGCTTCTTCTCTGGCCTTAGCACTCTAATATCCTAGAGCCATTTGGCCCCTAGATTGCAATACTCAGCAACAGAAAAAGAGAGAAAAATCTACTATAGGCACTTTACAGAGGCAGGAGTAATCTTTGAGCCTATATAGCAAGACATTGTTTTATTAAAGCACCTGAAGTTAGAGTCAATATGTCAATATTCCCTCTCTTTATAAAAAGTGTGTCAGGAATAGGCAGACAGTCTTGACACTATGTGGGTTTTCCTACAGCCTATTCATTTCTACATTGCATTGTTCAACCAGTTATTTTTAAATTTTCATTACTTTGCAGACAGTGCCCTGATTATTCCACTGAGAATGGTATCCTTTTAAATACCTTTACAAATGCCTTTATTCATGATTAACCTTAGCCCAAGACCTACCTGCTTCCCGATGCCAAGGTCACAGATACCAGATGAATGTTTCCAATGAGGAAAATAAAAGATATGTATAATTTTTACAAGTTAAAAGACTGCTGTGAGGACTTTTTTGGAAGATAAAAATAGGAAAAGAAGGTAGAACACCATCTTGGCCTCATTTAAAATGTAAGTCCACCTCACACAGGTGAGAGCTCCAGCTTGGCCTACACATACAAGAAGGGTCAACAAACAGGCCAGAGCCAAGTGATCTGGCTGTTGGATGCACAGACAGGAACTCCTGATTATTGAAATGCATCTTTACTACACGGGAAATTGTTCCTCCAACAAATTTTACCAAAGCATTTACCTCCTATTAACTTCAGTCAGACCAGGATTAAATTTTGGGCAAGCTTCTCTGAATCCGTTTCACTTCCTCAGGAATGAAGTGCGTGCATAACAAACTCCACCTACCCAGAGGGGGCTGTGAAGATTAATGGCAGGAAAGCACCAGGATCCCAAGGACAGACATTTGTCCTAGATATGTCTAGGACACATGAAAAATGATCAGACTCCCTTGTCTCTCAGAAAATGGTCATGGTTACTTCAAAAGACACATTCAAACTAAGAGTTATGAACTCCACCAGCAGAATATTTGAAATTATTAACAAGTAACATGTAATACTGTAAATGTATTTCACTGGGAAAAGGTCAGCATTAGAGATAGGAAAGAGCCTTTCACATTAGAATAACTCATATCACTTTCTCTTCATCAGTTATGTATTTCTGTAACTCAGCTGTCTTTCACTCATCCTATTTAACACAAAGGATTTATGTTTTGTGGCAAACAGCACTGTGGAAAAGGCATATTTATTAAGTCTGCCACTGCAAAATCTTTTCTAGCAGATAAGTTTTAGAAGCTCTTAGCCTTTTCAGTAAATAACTTCATTATTTATAGCACAATAAATACTGCTACTTTATATTTTTGTTCAGTTTAATTACACCAGTAACATGCTGGGTAACATTTCTAATTTTCCTCCTGTAAATAATAATTTTCCTCCTGTAAATTTCCTCCTGGTATCACAGAGGACTCCTGTAAGGACTCATTACAGATGAGGAGCACTGACACTCCCATTAAACCACTTCAGTTTCCTACACACAAATGTTTTTAAAACACTGAAATCTTTGGGTTGAAATATTTCATTCAAAGGAGCACGTGGCTGTTTTGTGTCAGTGCACACAGCAGAGAGACAGCTGTGCAAAGAACTGAATTATGGCATACTGCAAAACTCCCTAAACTTCTCCACAGAAGCATTTCAAAACATCTGCCCTCCTACAAGAAGATCTTGAGCACTGCATTTTCTTCTTAGCGGGGTCAAGATCTTCCATCCTTTTACTCTGTTTGTGTGCAGCATGCAGAGAAAGGGGACAACAAAGGGATTTAATTACTCCTGCTCCATATTCTTCCTTCACAGCTTCACTGATGAGCAGGAATATTCCTACTGTTGAGATAATTAGCACAGGCAGTTAATAAGAGATTGTTACTGTTTCACTGAAACACAAATAGAAAAAGATAAATAATTCCTCCCTTAAGATATAAACCAGAAAAAATAATTAACAGCTGGAGGGGAGGGAAAGCAAGAAGCTAGAACACACTCCAGAATTGCAATCTGCTACCCAATTTTTGCAGGAAAACATGAGTATTTGTGCATTATATCCTTTACTCAAACATCTAACCTGCATCAGCAAGGCACCTGCAGAGACCCTCACTGAGTTCAGTGATAGCAGAATTGGACCTGAGGTTGAAAATGGTTATCCTTAGAAATAGGAGATCCTAATAATGTGATCATGTGGTGAACTTCTGTAAGAAATGTTTTTCAGTCTGCATGGACATCTTTGCAAGATCAGGGCTACAGCTTTATAGTACAGTTACCTCATGAGCCACCATCCTTATCTTTACCCTGTGAAGAGTTACAACCCTTCTTTCACTCCTTGCTTTCTCCAGCTCTATCATTGTCTTCCCTGTTAAAAAAAAACCTTCACTAATTCTTAATATTTCACAACTTCTTTTGCTCCTCGGGGAGAGTGAGAAACTTACAAAGCAGAATTGAGACTTAACAACCCTGTGTTTTAATTCAGGACCGCTAGAAGAAACAGCTGAAACTAACTCATCCTGCCTTTCATGCTACTCCAGGTACTGCATTTCTCTCTAGGAGATATCTTTTCTTGCTCCAGAGGGGTTTTCCCCACAATCCTCTTCCTAGGACACAGGCAGCTCTCTACAAGCTTATCACCACACCACATTTTCTGCTTCTAATCCTCATTGTCATTTGTACTTCTTCATGGCAGGATCATACCCTTCTCCTGAACACAGCCCTGGCCAGACAATGTCAGACTGTCAGTTCCTAAGTCTGTGCCCCTCTTGCTCCCTCTGAGCTGAAATACAGAGAGGGAGAGTCGCCCACTGTACTGGGACAAGCCACCACTAAATCTGTGCTCTTAAAAGGAGATGGTCTACAGTAGAATGTACATTTCAAAACCACCGCATTTCAAGGTTGAGCTTTTCAGGTGTTTTGAGTATGAGGTTGACTGATTCCCATTACACACTGATTGTGCTGTATGTAAAAAATAATACTGCCCATTACAGTCTGTCATTCATGTATCCCTTCCAGAGCTCTGCCAAGCTTCAGGGCATAGCAGAGGAAGACACCTGTACTTCCCCCTTAGACACAGCAATTCTCATTTACCATGTATCAGTAAAAGTCCTCTTCCTTCTCTTGGGGACTCTGCTTCTTTAGGCAGCAGATGAGCAGGTTTTGTAGCTGACAGCAAGCAACACCCCTGTATCACTTCCCTTGTACAAACAGAACCACAAGTTCTTGCTTCCAGGCTGCCTGCTCACAGTATGGCCAGGGGGCTCTGCAATGCAGGGCAGCACACCATGGGAAGGCAGGAGCACAGAAGCAGTGTTTCTATGCCCAGACATTTTCCTGCTTCTGGGATTACTGGTGGGCTGAGGAAGTGTCTAATGAATTACATCCTTTTCTTAAAGTCATCAGACCAAATCACTGAGATGCTTTCTGTCTTCAGCACTGAGGAAAGGCAGTTCTGGAGGAAAAAGTAGTTTATAAAAACCAAAATGGAAATGCTTCATGTGCTGTGACAACATATTTGCTTATTTAGATTTAAAACAATTCACAAATTTACTTCTCCATGGGTCTCAGTGCCCTAGCATCATTAACTACTTGTGGTTAAAACAACTACTGAATAGAATTTGAACAGCTTTAAAGTCATCAGTTTCACAGAAACCCAGGCAGCAAATCATTTTTGAGCTATCACTTGCTTCAGTTCAGGCAGAAGTCCACTCTGCCTTTTGCAGCATACTCCAATTCTTTAAATATGGGTTATTTCAGCCCTTTGAACAGAAACTCATTCCAGAGTCCTGGAAAACCTTCTTCTAATTGCCTTAGCTCTTAACGAGCAAACAGGTCAGGCACCCTTCTGATCTCAGCTTGATGATGCAAGCTTGATCCTTGTGCTGGACAAGCTCTCAGCACAATAAATCAGAGCTGGAATCTTGTGCACCTTCTATGACCTCAAAATGACCAGTGGAGATCCTGGGCTGGCCATGCCAAGCAAAATATTTTCCTCAGAAGGAGGAGTCTTGCATCTGGAAACGTGCATGGAAATGTGCATCTCCATAGCTGGCCTGTGACAGTGTGACAATAATCTGTTCATAGAGGACCAGGCACGGACAAGGCAGCTGAGAAGGAAAGTCAGCAGGCATTGTACAAAGGAGATCAGATGCAATTCCTTCTTTCTAAGGCACAGATAACACCTGCCTCCTCATCCTACCCTCAAGACCTCCATATTGCTGTAGATGAAGTTCAGGCAGTTCACTTTAATCCACACAGAGTGTGACTGGAGAGAGAAGCTGACTTCCAGCTCTCCAGATTCACCTTGAAAATGCTCCCAAATACCTCAGCACTTGTACACTGGGGCACACAAACATACAGACACAAAGCACTGGCATGGCAAAGTTTGGAGCCTCAGTCCAGACTGGTGACGTGGGGCTTCCAAACTCTCAACACATAAACTTGGAACTCAGACCTGATCCAAAATCCACTAAGAGTCTTTTCACAGGCTCCAGATGTTAGGCCTCTATGTACTGAAAGAAGAACTGAATTCTCCCAAAAGCAGCAAATTAAACTCAGATAGGTACTGGCTAGGGGAGTAGAACATTTACGAGCTATTATGTTCATCCCTGGGATTATTTATATCTAGAGAACCAGGCTTCTTGTTTATTTGTAAAGAAAGTACAGCCACAGCATGCTGTCTAAATGAGCTGTATTTTGATCTTTTAGTAAGCTTTTCTATTTATTCAATGGGGCAATATTTCAATCTCCTCCTGCACTCTGAATTTTACCTGTGATGCCCTTGTCCATACACATCTTTCATGACTCTGGCAGAAATGAGTACCACAGACATTTCAAAGCTCCACCAGTCATTTCACAAGTGTACTACAATGCAGTAAAATATATGGCATATTGCAACTACAAAATACATTTTAATCTTTCCAAAACCTGCTTCTGTTGATGACCCATAAAAGGAAGAAGTTCAAAATACTCTTTCATTGCTTATCTTCTCTGCCTAGGTTCCTACATTACAAGCTAAGAAATGTTATGAGTCTGAATGAACTGACCACCTGCAATAACCAAATTTCTTTCTACTCTTTGAACAGCAAATATGCACAGGAAATGCAATAACCTTCCCTATATGTCAAAAGGGCAGAAGAATCCTTAAATTTAGTGGTCTATTCATATAATTGCCAGAGCGCTCTGCAATGCAGGCCAGAAACTTAATACAAGTGGGCACAGTTCTTTTCAAGCTGGAATTACACTGGTTTCCATTTAGAAAAGCAATGCAAAAAACTAATGCAGCACAAAAAGCGTTGCATGAAAGCAATTTTTGATACCACTCACTTCTCCAATTTCCCTACTGCAGATTTCCTTCCTGTTTCTTACCATCTCAAATCACAGCAGAAACCTTTGCTTTCTTAAATTATCCCAATGACTTAATGCAGGCATTTTACGTCCACCATCGCCATGATTAATGGAAATAGAT
The DNA here is from genome assembly GCA_013397175.1 of Platysteira castanea. Taxonomy (NCBI): domain Eukaryota; kingdom Metazoa; phylum Chordata; class Aves; order Passeriformes; genus Platysteira; species Platysteira castanea. Next base: position 424,625 of record VYXC01010449.1, on the reverse strand, counting down.
TTGTCCCTACTGCTTAATGTTAAACAGCTGAGGTCAGGGTATATGCTAATTTAAACATCAGATAATCTTCCTGGCGTCAGTGGGATCACGTATGGCACAAAACACTGCTCCAGTTGCACTTCTGTCTCCTGAAGCCTTCCACAGCATCTCAACACACATCTTTGGTGGGGTTCTAATGGGTACAGAGCACTGGGACTCATCCACAGCAGATGGTATTTTGCACTGCTGCTCACAGATGGCAGTACTGGGATTTGCCAGTCACAGAAAAAAAAAAAGCCAAAACTGGCCTAAAAGCAGACCATAAAAGCAGGACATAAAAAACCCCACCAACATATGTTTTTGTGGAGCAGAACTAGTGAAGCAAACTTTTCCAACTAGACAAAGGTAATGGTTAAATCCTCTAGTGTCTAATGAGGTTTCAGCTCCAGCTGGAATTTATCCTGCAGGTGTGCATTTTATAAGAGCTCTTCTTTTAGAAGGCCTCCAGTGCTTGATAAGACAAAAAAATTACATAGCAGTCTCCCTTTAAAGGTCTATGAATTGTGCCTTTTCTTACCAAACTACGTATTTTTAAAGAAAATTGTAGCAAAACCCTCGCACCATTTTGCCAGAGCTGGTTATAAAATTACTGAAATGGGCAAAATAAGACGGAAATGCACAAACGTGACTCTGGTTGCCTCAACTTCTTTGGAAACTCGGGGGGAAAGGAAGTAAATACGAGAGAGCATTAGAAAAATATACATAGTATCTGCAGTGGGGTCTTCAGACAATGGAACTAAGCAAACTTAAAACTTCCAAGCTCTGAAATCACACTCTGGGAGGGTATCCCCCTCTCCACTGGCTACTCAGTGGCTCAGAGACTGAGCTTCTTTTCTAAGATATCTGAACTGAATGCTGAGATTGAATCTCCCTGAAGCTGTCAATTTTGAAGAGCAAAAACTCTATGGATCTAGTGCATCCCCCAAAACATTCCCTGAATGAAGCCAGGCAGTTTCCTTTGTCAGTTTGAATAGCCCCTGATGTGAGACAGCCTCTGAGCAGCCCCACTATGAGCTGAAGCTCATTCTTAAGGACTTCCAGGGAGAGAAGCAACTGCACTGTTTATACTAAAACACAGCTGGCACAAAAACAAGGAGTGGCAAAACTGCAGAGATTCAGAGCTTTTGTGACACTGTTCTCGTACAGATATGGCACATCCTCTGGGATATTTGTGAATATTGAGATGTGTTGTGATGTGAGTACTGTTTCAGCAAGAGAAAGATGCTGCATTTGGCCAAAAAGCCTGCTTCACCTATCAGTTCAGTGTACACAATAAACTGAACACATCTACAGAAAAGTCTTCACCACTACTGCACCTGTTGCTACTGAAAGGCTTTCTGGGACCACTTCTACTTTATTTCTGGTATGCTCCATCCCAAGCTCAGCTGCAGCCACTGGGGTTCTGTTCTGACATCTGTAGGATAACTGGTAGGCAAGGACTGCCTGCACTCCCTGAAATGTCTCATCGATCTTGTAAAATAACTGAGCACAACTAAGGAGGTATCAAAAGATGCAGAGTTAGAACTAGTGAAAGAAAATAGAGTTTTATTATTTATATTCCAGCAGCGTACAGGAACCACAACTGGGATCTGAGCCTCAGTGTGCCAGACAACACATAAATACATGGTGGAAGCCAATTCTGGCTCCGAACAGCTTACAGTCTTCAGAAGCAAGAGAGGTGGGAGGTGAGAAAAGAAACAGAGAGAACTAATATACACATATCAAAACCAGTCACAGAGCTGGGAGTAAAACTGTCTCTTTCCAGGTTCTGACACTTCTCCTCTGTCCAGTCTGTCATGCTGCCTGCTAATCACAAGTTTGACATCTTTAATACGTTCACTTTCAACAAGATCTCTGCAAAGCAAGCTGTGGGGAGCTCCAAGCAGGTTAAATCACATCTCCAGAAACAAAAATGATCAGTGTACTCTGCTATAACTCTTCATGAATCCACACTAGGTTATTGTTCCTTTGTCCTTTACTTCTCTTTTACCTTCTTTTTTTTTTTCCCCCTAAGTAGGTCACCTCATCTCCTGAAGTATGAAGCCATAAGACTATGAAAACATAAAGGAGATTTATTTCTCTTTGTGTGTATGATCTTCTCCACTGAAAGAAGTATGGGAATGACTACAAGGTTCATCATCAACTTCCAAGAATAGACAAATGCCTTTGTTAGGCTTCTGTGGCATATCTCAAACACAGGCAGGATGAAACCCTCAGTGAAGGCAGAAGAACTCTTGCCATTAAGTTGTTCACTAAAACACTTGAGCATGGTCCAAGTGTGATAAAAGGTCAGAGAATAATTTCATTTGAGAATTTTAATTTGCTAGACTTAACATAAGGCCATTAATGTGAGGGTTTTTTTGCCTCCCTCTCTCAGACCTCTCTGCTCCTAGATACACATTTATATTAAATTTAGTATTTACAAGCATCATGATAGACTGCCCTTTGCTCTCTTCTTAGAGGGCTCTCAGTCACAATGATTCTTCACCTATGATGCTTAAATACATTTGAATAAGTTGATCTCGAGAAAATAAAATCCCCAGCAATTTAAACCCTGGACATGTCTAATATGCCAAGTTTTGTAGAATAAAATCAAGCACTTCTTTTTTCCCCTCAGTATTCTTATTTTGCACCTTTTTAAAACTTATTTCTGTTTGTACTAATTCTAGAGATCTCAGTTCACATCACCAAAATATGATGTTATTAACAACAGATGCTTGTTTTTGGGAAATACCTCCACATGAAACAAAGCAAGATGAGAAATCCACAGAGTGGAGCAGAGACTGCACTCAGGCTGTCTGTAGTGAAGGAAAAGCTTGTGGCTATTTTATTAAGAGGTGGATGCCAATGCTATAATTCCAGAGCTATTTATGAATGTACCAGACAGCACACACAAGCTCGCATGTGCAGATAATCACGGAGTGTTCACCAGGGTCTTGAAAGACCTTGATTCACCAGTGGCCATTTAAACAAACACACCGAAATGCTGACATTCCAATCTTAAGGAAATGCTGACATTCTAATCTCATGGAAGATATTTCTGACAATAGACTAGTGATATCTGTCCTTAAAAAATTAATGATATAACCCCATATTCCAAGCTTCTCTGCAACAGGCAGACTCTTTCTGTTATATAAGAAATAAAATTATGTGGAAGAGGAAAATCTCTTTAGAAGATTAAAACAGAAAAGACCACATCAAGGATCTGTATTTCCTAAGGTGTTCCTGTCTCAAATTTTCACTTACATTTAAAGCCTGAGGGAAGCTGATAGGCTTTAAAGGTAGTCTGTCGAGATCCAATGCCTTTCTTAGGAATTAACCACGAGTTCACGGACCCTGCCATCACCAGAAATACCATCTACATTCCTCTGCATCTACCCACTCACTTCATGTGGATACATTCTTCAACTAAAAGTAGCCCTTCTCTCTGGGCATCCTTTATCAGTGGTTCTTCCTTACTTTTGAAAAAGCAGAGAACACAATGTGCAAAGCAAGAAAGCTGCTGTGTGCAAATAAATCAATGAAGTTCGCAAGAGGAATTAGGTGTATCCAGCTATGTTTATATCTGATTCCAATGGAATCAAAGGCAGCCATACCAATATTGTGTCTGCTGATCTAGAGCTTTCATTAGATTCACAGGAAAATTTAAGCTCTTAAAAACACTTGTTAATAATGCCAGATGACACAGGTATGCAATTATCTGGTCCATTAGTTTTGCAGTTTACAACCACATGCAAGTAGCTTTTCCACACTCTGAGAACTTTGATGAAAAACACTATGTGCAATAGAATAGCTGATAACACAGTGCTGATACCAGAAACTCTTCTGAAGTCCCTCCTTCAGTTGTATCCAGGGCTGGAATAGAGATCTCTTCTGAGGATTAGGAGAAAAGTGTATGTGAGAGCTCCTAATGCCTCTGGTGACCGTCAGTTCAGGTTCTTCACCTGTGCAGAGCCCTTGAAGCCACGATATTGGAAAACCCAGAATTTTTTCACACAACTTAGTTCTTACAACTTGCTCCAGGAAAACTGTGAGCAGAATCACTAAGAAAGGAAACACCAAGCATCTACTAAATTCTGAGACTTCATTTGACCTACAGGAGCAGTGAGCTTGATAGTGCTCCATCCATTAGTATTACTGGCCAGGGCTGCTCAATAAAGGCTTTACGATGAAAGCATAACAACCACAGCAGGCATAATTCTTAGTGTTCCTGTGGACAATGGCTAAATCAATACTGAGCACCAGCCTCAGACTTTCCAGAAAGCAACACGGTAACTCTTACTTCTTCATATAACTTCACTAACAGCATGCAGTAAACTGTTCAGCAGGCAAGAAAAAAATCCTGCGTTTCAACACAATAGTATAAATTTTCCCCTTCTAGATTGTCCTCTGCTACGGAAACAGGACAGATAGGCCAGTGTGAAGTGTGCTACCTGGGCATGTATTCACTTCTATGGATTTGCTCCTGCACAGTGAAACTTCTCCTTTGTGATATTTAGATGAACACACCTATTATCTCCAATGCATTGCCCATTTTTAACCTGCATCCTCAGTTATGTCTGCAAGGTCACACAACTAAAACCCAACAGTGACAGAAAAGGATCTCAAGCCAACAGTGTGCCTGACTTTCCTTAGAAACAAAGCACAGAGTCCACAGTCAGCTCACAGTTTTCTAATCACTGGAGCCATTAGCCATGCTATAACCTCACTGTACCAGCTGAGCTTTATTTCACACCTTTAACCTCCTACAATTTAAATATTTATAGCTAAGCTCATTACATAAGCTTCCTTTATAAGTAATAACCACTGTAGGTCAGGAGTCATTTGATCTATTTCAGCACCTATTTAATAGAGATGAGTTCTGGCAAGCCTTGCTAAGAGCACTCAGCAGGAAACTGGGATGACCAACTAAGATGTGATATGTCCACCCCTCATATGTCTACATTCCATCAGGAATCCTGAATCAGTCATGAATTAATCCCACCCTGTGTCTGTCAGTCTCTTAAAAGGACTGTAACACTGACCTCACATAAAAGTACTGTGAAGAAGAAGCCCTTCGAGGCTGTTCCACGTGGCTACTGTGGCAGTGTGGCCAGAGAAGGACAAGGCAGAGCTGAGACTGAGTGGCCCTCAATAGCCACATGCTCTGACACCTTCTTGGGGAGAATTTACCTAAGTAAGGGGAGTTTTCCAGCCTTAAGACACAGCAAAAGAAACACCACAGCCTCTAAACAAGGGATATGATTGGTGTCTAATCCAAATTGAATCTATCCAGTATTCTCGAAGTATTTCTATGATTTTCGAGTATGCCAAAATCAAAATAATCCAAGTATGGTTTCTTAATTGCATGTATAATCACTTCTGTAGTATATATATAAATGCCATAAATAAAGGCACTGAAAACACATAAGAATATGAACAAATATATGTTTTAAATGTCTGCAAAACCTCAAGCTACCTAGAATACCCGGCCTCAGTTCCTTATCTGACTTGAGAGCACAAATGCCCTTGAATTTCAGCCATTAATTTTTTTGTGACATTGGGATGTACAGACCAGTTAACTTGAGGGTGGTGAAAACTGCAAAGATCCCTAAAGAATAGTCTGGCTTTACTTATGTGTGAAGTCACTCATCAGTGAACGCAAAAGGAAAACCAAACAGAGCTGGCCCCAGCCACAAAGGTGATGGAAAGGACAGGGTAATACCACAATCAACTTCTTTCACAGGAAGAGAACTGTTTTCTAGTTAAATCCTCTTTTACAGAGGATTAGGCTACTATGAAAAAAAATAAAAAAGAAGAACAGTGTCTGCATAACAATTCCAAAACTGCACCATCTGTAGAAAAGCATCAGAGTACTTAAAATCCCACTGGCAGACCACTGAAAAATCAGTTTGGCAGTGTCTGCTATACTCAGAATCAAGTGTAAGGAGAAGCCAAGATTAAATCTATAGAGATATTCAGATGTGCAGTCTCTCTTCTGTCAAATGTGGATATATCCCCATGCATCACAGCCCAGTGAAAGAGAAGAAACATGCAGACAGGCTGCAGCTGGAGAGCACACAGCCTGTGGGGTCACAGCACAGGGGAGACACCACGTGTGTTTCAAATGCAAGATGCACAAGCCAAGGGACCCAAGAGTGTGAGGTAGAAGCCAAATGTGTGATCTTATACTTCATGCATGAGACTCGTCAGGCCTACCTACAGCTTTACAGAAACACTCACAAACCAATTTCAGCCAGCTGGTTTGTATTTTCATTGTATTTCCTAGGGGCAAAAAACAGAGTCTGCCTACAAACTGCATTCATATTCTCCTCGTGTAAATTTTACTTTTCAGCACAGCTATGATGGGTTTAATTTCACCTTGATTTCTTTGGAGGGTGAAAGCATTACAGAAAAAATAAATTTCTTCTGCTTTGCCTTCAGCCAGAGAATGACAGCAACATTCTCCCTGCGAAGGAACTGGTAATGCTGCAGTGATTTTTATCACTAGCACTTGTATCTCCTGGATATTAATAGATGTTTGGAAAATGCTGTAGTATCTCTTTATTTATAAAATATAACTGGGTACAATTCTGAAAAGTGATGAATTCCTCTGTATCAGGAGCTGAGCAGATCACTTGTCTTAGCTCTGCAGTTTACATTAATGGACCACTAAGGTTTGGCTTGGAAAGGGGATGATAACATCCCAGATGAGGCAGACCTACGTTATGCAATCACCATCTACTTTGTCCTGACAAGGGCACAACTGCACTCCCCCTGCCTGCTGCAAGGTCAATAAGTGTGGGTGCTCCACCTGTAAATGCATCCAGATCATTACAGGGAGCAGGTATGCCTTATTTTGGAAAAAGCTGACCAACACATTATAGTATTAGTCAACATCGGTATATCAAAATTTGGACAGATTTTAAGCTGGAGAAATAATAAAAAAAATAATGCAATAAGAGCAAGAAACTGCATTTCAATGAAAATAATGAGGTACACAAATATGGGTTGGGGAATTCACAGATAGATGGAAGTTCTGAGGAAAAGGACCTTGTACTAAAACAATTCTTACACTTGGTATGAGACAAGTAACACCACTCTTTTGGGAAGCGCAAATACTATGATGGAGCCAGCGAAAGACAGAAGAGCTTTAAATACACTTCCAGTAAGATTTTCACTAAATTTAGTGTTTATAGTTCTGTGCCCATATTGAGACACAAAATGCTGATCAGTTCAGAGAGACTATGGAGAAAAACAAGGAGGAACATGCAGAAGAAAAAGTAACTGAGGGGGTAAAAAAAAACCCCAACAGCTTTGTAACAGCTGGTTATAAAGGAAGAGGCAAAAATTGTTGTGTCTGTGATGGACAGAACAGATCTCACAAGAAGGTAAGAGAGGGAAAAGATTTCTAAGGATGCTGTAGCATCACCCAGGAAGAGTGTGAAACCTATCCCATTAGAATTTTTGAAACATTAAACAGACACATCCCAAGAGTGACTAAGGCATCATGATCCTGGATTGCAGCTGAGCAATGAACTAAGTAAAACCTTGTATTTCCCTTTAGCTCTAGATTTCCTTTCCTCTTCTCAGTGTCGGTGAGCTTTGCTTCTTGCTTTTTTTGTTTTTCCTGTGGATGGGCAAGGCAGAATGTCCACAGTCTGGCTTTCAGATCCTGACAGGAGATTGCAGGGTGTAAGGGTACAGAAAAAAAAAAAATCTTTCTATTCTGTGGAAGCTAGGCACACTTGAAATGATAAAATTCCACAAAAAAATTCAGAGCCTTCAAACCATCATGAGTCACAGTAGGTATTTTAAAGTTGATTTTCATTGTACTACATATTTCTCACTTGATTATAATCTGATTCTACTCTCACTTTAATAGGCATAACTTTTGCTGACTTCAACAGCATTATTCCTCCTGTTTTCACACTCACTACACTAAATGAGGATAGACCAGCCCTAAATCAGTAAAATGGATTTGGCATGACATGATTTTAAATTTCTGGGTATTTTTTGCCATTTACTACTGTCCTTCAGGTTTCCTTTATATCTATAAATTGTCTCTTTGATGGCAGTGGCAGGACTGTATTTGTGTAAGACAGTGTTTGCTTCCATAAGCACAGGAAGACATATGAACCCCTGCAGAACCCTGCAGCTGGGGCGAGATTGATCTGTAACTCAGTCCAGCAGTTCTTAAATACAGGTAGCATGAAAAGCTCTCCAGCAAGCTGCTGAATACTGCAGCCTGTTTAAAAACAATACAAGAAGTGACTGGGCAGATTCATCTCATTGGAATGAAATTCTCACTGAATAAGACAAGCTTCCTCAAAAGGCTGGGTTTTCCACTCACTTTCTGTGACTTCAGCCCCTGGTAAGCTGCATTTCTGAGTTCATGAATGCAGCAGCATGAAGCAAGGAATATTGAGAATCCAGTGTTCTTTTAGATCTCAGTCCACCTCTAGACAAAAGCCCTAATAATGTTCAACATTTTACACATCGGCTGGACCTGATGAAACAGTCACAGAATTACCACAACAATAACTCTAACGACCTACAAGTTAAACTAAACTGAAAATACTCTGGAACTCCATTCTACTAAATGTTCTAAAACTACATTCAATATCAAAGCTCTGGTGATCTCCAGCAGTACCACATCATTGCTCCAGTGCACATCTTCTATTTCATTTTTCCAGACATAAAGTTTCTCCAGCTTCACAATGTTATACTGGAATTTCTAAGACCTGAAGACCAAACTAAGGAATGAGAATTTGCCTCTTTTTATTGTGGAGTACCCTCTGAAGCAGTGTGTACCCAAAATAGGGGCATATCAATTCAATATCAAGACCACTGGACTGGCAAAGGTAGTTTGAGAGACTATCCTTCCTGGAGGCCCTCCAAGAGTAAATAGTCCTTACATCCAAGAAGATACTTAACCTCTAAAGGCTCTAGGAAAGTCACAGTAGCTAACTTTTAGTTCATTATTCTCAAAACACAGCTGTCTTTTAAAGAATCAAAAGGGTAAAGTATCCAATTCTCATTCAAGTAAAATCTAGTTTAGGTCCCCTTCCAAAATCTGTTTTACCCAGGAAGATAACTGGCAAACTGGAGATTTTTAGGGTGCCAGGAGACATAAAGTTATGTTGTGACCCTTTTTTGTTTGCTAAACTCTTCCATGAAAGTTGAACCTGAGGAAATCCACAGAGCTGATTATCACCAAAGTTATCTTCCCCTGCAAGTAAAAATAGATAAGGTAGAAGAGTTTTTCAGGTGGAAAAGAGTTTCATTACTTTCACAGCAAAGAAATTCTGCCTACCTAACCACACTACTAACACCTTTCTCATAAGAGAAGTCATCATGGTGACTTTTGTAAAGGAGAATTTCTGATTTCTGCATATGATATAAGCCGAAGATCCTAGAATCCTGGGTCAGACGCAGAAAGAAAGTGCCTAAAATGGAGGTAAACCCGTAAAACCCAGCACTTGGAAACCAATGTCGAATCCAGAGCTGGGGTTAACTGAGGATGCCTCGAACATTGTGTGGATCATCAATCAAGATAAGCACTCCAAAGGAAATGCTTCGCCTCTGCTCCCTAGGAAAGAGCTCCCGCTGCTCCTCACACAGAGTAACGTGTCTGGGAAGACATTTCAGGAGAGAACTGTTCCCTTGATTGTGCAGAATGCCAACAGCTCAGAGGATCTCTAACAAGCCACTCACGGAAGAAATCCTGAGCATTGTCCTGTTTGAAATCTATGGTAATTCTCCAGGTCTGGGGTCAAATCCTTTAGCAATTAGCAGAATAAATCAGTTTGTTAATCACCTTGGAGGAACAAGTACCTAATCAATAGGGAGGTGCTGTGATACGTGACTAAAGCTATTCACAGAATCACATAGCTAGAATGTCCTGGTTTTGAATGACATTTCCCACTCAAAATAGCCTGGAGGAAGAGCAGTGCTGTTGACAAATGGGAGCTGAGTGAAGCTGTTTGGGAATGCAGGAATGGTGTGTTGCCTTAAGCAGTTTAAGTGAATTTCCGTGTATTGCAAAGCTACATCTCTGAAACTATTTCAAAGTTAAGAGTTGCAAGAAGCTATTCAGGAAATAATGTGAAAAACAGGTCTGGTGGCATCAATCAGAAATTCATAACACTTCCATCGCATGACAAATCGAGAAAAACTGCACAGAACTGAAACTAGGAGAGCAAAGCCATGGAGAAATCAACTGACAAAAAAACTGCCCACTGGCTACATCTGGGAACTAGAGTTCCCCTTCGTGTCACCTCATGCTTTGCTTTGGTAGGTGTTCACCATTTATTAGCACAAATAAAACTGTGCTCTGAGTGCAGCAATCAGGGTATGCTCAAAATTTTCTAAACAGCAGACGTGGAGTTTGCTTCTATTTTAAGATGAAAGGTCACAATTCATACAGATTTTACCCGGATCTTGCTCTGACATAACCTTTAGTAACTCTGATGCCATCCAGAAGGACCTTGACAGGATTGAGGAGTGGGCTTGTGCAGACCTCATGAAGTTTGACAAGGGCAAGTGCAAGGTCCTGCCCATAGATTGTGATTGGGTTGAGAGTGACATGAAAAGTTGGACATGACCCAGTAATGTGTGCTCACAGCCCAGAACCATATCCTGGGCTGCATGACAAGGAGCAGAGCCAGCAGGTCAAGGGAGGGGATTTTCCCCCTCTACTCTGCTCTGGTGACACCCCACCTGGAGCACTGTGGAGTCAGATCTGTTAAAGTTTGGGGTCTGGGGTCAGAGGAGAGGTCAGAGGGCTGAAACACCTCTCCTGTGAAGACAGGCTGAAAGAGTTGTTCACCCAGGAGAAGAGGAAGCTCCAGGGAGACTTTGCTGAAGCCTTTCAATACTTAAAGAGAGGGGGCTTACAAGAAAGGGAGGTTTTTCTCCAGAGTCTGTAGTGACAAAACGAGAGTTGGTGGTTTCACACTGAAAGGGGGTAGGTTTAGATTGGATGTTGGGAAGAAATTTTTTACAGTGAGAGTAGTGACACATTGGAACAGGATGCCCAGAGAAGCTGTGGATGCCCCACCCCTGGAAGTGTTCAAGGTCAGGTTGGGTAGGTCTCTGAGCAACAAGAACCTGTGAAAGAGGGCCTTGCCTATGGAATGGGGTTTGGACTACATGATCTTCATAGGTTCCTGCCAAACCAAATCATTCCATGATTCTATGAACTTACTGTGCTTCCCAAGCAGGCCTAATTGCATTCAGTTCTGGGCAATTTTCCTTTGAGAGCCATAAAAAAGGCACAGTGACCCTAGACAGCTTCTGCGAAGCAAAAGCAAGCTGCTTATGCAAGGAAACTATGGACTATCACACAAGATGGATTATATATATTCTCTCTTATCAAGAGCTTTTAAGAGAGCCCAATGTCTTCTTTTAAAGTGCCCCAATTACAAACTCCAATGTTTCCATTTGGGTTTTGTTTCCCCTCTCTATCAAGACTGTTCTCTCTACCATTTTCATACAATTTACCAAAGTTTCTTAAATAAGGAACCCCAGTCCAAATCCCAAGACCTTGTTTTATCCAATCAGCACTTTGATAAGATTTCAAGATCTTTGTCTGTATTGTTTATCTGTCTTAGGCTTCTCTAGGATTATTAACTTGACTCCCTGTAGGAGGTCAAATTATGTCTCTGACAAAATGAACAAACAGGAATAAGCTTCTGTAAAAATAAAAGGAAAAAATCTTCCAGATTTCTTCATTCTCACCAGATTATGTGAGCCACTGTCATATGCTGGGGCCCAGTACAATCACAGAACAGAAAATTGCTCAGGAAGCATTCCAGTCTTATGTAAGGGAAGAGGCAATACACTCTGCAAGTAAAATTTGCCAGTCAAACTAGCACAGAAGCTCCACCAGGTCCCCTGTGGATTTGTGTTGCACAGAAGCTCTGATTAGATTATCATAATGATCCGATTTAGGCCACAAAATCTATTATTCTGAACCAGCACATTATCAGAGATAATTTTGTAAACTGATGTCAACATTAGAGAAACTCAGATTACTATTCGATCAATACTTGGAACATTAAAATAAATTCCTTAGAGTCCTTATGTGTATCTAGTTCATCAGTAACAGACTGTAGTATTTGCAGAACTCAGGGTAAGTATCAAGGGTATTTGCTCAGTCAAACAAGAGTCCTCTGAATTTCTGCGAATTTTCTCTGGCCTAAGTGACATTAGCTAACAGTCGCCCTTAAAAATCCTACTGCTTTTAGTAATGAATCCAAGGAAAAAACTCTAGGATGTATTGACAGGACCAACCTTCCCTAACCTCCTCCTATGCAGGAGTAGAGTTTTCAATAGGTTCTCAAAGAACTAGAAAATCTGATTTGGAAACAAATCAGTTGACTTCCCAGCTGGCAAGACACCAGCTTTCCTTGACGCATTCCTGTTATCAGCTAATTTAATGATGTAATTCAATCTTCCTCTGGGTTTTATTCTTAGAGATCTTAAATGTACACATTCATCTATAAGGACCCTTACCATGGATAAACAGCTTAGATAATCTCTTTTGACTCACTCCATCACATCAGGCTTGGAAGTGAAGTGAGGGTGAGGCACATCCTGCACAGCTCTGGCTTTTTGGCCAAAGCATCCATCAGTTAAAGAGTCGGGAAAGAAGAGCCACCCACTGAAAAGCAAACATCTACTAGTGGAAAAAGCAGAAGCTAAAGCTTCTTCCCCTTCTCATCAGTACACAGGAGTAGTAAAAATTAGGCAATTATTCATGGTCTAGCAGCTCCCAGCACATTCACTGGCACAGCATCTGGACACCCCTCCCAGACCAGCACAAGCTGCAGACCCCAGCCCCAGCAGCTCCTCACTGCAAAAGGACAAAGGCCAAGGGGCACAGGGCAGCAAGCACTGCTTTAAAACAAGCCATTAAACCAACCTCAGTTTCCAAAAGAGCCCATGTTGCTCTGGATACTTTTGGCTAACTGAATTATCTGGGGAAGAAAAAAAAAATCCAGAAATGCTCCTGATTGTCTTGCCCAAAATATAAATATAGTCTGAAACTTGTCAGATTAGTGCATAATGAATTCCTAGTTCTGAACTGGTATCTTCAGCTCCTCAACCACAGTGAGCACCAAAGCAGAAAATGCCTCACAGGCTGATTCTTCTCAGCAGGCATGGTTAATGCTCTCACTGATGGGTACATTGGAGGAAAATACCCTGCAAAACAATTACAGCATTTAAAATGGTTTAATATACACCAGTTTTCCAACCCAAGACATAAAAGAGGTGGGGTTTTTTGAGATTTTACCACAGAAAAGAGTATGACCATAAAACTGGGGCTGTTCAGCCTGGAGAAGTGAAGGTTGCATTGAGACCTCATCACAACCTTCCAGTACTTGAAGAGGGCATATTGTGCAATTGTATCCAGAGAGATGAAACTTCTTTTGCTCCTGAGCAAAGTGACCAAAATTTATTGAGGCATTCTTTATGAAATTATATTTTTAAGTCTCCTTTATTTTTTTCATTGATCAGCTACAGAACACAGGTTTATGAAGCAGTCTCATGGAGGCATCAGTTTTAAGGTGACTTGGGAGCCAAACTAGGAATATCTCCTTAAAACTGTACTTTTGCTGAGCAATACCAGTTGGTTTCACACATACAGCCAACAGTAGGCAACAGACACACAGCTGCTGCATTTCAAGTCAGGTATTGTGTCAGAAAATAGTCCAGTAGTTCCTAAAATAAGTCTCAGAGCGCTAGCATAGCACTAGACTCCTGCAATGAAAAGTCTGCCAAACCTCTTCAAACCTAACAAGGTTTAAGTGAAAGGAAGTTAAGCATTACTCAGTTTTGGTTTTCCAGCCTTATATACTCACTAAAAATCTAATTTTTATCTGTATATATGCATATATTCCTGAGAAAAGCCTGTGGTGAGCTATTGTTAGTATGTTCCATAATGTACTTTCTAAAGTCATATCAGTATCTTTTAAAAAGGCTGTGGGGTAGACCCAGGAACATAATCCAATCCAGATTTGCCATAAAAGTCTTAATTCAGCAATCTTAGGAAGGATAGGGGAAAGATATTATTTAACATTGTCCTGTTATAACTGTGACGTCCCGGTGTGAAATCACAAGCAGCAAGGAATATGGTCTTGTAAGGGTCTGACTGATCGGGGCTCCATCATTCTATTTTCTGTCAAAAAGAAAGCAGATTGCTTTTTAAAAACAAAAGGAAAGGAGGAGCTCTAGCTCTGAGAGGTCTCCAAAGAAAATCGGGTAGAAGTTATTTAGCTGGTTTACTTGGAACAGATAAGGAAAATTCCTATGGGTAAGCATAATGTTAGGGACGTGTTTTGGTATTGTATCTCTTGCTTCTTTATTTCTAGGAAACAAATTTATTTTATTTTTTTAACATTTTTTACCTTCTATGTTACTTATTTTACAAAAATTATAAGCCAGATTTATTAATGTAAATCTGAAATTTTCCTGGCAGTTTTTAGTAGAACTTGTTTTAATAAAATTTCTCTTGCAACAAAACCTGCACAAGTGTGTCCTTGCAGACAGGGACAAGCAGAGCTAAGTAGCCAAGAAATTCTTAACCTCACATTTCTTTCCTCAGACCAAAGCTCAGTAATACAGAAAACCTGTCTGTAAGGCTCACAGCACCAGATCAAAAATTTCCTAGCTACATGACACAGAAGATTGTCCAATAGAAGCTCATTCTGCTGGTCTAAATCCATTACAGAAGTATGGACAACTTGAGGTTGTACCAGCAGACTTTTGGTGAGATGAGGCACAGTTTTGCCTTCCACAGCAGCCTTGGAAGCCAAGGGAGCTGACAGAAATGTGGGCATGTGCCAAACCCCAAATTAGATCCAGCTCATCCTGCTGCATGGTCCAGCAGTCCACAGATGAGTACAAATGATTTTGAAGCCATAGCTTCTGTCTCCTCGAGAGAACACAGATAGGCCTGTCTATTCCCACAGATCTCTACTGGCCTCAAACTTTAATTGAGTTTGAAAAGCTCAAACAACAGCAGTACAGGGCAAGAGGAAGTCTGGACCACAGCACAGCACACAAGAGCAAAAATGGCTTTGTTTACAGTGTTTCAGCAATTCTGGCCAGTTCAATTCTAACAGAAACTCAGAAATACAAATCAAAAGAGGAGAGTTAGAAATAATATCCATGTTACTATTTCAGAGACATTCAAGTGACTCAGGTAGTGGTTAGTTTTCAGAGTTCCTGGGTGTCTAAAAAGTGTTGGAGTTCAGAGGAAAAACAACTCTTTCTGGTGAGACTGTGAAAAAGTCTCATTTTCCAATGAGGCAAAAAACTTCTCTCTCTGTACATGCAAACTTTGTAAGAATGGTGAGTTTTGCAACTGAAAAATCATGTTGTTTCTTGACAGTAAGTACAAAAAAAATACTGCTGCAAGATAGTTATGGCTGCATGCAGTCTGAAAGCAGGTCTTTTCTGGAGGGCAGGCACAGCAGAACTTCTCCATTACCAGGACAGCAATGAGACTTGGTTTGGACCACTTCTGCTCACATCTGCAAGATGCTCTGAGAATGCATGAAATACAGAGAGTTAAAAAAAAAAACCACTGGGGTTCAATATAGACTGAAACTGAGCTCTCCATAGTCCAAAGCAGATCAGAATGTTCAAATATTTCTACCTCGTCAATGATGCATGGCATTAAATGTTGGTTGGCTGCACTCATTTTTTGAGGGGAAATAAAATATTTAAAACAAAAGCATAATAAACTATTTAATAACTCAGTCATCAGCAGAAGTAACACAGACAGACCCTATAAAACAGTCACATTTACATCACTGTGTTGTAATAAAAATGTCCTTAACCTGACATGAAGAGTTATCAGGACTGTGTTTACTACAGTATTTTCACAAGCAGGAGACCAAGGAGTGTTTGTAGGTCTTTACTCTGTTTTAAGGGGTTTAAATATCTGAAATGACATTCTGCACCATTTGAGCTTTGGCAGTTACCTAAAACAAAAATTGATCCTCTGCCCTATATAAAAAAAATCCCAGCTCACTAACACAAGCAGACAGCCAGGCACTCCACCCATTAAGAAGTACTTTTGAAATACTATTCCTTATGACAGTGGTAGCTTTTAAAATGAGTTGTAACTGGGAGTGTATTTTTAAGAGACTAAAATAAAACATCAACTGGCATCTGACAGCCAGGGAGATGTGGGAGAAAAATAACACCTGTAAAGATGGTCTTGATGTACAAGAAGATCCCTCAGTATTTTCAGCATCTCCATCAAGGCCCAATCCTGGACAAATGAACCTATTTCAGTGCATGGATTTTCCCATACATGTGGTTATCCTAGCAGAGAAGGCTGTCACTGTATTCACTTCTATCCTAGAGCACCTGGATTAGAACCTTGTGCAGGTTTTGCACAGCACCAGACAAAGTCAGAGATCTGGTTTGTGAATTGGGCTCACAGGTACTATTCAACCTGAATTAGTATCTTTTTATGCTGGGTGAACATTTCCTTGTAAATATGGGAAAATGTAGACAAATGATCACTCTCTGCCTAACTGTACTTTTTAAAATTCTACTAATGCTGTGCCATATGTCTAGTGCAGCATTTAATGACCTGGAATTAATGAGAAGATATTCGAGGATCTATTTTCTTTTTGGTAGCACCTGCTGCAGTCAAGTTTCAGAACTCTACTGAAGATTTATTGCGTTTTCACAAAGTGTGTTTTCATATGGGGATTTTCGACTGGAGAAAAACTTGAAAATTATATACCAGTGTTTTCTTCCATCTGTGTGTGCATAGAATCATAGAACCATAGAATGTTAAGGGGTTGAAATGAACCTTAAAGATCCTCTAGTCCCAACTCCCCCCACCATGGAAAGGAACGACTCCCACTAGACCAGGTTGCTCAAAGCCCTGTTCAACCTGGCCTTGAACACTGCCAAGGACGGGGCATCCAAAACCTTCCTGGACAATCTGTTCCAGTGTCTCACCACCCTCACAGTGAAGAATGCCTTCCTAGAATAGAACCTAAATTCCCCCTCTTTCAATTTGTACTCGTTACTCCTTGTCCTGTCATTTGTATAGGACATGCTGGTATATTTTTATAGTTGGTCCAATTTATCAAGCTATTGTTCATTAAATCAATAAGATACATATTTAAATAATTATCTTATAAATACAAGATAATATTTTAAGATCTGATATTTACAAATAAAGAAGGGCTCCTGGGAGAGCAGCTGGTCACTAATGGTGTCCACCAGGGCTCAGATTTGGGCCAGTTCTGTTTAATATCTTTATCAGTGATCTGGATAAGGGGATCAAGTGTACTCTCAGTCAGCTTACAGATGAAACGAAGTTGGATGAGAGTATTGATCTGTTGGAGGGCAGGAAGGCTCTGGACAGGGGATGTGCCTATGACATCCTGGCTTATACCAAAAATAGTGACCAGCAGGACCAGGGAAAGGGTTGCCCCTTTTTACTCAGCACTGGTCAGGTTGTACCTCAAGTGCAGTTCTGAGCCCCTCACTACAAAAGGATATCGAGGTGCTGGAGTAAGTCCAGAGAAGGACAAAGAAGCTGGTGAGTGAACTCACTCACTAGAGAGTGAGTTCTATGAGAAGCAGCCGAACGAGCTGGGGTGGTTTAGTCTGGAGAAGAGGACATAGCAAGCAGAGTGTTGGCCTCTTCTCACCAGCAACAAGTGACAGGACAAGAGGAAATGACCCTAAGCTGCACCAGAGAAGGTTGGCGGACGTCAGGAAGAATTTCTTCACTGAAAGGGTTATCAAGCTTTGGAACGGGCTGTCCAGGGAGGTGGAGGAGTCATCATCCCTGGAAATATTCAGGAAATGACTGGATGTGGCACTGGGTGTTTTGGTTTAGTTGGTGTGGTGGTGTTCAGTCAAAGGCTGGACTCGATCTTGGGGGTCTTTTCCAACCTAATGATTCTATGATTCTATTTCCAAGTAGTACCCAGAGGTGTCACAGAATACATGATAAACCATATACCAGAAAGTCAGGACTGCAAGTTTTGAGCAGTTATGAATTAATTACAGTGCTGAACTCCCTTAAATAATGCAAGAAGTCTAAAAATCGTGAGATCTAATAATTATTTAGTCCTAGTGCTTTTATTTGCCATTTGCTTTTCAAATGACTGAGATGTCCATTTGCAAGTTCCTTCATAAGCATCACGGACAACAACTGACTTTATAAATACTGTAATTGACCATTAGATTTTCCATTAAACACATGACCGCAAGGCTGTAAGATGGGAGACAGCTCCCTATATACTGACATACTCTCAAAAACATAAAAACTGATAATACAAAGGCTATTATTGCCTTAATGTGAATGAGATTATAACAGCCAAATATAACAAAGATAGGAGAGGAACATAATAACAACTAATAACAAGACCATGGCATAAACAGAAAATGCATTTGCATTGAAATAAATGTTAGTTACTTCTTAATCCAGAATGTGCACATCTATGCATAAACCCCACCCCAGAACCAGTAAAAGTGCAAGTAATTGCAGAGTTAAGTATCTCATTATGTTACTCCGTACCTCTCAACACCTTTAACAAAATATATTCTTTCTATTTTACAAGCAGCAAGAGACACACGAAGTCTCCAGGAGTAGCCCAAGGTCACTGAGGTCAGTGCCAGTGTAGTCAAATCAAAGCACCTCACTGGAGGTTATTTGCTGTGTTCATACAATGCTGCGTTTCTGATTTCTCTCCAATTTCTATTTGCTACACACTCAAGTGACAAAGACCTGATCAAGGATTCTTAAACCAGGTGTGAAGAGAATACTTTTTAAAGGCATGTTGCAGATAAAGGTTAAACAAAGGGGAATTTTAGAGAGCCACTGAGAAGACTAAATTTCTTTTGAACACATTTCTCCTGTGCTCATTTTTCTCCTGGATAAAACTCCTCTTGAAACAGAGGCACTGATTTTTCTAAGTGTTTTTATTACTGCAAAAATAGCAAAATAAACTGAGAATTTCTCTGGCCTAAGGGATATTTACATTTATTTAGTTTTTGATTTGACAGATACAGTTTATCACCTGGTTCTCTAGGACAGGTGTGCTATTTAAAAATACAATGAAACAAGCAGTGTCAGGCTGAATTACAATAACTGGTTAATTTGAAATACATAAACAGGCCTAGGATCAAGCATCAGAACCCCAGACTACACAAAGATAAGCAGTTTAATCAGCTGTCCAGTGGGTCTTGTGGTATCCTGTGCCTCATGAATCCCAAACTGCATTCAAGTTAGAATTTTAAAGGAGAAAGAGAAAAGGCTCTTCTACATCCAGGAAGGGACAATGAGTTTGAGCCACTTAGGCAGAGGATCTCGTGCTTTAAACAGATGAAAAGTCTAACCATGAGGTTCTACAGAAAAAAACCATAAACTATCTCTCCTCTATACTCCTCCACCATTCTATCTGAAGCAGCAGCTGTGTGGTTTTTTCAGTAAGAGTTGGTGAATGCCTGCTAAGGGTAGCAGCACCTACTGGAACAGTCTTGCTGCGATCTGGACAATTTCTCCTGACCTGGAACACGCAGAAGATTGTTCCATTGTGAAAAAGAGACAAACCTCAGCATACAAAAACAGTCTGTGAAGGTACTTGGCAGACTGAGATTGAAAAGTAAGATATTAAAATCATGTATGTGATATATGTAGCCTGAGCTTTAGGCTGTAGCTGATCCAAGATTCCCAGGACTACAATTCTTAATTTACATGACTAAATTCTTGACAGCTTCAGCTTTTATCAGCTGTGTCCTGTTTTTTGAATAAGCTCTCATTTCCTACAATAAACATGTATCATCACTTTACCTGCAGTCTTTGCAAAAATTAAGACTGGTGTGGACTGAAGAGAATCAGATATCCAGACTAAAAAATTATTACTCGAGCCATGTATATAAAAAAACCCCAAAACATTAAAGGAGTTAAAACTTGTGAGATGATCAATTTCACAAGACTAGAAAGATGAGTACCCAGAAAACACAGATATTTAATGGTGGATGACAATGTAAATGAATTAATTTTCACTCCAGAAATTGAATAAAGCTTTCCATTGCCTCATACATCACTAAATCATGTGTTTACCACATTAGCCAAACACCATGAAAGCAGAAGAGACTAAAGCAGATCTTGAAAAAAATTTGGTGCAGATGTAAGAAAATCAATACATTTTCACATGGCTTTCATATAGCATGTTATATTTTTGCAAGCATTCCCTGAATAAAAAGTGAGTTCAATTTTTAAAATGGGAATTCTTATGACCTAACAATTGATACAAATAACACAGAAATGTAGCAAAGAACAGTGAGAGTAACAGGATAGAACACCATCTACTGAAGCAGCCAGATGGAGATTCTGGCTGGCAACTGGAATAAAGTGGTTTTCTACACAAAATCTTTGCACAAACTTGGAGACAGTGAAAGAAAGAACAAATTGTATTAACAGCCGTCATGAATAATGATGAGAACTTTTACAATGTATTTGTTGAAAAAAAATGGAAGGCCTATGAGACAGACTTGCCAGAATAATGCCTCAAATCCAATAACAGCTAATGAGAGTGTTTAGTTAAAGTACCAACATTCAAGAGGAAGAAAAAAAAAAAAAAGAAAGGAAAAAAAACCCCGAGAAAAATAGCTTTCTTCATACAGCAAGAAATGGAACAGAGTGGTTGGTTATTGCTGAGCAATCTTGTGCTGACAGGTCATATCTTGTGGTAAGTGGGACCTTTCTGCAATCCGCACGTAAGTCTATAGCCATCAGAGATTCCTGGTCGGAGAAATGTTTGGGACATTTGATTTTGTCAAGTAGGAGTGAGGCTTGAATTGCACCTGATCTTAGAGAAGTGGCTGCAAACAGCAAAGGTAAGTGATCTGACAGGGAAAAAGTTAAAACTGAAACAGTCAGAACAAGTACTGAAGCCCAAGGTTAAAGGAAAACAAGAAACAGAACCAACACAGAGGCATTCGGGTCCAGGATACACAGAGGGGATGCAGGAGGCTAAAGAAAGACAGGCATATCACTGCTGAAAATCACTACCCTCTCATTTTGAAAAACACAACCATTTAGAGAAGAAAGAAGGTGATGTATGCAGTTATTGAAGACACAGAGATTTCCAATTAAACAGAGCTACACAAAGTGACTTCAGCAAATCCAAGGACCATCAACATGTAGACACTACAGGAAAGAACTGCCAAGAGCTCAATCACCACGTTGGCAGCTATGCTGTTAGGTCAATGACCAATTCTGTTCCAGCAGGATTGAATAGCCAGCTGCAATGCTATCCCTACAACTCTGACAAGGCAGACCATAATACTTGTGAGCAAGAGCTGCCCACAGAAAATAAAGCCATGTTGAGGCCAATGGGCAAATGCAAGGTGTCAACAGGAGACTCACAAAAAACCAAGTGCAAGTCCTGCATAAAGTTCACATCAGCTGACATGCAGAACTGAACAGGTCTGGGGAGCACAGGCTACGGATTTAATCACAGTAAAACATTAGGAAAACTTGAGATGATGCAGGCATATAATGTGTCACAACAGGGTTTATGCTGCGTTGCATTAAAATTTTAAAAAATGTATTTTCAGGCAATGGACTAGAATAACATGTCATATATCCCAGAAGGAGAGTGAAACACAGAATTCACGGGAATCATTGAAAACTATAATGGAATTAAGACTGTCAGTGGCAAACAAGAAGCTTATAAAAATTGAGGACTTTGACTTAAATCCACTTCCTACAGCCTTGCATGGGGAAGTGTCTGCTCCAGTGTCTGCTCACAGGTTACTGCTCCTGTTTCTTTAAGCTGAGAGGTCTGGAGATGTTCAAGCATGGACTGTAGAGGCAAGAGAGAGGTTTATCATAGGTAGCATATCTTTTGTGTTGAGTTCAGACACAAGACAAAAATAGACACAATTGGAGTGTGGTGAAACAGAGAAGTGTTGTGGTGCCAGTTCTTCCCATTTATCCATGGAGAAAAGCAGAAGTGCCTAAGTGACCAACAGACTAAACAGCAAAGGCAAGAGGGGAAAATATGGGTTCCCTGCTCAAAAACAGTGAAACACTGCAGTTTCTCCTTCCAGCAGACAGAAAGTCAGGATTCTGCTTGGTCTCTTCAGAACAGGCAATTGCAGCATAGGAGAGAAATGACCATCAAGCCAAGAAAACAGCTGAAAGAAGCTCAGACCAGGGAGGCACCCTACTGAAGCAAAGAAGCCAAGAGCACAAAGCCATTGCAAACAAAACATCTGGGCTGCTTCCAGCCCTGGAACAGCCACACAAAGGAAACGGGCTAAACTGCAGTAGGACACACAGCATCCTCCACAGCTACCGGCTTGGGGGAGTGAGCTGGGGACAGAACAGTGGAGAAGGTAACTATGGAGTAAATTGTCTTGGTTTAAAAGACAGGTGTCTGCCTAAGGAAGGCAGCAGCCTCCCTTGGAATGGGAAAATGCAACTCCCCTCCCTCCAAATTTATAATTTTGAAATTAAGAGGCTTTCAGGCAGAGATAGGAATAACAGTTCCTTTACTAAAATATATATAAATATATATATATATAACAAAACAATGATACAAAAAAAAACTGGTTTANCACTATAACCTATGACATAAATACAAAAAAAAAATGGATCAAAAGGAGTGATCAGGGCAAGCAAAGAGACTTCTGCTTGTGTTATGTTGAAAGGGCAGAGCTCAAGCTGAAGGATCACTACAACGTCAGTCAGCAACAAAGTCCTCTACAACACCAGTAATAACAGGAAATGACAGATCAGTGTTTACCAAAGGGTTTGCTATTAACAGGCAAATCCAAAACTGTACTGCAGATTGGCAGCCACAAGAACTACACAGGATACTGTATGGGACTTGCATGGTGCTGCACAGGTAGCAGGAGGAAAGCATTAGAGGAGCAGAAGAAATTTTGTCTGTTCCTGGACCACATGGAGTGAATATCAGCCCAAATTATCACATCAGGTAAAAAGGTCCCTTAACCTATGGCCATTTTACTGCCAGGACTCACAGATCCTCTCAGGCTATTTCCCAGAAAGTGAAATTATTTCCACTCAGGCAAAAGGAGAATAAATCACAACAATTTTTACGTGGCAGAGGGCTATTCCTCCTTGCCCAGGCTGTTAATGACTGCCTCAAGCATAAGGCATTAGAGAGGCAAGCTGGAAATGACAACAAGTCAAGAAATCAGCCAAACATGAACCAATTGCACTGAAATAGCATATTTTGATAGAGGTGTACATTAATAAATATTAATATAAATTCTTACTATTTGAAATTCTATCAATTTGTTTTGCATGCATTGATTTTCTTCACAAATCTGCAAATATCAGCAAGGTTCAGCTGGCAAGTCCCTTCTCAGGGCTTTGTAACTGTATGCTCACCTCCCGGGCAAAAGCTGGCATTTTCAGCAATGTTGCCAAAAATTTTATTTATTTGTTTGTTTGTTTAATTTTATTTATTTGTTTGTTTTAAAATCCAACTTCAACTATGATGTCACATTCAAAATGAGTTTTTCTTGCCTAGAATGAAATTATTCCCCATCTCTTCGTATCACATGGACACTGTGAGTTTAAACACCTTTTCCTCTGCAGCTCTTGTGCCTGCTGCAGAACTGCTTTTTACACACTGCTATATCCTTGTGCTTCTACACACCATCCAAACTCCCTAAGGAGCCACTGCTGGACCTCTTGCACTCCTGACTGCTGTCAAATGCCTTTAACCTCCACAGAGCTACATTATTTTTACACCTACTCTCCTAAAAACATAACTGGGCGTATTTCTATTGCATCGTCCCCTTCTCCATCTCTGTATTTCATCCACTTTTTTTTGCCTCTTGTCCATCAGGAACATCCTGCAGAACGTGTGTCTGCCACACCTGGCCCTTCTTCCATGAGCAAAGACCACAGGTGCTACTGGAGTTTAAATAAGCACATAATCCATCAATTCTCAAAATTCACCAGGACACATTACTCTGCTCTTGCCTGCAGCTCTTAATTTGCTTCTGTCTTTGCCATTACTTATGATTAAAAGCCCTGACTCTGTTATTTAACTCCGTGAAGCATGCAGCTTATATGAGATGGCGCACAACGCAGGCTGGATCTTACAACTTGAAACACTTCATTATATTAAGAAGAAAAAAGAGGCTTATGATTAACTTTGATTTCAAGCCACAAAATGAAACAGTTTAAAGCCATTTTAAATATGCTTCTCACAGTAGGAAACAGAATAAACCAACAAAATAAACTAAACATTATAATCAACCCAATTATTACCTTCTATTAGCCAAGTGCTTAAGGGATGAAAAACATCAGCATTTTAACCCGAGTGAAGCACTACAGAGACAATACCCTGGGGAATGGTTTCCAGGCTACTTTCAGGTTAATCCTCAAAAAAGAGTTACCTTTCCTTTAAGGTATTCAGGTGATTGGTCTTACAAGTGTGCGGGTGAGAAATGAAACCTTTGGACTAAGTTTAGGTTCCACTCTCGTCACATGTCTCATGGAAGAGCATCAACAAGAAATACAGCGCATGTTATATAATAGTTTAATAATAAAAACCCACTCACACACACTAATTACAAGAATTACAAAATCTGGCAACAGCATCAGAAGGATGAAGGGGAGTGGCATCCACAAGAAGGATCCATCAATCAAATAAATAACCAGCCAACATCACATCATCCTATTTAGTACTGTGCACAGCTCCAGATCATTGTCTGGGAATAAAATTGACTCCCCCTCCTCCCTGGGATTTAGAGGAGCACGGTGGATAAGATTTAAGCCTTTTTTCTCTCAGTGAAAGGCACAGGAGGTGCCCTTCTGGCCAAGATGAGGGGCCCAGGAGGCCTCAGCTGAACCTCTGCTTCCCACCCTGCTGTGCCCAGGAGAGGCACTGGCCCCTCTCCCTCAGCGTGGGAAACGCAGGGAGGCTCTGCTGAACACCAGAAGGGACTTGCCCTCATCAGTGGGGTTTTTCTTCCCTCTTCCCACTCCCTTCTCCTCTCCCCACACTCTTCTCACTGCTTTCTCAGCTCTGCTTTCCTGCCCAAGGGGAACCGGGAGCTGGGGGATGGGACTCTACTGGGAAATACAATTTCCATAGTAATTCGTAGGCTGCTGAAACACTGAAACTGCATCGTGGAGATGAATTTATCCTTCTGTTTTACGAGACATGCTCTCATCGCTGTATTTAAAAGGCTGACATAACTCACCCCCTCCCCAGCTCCCTGAGGCGGCTCCTCACAGCAAGCGGCCTCAGCTGCCCTGGCACCAAGATGGAGCTGGAGGGGGAAAAGCTGCTCAATAGGCAAAGCCCTGCAAGGTTTTTCTCATGAGAGGGCAAACTAGTGGGAGGTTGGGCATGCCCAGCCCCAGGAGGGCTGCAGAGAGCCAGGGTGAGCAGCCAGGGAGGTTCATGGCTGGGGTGTGAGGGGGTGTGAGGGCAGGGCATCTGCCAGCTTGCTGAGAGGTGTGGAGGCCATGGAGGAGGAGGAGGAGGAGGAAGAGGAGGAGGAGGGGGTCGCTCAGCTGAAATCATCACTGATGTTGTGGCAAAGCCAGTGAGACAGGAAAGTGAAAGGCTCTCAGTCACGTCAAAGTTCACCCTACTCCAGGCCCCTTCTACAGCTCAAGGTGCTGATGGATCTTGTCCCTGCACCCTGGAGTGTCCTCATCAGTTTTCTCATCAGCCTCCCATTGCCTTCCTCAGGGCTCAAATCAATCATCAAAATGAAAACCACCATTATTCTTATGGCTGTCCTGTGCAGGGCCTTGAGCTGGACTTTGATGATCTCTGTGGGTCCCCTTCAACTCCAAATATTCTGTGATTATCCTCACTCTAGGAGACCATCCTCCTTTCTCCAGCTGTGTGTGGCAGTGAGCAGGGCTGAGCTCACATTAAGGCATGGCTGCCTCAAACCCTCATCCCAACCAGTGCAGCAACAGCGCTCAGCTCCTATTTCTCCTCTGCATTCTTCGGGACAACCCTTCTTCCACGAGCCCAAAGTGGTTCATCATTTCGTTGTGATAATGAATTTGTATTTATGCTGGTGCCAAGTCTACCATAAACTACAAAATCTCCCTGGAAAATAGTTTTTTGGCTTAGCCAAGTAAGCCATTTTATTTATGTCGCACTTAAACACCTGAATACTGAATGCTGTATTTAAATGGGATGACAAATCAATACTCAATAGAGGATGTGTGTGAGGAGGCGAAACCCAAAATCCCTCTAGCTTTGCTCCCAAAACATAAATTTGGAGAAGGAGGAGGAAAAAAAGCCCATGAGACTGAATAAAACTCATCTGAACACAATCACTACAAACCTTATCTCTGGAAAACAATTACTATTACAGATTCAATTAATCCTTGCAGTGTGTTAAAATTAATAAAGTAGAAGGAGAGAATGATGGCATAGATGATTTTTGATCAAATTTGAATTTACTTGTTTGATTTGGGAATAAAAGGTTAAATTAAGCCGCTCCATTTTCAAAATCTAACATTATCTACTGGAATTTGTGGTAAATTGATAGTTATTGATTGTCAAAGGTTTGGATAATGGGACTATTTTTTACATACCCAAGAGATACAGAAGAGTTTAAAAGAGACCTACGATGTATCAGATCAAATTGCACTCTTTGGAGTGATGAACAAGTTGTTTCCCAGTTTTCAAAGAATCATCATGAACAGTTTGGGTTGGAAGCGACATTGAAGACCATCCAGTTCCAACCCCCTTGCCATGGGCAGGGACACCTGTCACTGGACCGGGTTACTCAAAGCCCCATCCAACCTGGCCTTGAACACTTTCAGGGGTGGGGCATCCACACCTTCTCTGGCAAACCTGTTCCACTGCCTCACCACCCTCACAGGAAAGAATTTCTTTCCAATATCCAATCTAACCCTGACCTTTTCTCTTTAAAACTGTTATGTCTTGTACTATCACTGCATGTCCTGGTCCAAAGTCCCTCTCCAGCTCTCTTGTAGCCCCTTTGGGTACTGGAATGTGCTCTAAGGTCTCCCCAGAGCCTTCTCTTCTCCAACAGGAACAACCTCAACTCTCTCAGCCTGTCTTCACTGCCGAGGTGCTCCAGTGCCTGGATCATCTTCATGACTCTCCTCTGGACTCCTCCAGCAGCTCCATGTCCTTCTTATTCTGGGGGCCCCAGAGCTGGATGCAGCACTGCAGGTGGGGTCCCGCAAGAGCAGAATAGAGAGGCAGAATTCCTTCCTTTGACCTGCTCCCCATGCTGCCTGTGATGCAGCCCAGCACGCAGTTGACTTTCTGGGCTGCCAGTTCCCATTGCCAGGTCACACCCAAGCTCCTCATAAAACAACCCTCCCACCTAAGGCACAACATAGCACACAGCACGAATTGTAGTGTCAAAGGCCTTCATGCTCACCAAGGGCCCCTGGTAGCCTGCTGTGCACAGGATGAGAGAGTTACAAGAACCTTTCAGGAGTAGATTTACAGAGGACATGGACAGCACCAAGAATGTTCACCCCTACTGAACGTGGATTTCTTACCTCTGATGAAGCTCTGCTGATCAATAACAAGCGTTCACAACAGGACCAAGAGGGCACTTTTATGGTTACGACTGAATGTAGGCGTTTACTGCCAAAATGTGTTAAAAATATTTTCACTGAGTAGATTTTTGTTTTGTACTAAGGCCATATATCAGTAAAGGAGCTCTCAGAATAAACATTTGATGCTGGCAGATTAATTCTCCATGAATAAATTAGCTCAGATTTATGGTCCTGGCATTACATGTGAGATTAGGCATCCCCACAGTGTTGACAGGCTCATCAGAATTGCCTTGACAGTTTAAGTAACATCTTTTGTCAAACTTTGCACCTTTGCTCCAAACCCTGTTTCTCTGAAGTCAGCAGGAAATTCCTATCATGAATGCGAACATTTTGCTTTGCTAGGGATATTTCTGTGACTTTTTTTTTTCTATTTGCTTTCATCTATAATTGCTGATTTTGTTTTGCTTTTATAATACAATTTTTCCTCCTGGAATTAGTTTGTCCCAGTTACAAAACAGTACAAAGTTGGGTAATTCTTATCTTTTTTTTTCCATAATCAATATTTAATTATTTTTTGCCTCAGATATTTACTTTACGATGACACTCTAGAAATGAAGCATGTAAAAACTCCATCAAATGTATCTTCCCCCGCCTCCCCCCAATCATTACAAATATGAGGCACTCACCCCACAGTCAACACCAAAAACTACAACAGGGATGTCACCCCAGTCCTGCCTGAGTGGTACCCAGGGTTCAAGGGAGCAATCTCACAGCTTTTTCATTTCCAAATGTTCCAAATTTCCTGACTTTTTTTTTAGTAGTTGCAATATACAGTAGCAGAGATGTTACATTCCTCTGACAACAGTGGAAGCATAAATTCTGGCATGGAGCTTCTCAGGCCTTACTCAAAGGACTTCCTGGATATGTTTTTAATAAGTTAAGTATATATATGATTTTACCAGATGCAGTTTATTGAATTTCTTATCTGTTCTAAGAGGTCAGTTTTTTACCAAGCACATTATTTATGTCTTGTGTCACCACTCCATAAATTCTTTATGTAGACTCATAATTTAGGTACCAATGTGTGCTATCAACAACCATTTCTTGAACATCCCTTGCTTTTTCTCTGCCACACTGGTTTGTTTTCCTTTCCCTTAGAGACAGAAATGAAGAAGAGCAGCTTATTGCTCATGCTAGACAGAGATTTTGGTCAAGAGGTCTCAAAATGCTCAAGTATCAATTTATTCCTGCTGTCTTATTTGTTAGTCTGTGCAATTTACAATAAGTTTTTTTGTTTTACAGTCACAAGTGTAAATTCCTGTCAAGCTGTAGTCTCTCATCTTGTTAATCAATGCAACTCATGCTGACTTTTCACAGGAGTCCACCATTACTAGAAAGTGGATTATTATCCATCAACAAAGTTTCAGCTCTTGATTACTGACCTAATTAACTCAAAGGGACAGGGTAACGGTGTAGAATTGGTGAATTCTACAAGTTCAAACCATTTTTGTTGTAATACCACAAGAGTGCCAGACCAAGGCGTCTGTGTGTTAATAATCACTGCACTCTGTTACAAGAACCTTTGCAGAGTTTTACCCTGATGATCTGCTTGTATCAGGAAGGAGATAAATCAGTATTTCTTTATGAAAAATTCTAATCTGGGAGGGTGTAGATAGCCCCATTTCCCAACTTCCTCAGGAAAATTCATGGAGTCAGGATTTTCTGTGATTTTTCATTGGCACGATTATTTTATAGTTGTAGAAGTAAAACAAAGGCAATCCTAATTTGAACAATATGTACGGATTGAAAACTAAATCATCGTTAAAGATGAAGAATCACTCTTTGAGCAGACTACTCAGCACAGAGTCTTTCCAAGCATGTTCTTGGAGTAAAATATAGATGTAAAAGTAAGTTACATATTCTGTTACAATCCCTTGAAATTACCACCTAATGTTCATCCAAATCCCAAACTCCCTTAATAAAAATAATTTTATATGCTCATTGTCCCTGAATTTGCCTAGAGAAATAAGACACTTTAGTAAGAGATTTTAAGGTAGTGTTTTAAAAGTATTAATCAAATGTTTGCTTCTTTCTCAAAATACTCTTCTAAAAGATAGCCCTTGCAATAGAAAAGAGGTTTATCACTGAGAGATCCAACCATTAGAAGACTTAATATGTGACCATTGCTTTTTTTTCCCCAGATATTCCTTCTTGTATAAAAATGCTGAAATCCAACCCCAGACCAATGCACTTTAGAAAGGCATCTGTACAGAGTAACACTGAACATCTCTTCCATGTCATATTCTTCAGAAAATAAAAAAGCCTTGTGCTAGACTCCTGTCAGAAGCTGCTTTTAACAGGGAGCTGACATGTTAGCAGTGGTATTATCTATTGGTTCCCTGGGTTGCAATAGGGAGGGAGAATTAAACCTCACTTCAGTTAAGGTTTGCCTCCCATTTCAAAGATTTAAAGTGATATTTGCAGTTTTCTTTATTGCTAAGGGATCTATTATTTGGAAATAATATCTCCAAATGAGATGGATCCTCTGTGGTGACAGTCACTGGCATGGAACAACTTTGCACTTAAGATGCCAAAGGAACCCTGCTCAATTAAGTACAGCTCTAATTGTTAACGTTTATGATTTTTACTGCACCCACACCTATGAGTTCTCACTAACCTCATGATTTCATTGACATTTTACAGCAAAGAATGAGGAACTGTCTCTCCTCCCACAACCGGGTTTTCTTATGCACAGCTGTACGTGGGCCAATATCGATATGCATTTTATTATCTGCATTGAAGTGTAGTCCTGAGGCAATAAATACTACTGCAATACACCTGTCTAAAAACCTCCACTTTTATTCCTCTGTCATTGCGTGGGAACAGGGATATAGAGGTTAATGACGATGTCTTGGTTTTTTTCCTGAAGTGATGATTTAAACCGGAGTGGAAAAACCAACGTTTCCTGGGCTGGTGACCAAATGCCACACCTAACACATCCTCCCTTGCAGTAAAAGAGTTTCTTATTTAGAGCTGCCAGTGTGATTCACCCAGGGGTATGGGGCAGCGGGTGGCTCTTGGGAACCACACACTCCCCTAGAAGGAAGCAAATGTGGCAAGTCAGGAATTACCTTCCAGGTCACTGGGAATAGCTGTCAGAACTGGGACTCAGGCTTAGTATTTCTTGCTTTGATATCTCATCCTAGAATCAGCTCTGATCTGGCTGCACGTTTCACAGCACGTGTTGCCAGCAGGACTGCAGAAGGTGTCATGACAGTCTGAATTAAAACAGAATGCTGTCATTTTTGATTGGGACACCTCAGTGATTGCCTTCATTTCACTTAACACCTACAGGTCTATTTCCCAAGTTCTTTCTTTTGTCTGCTATCCCTATAGAGAGGATGTTCCCCATGAAATCAGATGCAATTAGTATTGTCAACATTAGCAACATCTTTACATCTTCACACGAAACCCCTGCAACACACAGTGAAAGTTAAAATAATAGAAATACTGCTACAGTGAACAAGGAGAAAACCCCTGTATTACCAGAAAACCAGCAGCAACTCTACTTGAAATTTTCTTCCTATTACCAGATGGGGAGGTGGATCAGAGAGAGATGGGGAAAGTAATGAGACATCCAATGAGGACGGCTTCTGTCTCCTCTGATCTATAAACTAAGCAGAGGATCATTTATCGGCTCTGCAGTCCTCCCAGTGTCTCCCCTCCAGCAAAGAGCACCGGGAAAAGCTGCAGAGAGTCTTTCAAACACCTCAGAAAACAGAAACAATTGTGGAAGCAAATACATGAGGAGCCTTTGACAGTTCACAGACACACTTGCAGTCCTGCTTGGATTTCCACCACTGTGTACTAATAGACTGTGTACTCGAGCTGTCTCCACTTCTGCCTCTCATCTTCTGCCCCCAGGCTTCACTTCACACCTGCTTCACTGCTTTGCTTTCAGCTGAGTCCCAGTTGAACAAGCAGAACCACTGTAAAATGTCCCAGAAGCTCTTATGAAAGTGCACTGCCCTGCTCTGTGCACAAAGACTGTCTTCGTGCTCGTATGAAGTTTGAAATGTGGACTCCTGACCTTTTCCCCACAAAGCTACCTCACACAGACCACACACACACTTTCAGGGTAAGAGCTGCCTGTTCTCTGTGTCTGCAGTGTCTGAGATACCAGGGAGCTCTCCTTGGTTACTTGGCAATAAATGCAACTTTATTACTTGCTAACAAATGAAACAGATAATAATGAAGTTCTTCCCCAGAGACAAAATATCTGTTAAATCTACAAGGAAAAAAAATGAACAAGCTCATTTTAATATCTTTGTAAATAGAAAGACCTCCTTAATCAGCATGAAGCCTAAATGAGGTACTTGCTTAGCAGGAACACCTACACGGGAACGGATTTTCAGCAAATTGTCTGAGATGGCCCTCTACTCTGGATAATTTTCAAAGTGATTACTCCATCATGCCGGAGGCTGAGGAGTAGGACATTACAGGTACTAACAGGAACCAGTGTCCTCTATATTACAAGCTGTGACATTCAGATCAATTTTCACAATGTATCACATCTCACTTACAGCTGCATTTGGGCTTCAAAGCCAACCCATTTTAGTACTTAGCTGCACGGGAAAATTAACTGCTGTGGCTACAAAGCAGAAAAAAATACATGGCTACGGATGAATTGATATTGTTCTACTGCATGCACTCTAATCTTAAATAAAATCATTTTTATTCTGAAATAATATTTACTATGAAATTAAGACCTATGTAGCAATGGAAGTACAATTAATCTTTTATAGTTATATTGCTTTTCATACGGGAAAATGAAAATTCTTGCAGCATTGATTATTACCCTGCATTGCTACAGCGATCGATTAACCATTGATGTGTGTGTCAGCATTCACCTTGGCTGGTGCCAAGGTAGCCACACTGCTCATTCATTTGGCAGCTTCTGATTTTTACATTTTCTTCTCAGTCTTCCTCCATATAAGATTTCAGTCTTAAAGGCCTTGGCTACATGGTCACTGTCCACAAAGGAAAACTAGAACACAGCAGCAAATCACTCCAGATAATAAAATGTTTACTAAGGATGGGAATTATTTGATCAAATGTAGACGCTTCTGACTATCTGACGTCTGAGTTGGCCATCCTCATCTCCTTTGATAGCCAACAGCCCTCACATGAGGTTGGATTCCTCTCTTCCTAACGAAGATAACTAAAATAGGTCAGAAGAATTGTACCCTAAACATGCCAATTTCTCTCCACTCACTATCAAGGAAGTCCGGAATAAGTGGCAGAAATAGGGAGATTCACACTGTAGATGACTTGTTTGTATATATGCTGCCTGTATCACCTCTTCGGTGGCTTAGTTTCACTACTGAATAACTGGCATGAAGTTATTTATTCTCCTTTGAAAAGCAAGTTTTATCTCTGTAGGCAAGAAACATTACAGAAGTTGAATGCTTTTAAGAAATTATCTTTTCTGTTTCACTAAATGGGCTAAAATTAATTATATCCAGTTAAAAGAAATTAATTTGTTGAAATCTAAACTGAATTCCTCACAGGAATTATTTAAATAATATTCATAAATTGTTAGTCTGGTGACCCTTTGCCCACAGCCCATTTAAGTTGTTTCTCACATATGATCACCATACTGTAAGAACTGAGTAACTCCTGCTAAAATGGAACAAAGTTCAAAACCATATCTGAATTGCTGAAATCACAAATGGAAGTCTGATGACCTTTTGGTCACTTCTGATGTAAAAAGAAAATCCAGGTTTATGTTTCTGCCCTAAACTCCACAGTTTGCAGTGAAAAAGGGTACCAGGTTTGAGAAGCCTAGTTCATAAAGAATACAGAAATAAGTTGTCACTTATCCTGCTGGGGACAGGCTTTTATTAGACAAAGACAGTGTCACATCCCCAGGAGACCTCTGCCGGAGAGCCCCAGGAATATTCCTTTAATTTATATTTGAGATGACAGGCTGGTATTTCTGTACAATACTGAGCAGAACCACCTGCTTCAACCACACTGGGATCAGTCACTGCCTCTCTCTGCTCCTCCATCTTCCAGCACTCTTAGCTCCACAAGAGTAACTGCATCTGACATCTCTAAGCTCTTCCAAGGAATGTCTGAAAAGCCAGTTGATCGAAATGGCTCTAGAACTTCAGTGCAGAGCATTATTTAATCAGCTCCCCAAAAGGGAAGAAAAACCACACAGAGCAAAAGAGGACAGTAGTAAAAAAATCCTGTTTTACATTTATTCTCCTTCTTTAGTCTTTTTTTTTTTAAAGAAGTTTCCCTCAGTTTAGCTAAGCAATTTCAGCTTGAAACAGCAGACTGCCCTGCTTCCAACACGCCCTCTCTACATCATTCTTATGAATTTGCTTGTCATTGTTCACTCAAATCCATCCCAGCCTCTCCCAGGTCAAGAGGACCTTGACACTAATTCCTAAAAACCATAGAATTACAGTTTCATAATATTGAGTAACGTTTTTATCTACCCCTGTGGAAACTCTGCAGTAACACCTCCTGTAAACAAGCTCTACAAAAAAGAAAACACAAGAAGTGTTTTCTCCTTCACTGCCAGTTCTCACCATTGCCTGTGCAACTGTGGCAACCAAGGACCGGGCCCAAGAAGTCTGTCCTGAGCTTTGGAACTGGTTACTTTGTTCTAAAGGTGTCTCCTTTATTCCAGTCTCCTTCACAAGTTACCCCACCTCAAATCATACTTTCAGGAACTTATGAAACAAGAGTAGTGATATTTCCCATTTAGAAGAGACATCTTCAAAGCTAGTGCTGGTTTGCTGGAATTTATTATGCTGGAACAATCAGATCCCCACCCACTCCTCTTTTTTCTGGATAAGGCTGCAAGCATCTTTCTTCAGAGGACCTGGATTGCAGCACTGAATAAACCTTATACCTAAACTATAAACAAAGCCCTTGAGCCCAAAGACAGAAAAACTAAATCTCTGATAGTCCCAAAAAACACAACGAGAGAACACCACTTAACCTTTAGTTTTGACTGCACCTGGGAAATTCCATCACCTCTGGGCCATTACAGCTGAGCCGATTAGACCTGCTCTCAGCAGGGTTACTCAGGATGGAGGATTAAAACACTGGTGTCAGCTGATAGTTCATCACTTGTAGATGAACAAGTGGGACACTTTTAGATTTCCCAGTGGAGGATAGGCCCTCAAGGCTGCTTTGTGCCTTATCAGGAAGGAAGGGGAAAGAAAAAAAATATAACAGCACTTTGCTTTGACATCTACCTTCAGTGATACAGCACTTTACTCCTCAGCAGGAGGCTCAACCTTGTAAAACAGATTGCTATAAAAAAATTCAACTGTCACTTGAAAATGCTGAAAATTAGACTTTAATGCTGTGTTAGAGAAATTATGTATTTCTTTAGCATTGTATGTACATCAAACTTAAGTTAATCTCATCAGTCAGTTGGCTGAGAAATGAAAAGCTGGTTTTGAAATACTGAAGTGGCTTCATTTGGAGATGGTTTTTAATGGACCAAAAAAAAAATCTATGTACACACATCCCTAGAAATCAATATTTAAACTTTTCAGGAGAAAATAAAGTAATTCTTAATATTTTCCATTTATGAAAGAAGATAATTATTACTCATTTTGGTAATAGGCAGAATGAAATTATTATTTTTTGAACTTGCAAGATTTTTTGATAAGTTTTAGTTTGGAAAAATCTTCTTAAAAGAAAAGAAAAGAAGTATTTTCAACAAATTAAGACCATATATGAAGAGTACTTAATCAACCACTGTATTAATGAAACGCACTTTAAAAAAATAATTTACATCCAGATGACTACTTTTAGGCTGGTACATTTTTTGTTAGATCCAAATTTGCACAGTTCTTATCTGCCTTCAAATAGATGATTTCCATGTCCTTTTGAATTCTTTATCTGACACTGTAGTCATTTTGGAGAGTAATTTTTGCTACCAGTTGGATTGTAAGTTGTAAGTTATGAGGATTTTTTGGGCCAATTACTTTAGTTTCATTCTGTTCTGAGCACCATGGGAGTCCTGCTCTGTAACTTAGGCCTCACAGGCATTAAAGTCAGACTCAGTCATTCATAATTAAGAGTAATGATTATATCATGTCCCAGATCTCACCGTATCTTTGCTTTAGCTGTTCAGTCAGGCTCACCAGTTAAGATAATTTTACTGTGCTCAAAACAAGAGCTCTCCCACCAGACTCCAATACACTGGGTAGCTCCTAACATTCTGTAGCTCTGGCATCTTGTGCTTTGTGGTACAGAATATCTTTCACTGTTGTGCTGGAGAACATTCCAATCCCTCCAGAGCAAGCAGTGAAAATGAGTAAGGTCAAAGAACAGAACAAATCCCACAGTCAAAACACAAAAGAGGCAAGTGGGGAACTAGATGGAATCAAGACCTTTATCCATAATACTGGGTACAGGTTGGAGGAAAGAGCCAAGGAATTCTTGTGGGTAGCCATCAAAGAATAAAGATTCACGGGGAATTGCGCTTGGGGAGGATGAGAAACTACTTTGTATCGTTCAGTCCCATTTTCCCAGAAAACAATTAGACCCAGGCTTGCTTCTGTTTTAACAAAAGTAGGATGTGGTTCTTTGTTGTATCCTGCGAGGATATCAGAGATGGGCCCACAAAACCTATGACAAAAAGGGTTCGTTAGTGGAATGGCCCACAGGCTGAAACATCCCTCTAAGTTAGGGCGAAGTCCCAGAAGACCTTGCACTAATTATGTCAATACATGGATTTCCCCTGTTCGGGATAGGTTTGTCACTCTCCAATCCTTTTATCCCTTGTTTGTACCTTATCCAGAATTTTCTTTTTGATTGTAACCCCCATTGGCTCCTGCTCCTTCTCTGTACCCCCATTGGTACCCTCACCCGTGCTCCGCCCCCTGGCCCTCAACCTATTGGCCCTGATGCTCTGCCCGCCCTCCAGACCCCATATATAAACCCTGAACCCTAGCCTCCATTTTGTCTTCTGTCCCTGGACCCCTCTGCACCTGGACCCTTAACAAACCTTGCTGCTGGACCCCCACACAGAAACCCTTCTCACCTCCTTGCCACCGGCCGTAGCTCTGCTCGC
Source organism: Platysteira castanea (assembly GCA_013397175.1). NCBI lineage: Eukaryota > Metazoa > Chordata > Aves > Passeriformes > Platysteira > Platysteira castanea. The sequence continues at coordinate 387,942 of VYXC01010449.1, read as the reverse complement.
GCATGTGTGCGCATGTGTGCCCCGCTCCATCGGGAATGTGTGTGCCTGCTTCCTTCACCTGGCCCCTCCGTGCCAAAGCGGCTGCCCCCAGCTGGGGACCCTTCCAGAAGGCGGTGGCACCTCACCAGCACTCCACGCTGTGGCACTTGGCACCCAAACAGGGAGCCCTGCTGGTGGTTCCGGAAAGCATCCCCACAGCTTAGCTGTTGGGCAGAAAGTTGCTTCAGTGCTGCCAACACCCCAAGGGCTGTTCTGTGTTTTAGCGGGACACTCCCCAGGGGAGACCAGTAGCCTCCTGGGAGTAGGAGCTTGGTCTGAGCTGGTGGACTACCCTGAGAGCCTCAGCTGACTCCCATCTGACAGGGTGAATGTCAGCGGGGTCACCCTTCTGCCTTTCTTTTCTGTTCTCTCTTTATCTCTCGGCTGTTGCGGGGAGTAACGGGGATATGGGTACTAAGTTAGCCTGTCCCTAGTGAGAAGTTTATCGCCAAGTTGCAGGAACCCTTGAGGGAAAAAATTTCATTTTTCTAAGGGGAAGCTTAAATGCTTCATTCATTGGGTTTTTAAGTTTTTTCCTTATGTCTCTGTTGATTTGATTAAAACACCTCAATTCTGGGATGATGATTGGGGATAAGTCAATGGTTCTGAGGGAGGCGGGAGATGCTTCTTTACAAAAATTTTTTTCCTTTGCTTGTTTTAATTTACTCTTCAGTTCGCGATTTGGGGAATACAGTTGGAAACACCCCAGTTACTACCCAGTTGCCTCAATTCTGGCCCCCATATTTCTCCATCAGTTTCCCCACCAAATCAGGAGCTGGATCCCGTGATTTAATACAGCTATTGTCTCCCTGCTACCTCCCAATTTCTCTCCCCCCTCACCCAAGATGAGACCGGCCAGCTCGTTTCAGATCCTTCCCTAACCCTCTTTCCACCGCCCCAATACCCAGTTTCCAGTTAACGAAACAAAATGGCACCAGTGACATGGCTCGCCCTGCCATTTTGTCCCCTTCTACCCTTGGCTTTCCTGCCCTACCCTCTACCCTCCAAGACGGCCATGGTTCCTCCTTGTCTGTCATCCCCCCAGAGGTTCTTGGGATAAGTTAGACAAGGACAGATTAATTCTCCATTCCCAAGGAACCCTTTCACAGCCTTCATCCTTAAACATCATTAAGTGGCTCTCCTTATTTCCACTCCTCTCTCCTGGAAAAGCCTTCAGTCAAAGAGAAACTGCCAACATGTAAATTTACACCAACTTCACATCCTTTCGATCAAAAGTAGTTCTGAACTTAAAAAGCTTGGTGGTAATTTATAATGCTGTGTAACACTGAAATATCAGCTTTATCAATCTTTTTTTCTTTTACTTGTTACTCTCTGAAAATTGATTATTTTTAAAACACTGTGAATATGTGAATGTGTACTTCAGCTGGCACCGCCTTGCTCTCTCAGAAGATGTGACAGCAGGAAGAAGGTGATGGCAGCCACTCCTGGGATGGGCCACGTGAGGACCTCACTTAGTTCCATGCTTTACTGTGCTGAATGTTCTACAAACCATTGTTAAACTCATAAACCACTGCCAGTATGAACAAATGGACACTTTGGGGATGCTTAGCACTAGTCAAGCAATGGAATATCACAGCACATACTTATTTTACCTCCTCACAGATGCAGATTATGGAAACTTTGCATAAAACAAACTTCTCAGGCAGTCAGTGTAGATTTGTGAAGAAATCATACGACACAGTGGTCTACCAGAGTTCAGATGGTTTCTTTGCTTAAAAGCAAATTAACCAATCATTAAGTTGGAGAGGAGGGGGTGTTTTTTGTTTTTGGTTTTTCTAAGTACACACAGCTAACAAAAGTACACACAGCTACCTTTTTGTCCCAAACCTCACACTCCACAGAACTCTGGCACTGCTTTCCTGTGGAACTGGAGCTGTATTGAAAGTTAGAATTTACAGCCTAGAATGGAAGTCCAATCAGTGCATCAGAGTGATAAGGCCTAACACCAGTGAATAAGCTTCTGCAGAGATCTTATAAACCTGTCCTGTGGGCAAACTCTGCTCTACTTTCAGAAGTCTATTGTAACACTACTGAATGTGGGAATTTGGAAACAAACCACAAGACTTGTGCCCTTATTTGCATGGTAATCCCTTCAATGCTTTTCCATGTCACAGCTATTTCACAGCTTGCAGATATTAGTGTCAACCCTGACTTCAAAGTGAAAGTTCAAGGCCTTTGCTTATGTGTGCACGGGACTCAAACGCAGTAAATGGCACTGGTTCTTTCCCCACAGTTAAGTTCTCTGGCTACACACTTTGAAGTACAGTGCCAAAAAATGCACTGGTTGCAGATCCCCGACAAATCACACTGAATTCTGTCATGGTGAAATAAAATAAATCAAAAGTATCTTTCCTCTGAACAGAACACAAATAATATTCAGAGCTCGAAAACGCACATGAAATCACATTTATTATTAGCCTTCTGATTACAGACAAAAAGCAGGAATCTTTTGTTACATAACATACTGGAAGAGGCCACTTTGCTTGTTCTTCCTTGAAGAACTGGAGTAAGCAGGCAATAACTATGGGAGAAATGACAGGGTGCTGTGCTTCCCTTCTGCTCTTTCTCTCAGCTCTCACTTGCTCTGGGAAACCTGACTTGGCTATCTCAAGGGCCCTGGCCTCTCACACACAGTAGCAGTTCCAGAACCTTAGGTGAGGATGATGCTGTGCCTTAATAACCTCAGAGGGCAGCACTCTTCTGTTTTTCAAGTCCCCAGGGTTTCATTAGAGGATCTGCTAAATCAGGCTTGTATAGTCTGTCATTAACTGCAGAATTTAATTACACTGATTTGCATTTAGCAAAGACTGAAGCTTGCTGAGTTGTTGCTGCTATCATGCTGTGTTTGTCTTTTACTCTGTTTTCTAAGGGTTTGTTTTTGTTTTTTTTTTTTACAGTGCATAAAGGTCAGGGGGACAAACATTCTCAGTGCAAAGCCACTCCTGAAGATGCAGTCACACTGGGGACTTGGATAAATGCTTACAGGTAAGTGAACAGACTCAGACTCAGTAGCAGCACTGGAGTGTACCTACCCCACACATCACAACAGCCAACACCAGCCTGGTATAATCAAAAGAAATTATGAGAAGAGCAAGATGATCCACTGAGACTCTGAAATGCACCCACGAGACATACATTTGCAAACTGCTTATTTAAAACATACCCATAATGTCATTGAGAAAATGCCTGCTGACTTCAACAAGAGCTCTGCTAAGCTTGACACTTTTGGTAATCGCATCTGTGTCGCTGAACTGCTGATCAAGCTTTCTGCTCTTTTAACTACATCACCCTGGATGAAGAATTGATAAAAAAACATCCCAGACTGTTCTGTCACTGTTGGAGCTTCAGTGATCTCACCTGCAGTATTAATGTGGTTTATATGCTGAATATTGACAAAAAGAAGTGATTTCCTTCAGAGTTCTTGCAAAGTGGAGAGTAAGAACTGTGCTGCTGTAGCTGAAAGTCTCTTTTCGTATCTTGCAGGGTCTCTACTGCACTGAGTTCCCACTTCAGGGGTCTGTACAACACCACAGGTCTAAGAAGCCCTGTGAAAAGCTCTTTCTGTTCTTATTCTAAACACAGCCAAACACAATCACTCTGTGCCAAAAGAAAAGACTGCAGCTGGTAAGGAAATTAAATTTACTCCAGATCACCCAGCAATGCATTAAAACATGAATGATGGAGAGATAACGATCAAGACATGCATAAAAAGTGTATCAGAGAGCACTTTAAAAGTTTAAGGCTTTATCTAAAAGAGCAAAAACCCACCTGGTAACCACGTCTTTTTTCTTTTTTACTAGGGAACGGATTAATAAGAAAAACAGTGTATTAACAGTGCTAATATGACATCTACTCTCTATTATTCATTTATCTCACAGCTCTTTTGAATCCCAGTAAATGCTACACCTCTTGCCAATTTTTTTTTAAATGGAAGATTATAATTCTAAAATCCAGGACATTCAAGATAGCTCATAAATTTTACTCCAGTGCAACCCACCCCTTACTGGGTCTTATTTCCCAAAAATGCAGAGATCCTTCACTAAGAATCTTCAATATGTCTTCTCACTGAAAAAGTGAAAGCTTCCTACAGAAATCACTCCTGTAATTCTTGCTTTCACACCATCAGAGTTTAAAAGATCGTATATTAGAACATAGAATTGTGCGTCTTTTGTTTTTTTACATTTGAATATATTTTTCATTATGATTTCTCAACTAAACCTGCATTGAAAAGCTCAAACAAAAATCCAGAAAATCTAAATTGCTTCACTATCTTTGCACCCATGCTAAACCCATGCTCAAAAACATAACAGTGTTTCCTATTAACAAGATATGAGGTCTACTGCAGAGACTAGCAGAAATTTTAAGATATGAAGAACTTGTGGTAATTTTTTCACTCTCTCTGAAATTGCTTTCAAGCACCTGGAATGCACTGCTAACCACTATACAGAAATGATCCTGTTTAGACTATTAGATTTCAATTTACATCAGAGAAAAATGCATTTGTGAAGTATTTATATACACAAAGAAGCATAACATTAACTGCACAGTGGAGATGTTATCACTTACAGCCACTGAGTGCTTCAACTACAAATTAGAGGATAATTAATTTAAAATAGTCCTGTACTAAAACACAGAATAGAGTAGTTAAAGGAAAAAGCTGTAATAGTTCCCATGGTAGAATTTTCTTTATTGAAAGGACATGAATGCTACATCAATTTGCTTAACAATGAAAGTTTGGAACAGGTTGTAGGGTAGGGTTTAACCTCACACAATAAAGGGCCTTAAGCAAGACTTAGAGGCACACCTTGACATTAATCCCAAATTTGTCTCAGCCCCACCTTGAGGTCCTGTTTCACCAGACCTCTTTTGACTGGATTCCTGAGACATAAAAGTGAAGCCTGTAGCTCGTTTTTAACAGGATTATAAGCAATCAAAAATGATTTGATGCATGCTTTGGGGCAAACACAAACAGTTGCGGGAGACCCACAATCCCTGAAGCTGGGACAGGGCAGGGTTAGAGCAGGGCAGCTCCCAGCACTCGCTGCATCACTGTTGTGTAAGACCTGGCCCGCAAACGCTCCCCCACATGGGCACCCCTCCACATGACACACTCCCCAGGGCGTTCCAAGGACAAAACACCATGCAAGTTGCTCATGCACTAAAACATTTACAAGTTCAAAGCCTTAACTTCCACGTAGCCCTCAGATGAGGGAAATTATGCCTGCTCAAGCCCAAACTGTTTCAACTGCATATTTAACTTTCCAGCAAGCATATTTTTCTTATGGAATAGGCCTTTTTTTTAATATGCAAATGATGCGTTTGTCCTTTCTAAATTTTTCTTTATACATTTAGGTAGAAACCCACAGTGTAGTTGGCAATTACAAATAAGAGATAACCTTTTACATGGAGAGAATTTCATTCTTCTCAAGCACTTAGGAAGACACTCATGTTGTTGCAATGTCTTTTCCTTCCACCCCATTTACTGAGATATTAACATAAATTTATTGTAGGTTTTTAACTTCAGGTTATTTGATGTTTTTCAGCATATTCAAGTATGTCTGTAACCTCAGTGCACACACTTGGAAAAATGAATGCATATAACAGCAGTGAATAATATATATTCATTAAACAAAGTTGTATCATTTTGAGGAATACTTCATGTTTCCTAAAGCCAAACTGGCAGAACCCTCATATTTCAGGTAATTGTGGTCTTTGCATCTGCTTTCCATTATGCTGCAGGAATTCTGTGACAACAAACCAGATATCTTCTGTGCTATTTCAATGACACTCAAGAGAAACAGTCATTCATACTAGACATTTTCAAATGCCTAGGTAAATTCTTAGGGTTATTAAGTTATTTTTCATGTTTCAAGACATTATTTACATGTAAAAAATGGTATTTTTTATTTTAAAACTAATAGGAGGATTAGTGGTGGAGAATTTTTTTACAGTGGCAAAAAACTGAATTTCATAGCAATCCTGAAGTACGGCATGATTTCCCACAGTATTCCCCAATGATTCCTTTTGTTTCTTTATTTCCCCAGGAAATAGTAACCTGTGAATGTAACAAAGTAAATCAACACCTGTGCTTTACTTCAGGATTGTGTTGCTATTAATGTTTTTCACCTTCTAATGATGAAGAGAGACTTCCTGTTGTAAAAAACTGTGCATAACTCACAAAATGGGTGGTGTTTGAAGGACCCTAAAAATCATGTTGTTCCAACCCCCTGCCATGGGCAGGGACATCTCCCACTAAACCAACTTGCTCAGAGATCCATCCAACCTGACCTTGAACACTTCCAGGGATAGAACATTCACAGATTCTCTGGGAAAACAGTTTCAGTGCCTCACTACTCTCACAGTAAAGAATCTTCCCAATATCCAATCTAAACCTGTGCTTTTCCAGTTTAATTCCCTTTTAAATCCATTACCTCTTTTCTCATCACTACATGCCCTTGTCAGAAGTCCCTCTCCAGGTGTCATACAGCCCTGGTACTCAAAAGATCTCCAAGGTCTGCCCAGAGCTTTCTCTTCTCCAATATGAACAATTCTAACTCTCTCAGCCTATCTTCTCAGGAGTGGTGCTCCAGCCCTCTGAGCATCTCTGTGGTTTCCTCTGGACTCACTTCAACAGCTGCATGCCTCTTTTGTGCTGAGGACCCAAGATGAATGCAACACTCCACGTAAGGCCTCACAAAATACAGATTGCTGGAAAGCACACCACTGTTTCCCCAGGAAACTAAAAAACAGCTTTGAAATCGCTTTAATAGAAGACACGCAACTTCAATTTAAAAAAAAAAAAAAAAAAAAGAGTTTACAGCCAGCTTCTTCTGCCTGTAATAAAGCTGCTATCTGTAAGCTACCTCCTGCAAAAAAGTCCTCACAGAACCAGGACTCAAATTTGCAGAGTGGTTATATCATCCAGACTGATATTAATTCTGAAGAAAAATCGGGAGTTTTGAATTATTAAGGAAGATTGTCATTGAAGTTTTCATTGAACATCCATATCCTGAAGCCATATAAATGTCACAAAAAGCCACAGCACTTTGGCTCTGATTCAGGGCAATTCTTAACTAGTCAATCAAACTACTTCTGTATTTAAAGCTAAGTGTGTGCACAGTGTTTCCTGCTAAATCAGGCCTCAGATTCCCACTTCATTTTATGAATCTGTGACTATCATGCTTCTAAGCAGAATCGAGGGTCTTAAATTCCACAGAAAATCCTTATGGACCTCAACAGAACCTGCTTTGTCTATATAGAGGGAAAACTACTACATATCAAACTAGGAATTCATAGTCCATTTGCTGTTCCATGTCAATTTCCCCACTGAACAGTTGGTGGCCTTGCTCATTATAAGTTTAAACACTTTCAAAGTATATTATTAAACAGCAAATAAAGTTTTTCTTGATAAAGGCTAAAGACCTGTTTACCTTGAGATTTTTGGAATGCTATGTGTAAATTTACTTTGTAGATCGACAAGTTACGCCACATTACGTATCTGCAAAGATAGTCCCTTATGGAATTAAATGCCTTTAATTTAATTTAGCTTAATCCACTTCATTAGTAAAATAAACAAAATAAAATGGAGGCTACTTTAATTCTGAATGAGAGTTCTCTATGGCTTAAATAGATAACTGACAACTTTTCAGTTAATTTACAGAATCATAGACTTGGGTTGGAAGGGACCTTAAAGATCATCTCGTTCCAACCTTCCTGCTATGTGCAGGGACACTTTTCACTAGACCAGGTTGCTCAGAGATCCATCCAACTTTCTCTTGAACACTTTCAGGGATAGAACATCCACAACTTCTCAGATGAACTTTGCTGAAGATCTCCAAGTAGATAGTCTCTGACAGCGGCCAAACAGAAATAAGAAGAGGCAGGCGGTCTTGTATAAATACTCCCCCTCACTTGCAACACGCTGGTAAGGAACAAGGCAGAGAATAGCAGTGCTGTGTTTTCATCCTGGCTCCTGAATGGCCAATTGTTGCCATATTTTAAAAAGATGCCATTCTCGTGGCACTTTTGGAGCAAGCCTCTGTACAGTTCTTTGCACACAGGATTCCATTACAATCAAATTAATCAAATGGTCAAATGAATACCAGTGTGCTCTCAAGAAGAGGGCTGAGGTTTGTTGGCTACAAACCCGGGGAATGGGGCAGGCACTGGCCCAGCCATGTGCTGAGCACACGCTCAGTCTTCCTGGCTGCCGGAGTTGGGCAGCGCCCAGCACCGCGGACAGCGCCCAGCACCGCGGACAGCGCCCAGCACCGCGGACAGCGCCCACTCTCTCCCACAGCCTTTAAAGCCTCGCCAAAAGCCCATCCAAAGAAATGCCTTTGAATCCCGATCCGGCGGGTGAGGTAGCACAGCACTGGTCGTTCTGAAAGCGTAGTGTTCAGGCTGGGCTTTTCCAGGCCACTTGGAGAATTATTCTATTTCCGGAGAACCCGGCATTCAAATCTCATCAAGGCTGTTGGAAAACGTTCAACTAAGCAGCAACTGTTATCCTTTAAAAAGGATGCTCATCCTTCAAAGCTCCTCACTCAAAGCTCACTTAAATAATGAGTTGATTCTGTGATTCCAAATGTCCAAGGCTTGAAGGGAACCGCAAGTGAACTACACCCCGAGTTTCTTCCTTGCTTCTGTAAGTAAAGACTGAGGAGGAATTCTCGTAATATTCGACCTGAATGTAGAAACACCTTCCTGGTGTGCTCTGCTGTCAGTTAAATACACTCAGGATTAGGTGGCTTTATTCTTAAGTTCTAAAGGCATTTTTTTGTGCATGCATGGTGAATACAAATACTACTTCTCTACAGAAAGAGTCAGCAAACCTGCTTTTGTACAGGAGCAGAGGGCTGACATCTTGGTGTAAGTGCTGAGCTGGACTTAAAATGGACGAGAGGAGCAGTGAAATAGTGCAAAGAATCAGTATTTTTTTTATAGCATCTGTCATCCAAGGATGTCTAAATGCTTTTTAAGTTACTACTCAGCAAGCTGAACAATACTCCCTTGTGACAGACAAATGCTAAGTTGCCCACTTCACAAATGGCTGAACACAGATACAATGAGGCCCATTAGAGAGAATTTTCAGAAATAGAGATTTTTTTTCACACCAAAGTAGCTGCAAATCCCTGCCACAAATATGTTACAAAGAAGCAATATACCTTATTCTTCAAAGCAGGATCATACTGCATCAGCAGCCAGCCACAGACTGAACCAATAGACCACATCTACCATCAGTGCTGGTCCAGAATACCCTTGTCTCCAAACCGGCAAAATAGATACCCCCTCCACACTTGTTTGACAGGCAAGCAGTCAGCTTTGATATATATGAAAAGGAGAGAGGACATGGTATTGTCATGTAGATAGAAAATTCAGGTAGATAGAAAATTCAGATCCAGGAAGACACGCTACGATGAAAAGAATAATAGAAACCCCCATATTGCCTTCCACTATTTTTACTGTCTCACAAAATCAAGACACAACATTAATTTTGTTCAAGTTTGCAAGTCTGTAACAGTAACGCCTGTAGTAGCTGTTTTGGCACAAGTATTAATACTTCACCTTTAGGCAGGTTTGAAAAATCAATATACTGTGAGTTTCCACTAGAGACAGTAATTAAAAAATCCAAACCAACACCTAAACCTTCAAATGAAGTGATTCTTTTATATAATCTGCCCAATGACTGTCTGAAGTTTAATTGCTCTAACTTTTAGCATTGAATAATAGCCACCTATACAACAATCTGATTAGAAAGCACAGATTCCATTTGTTATAATTAAAAATCTTGTTCAATGCCTTTTACTTCATTGGTAATTTGGTCGGAAAATTCAGAGTCATTTATGAAAGTGATAATCAGGGTCATTTATAGATCACACTACCATACTCACAGCCCTATGAGTCTCTGCTGTGCAATGCTGGGGCAGATTAAATCTAAAGGAAACAAAAACCTTCTCTGCAACAAACCATCCTTTAGTCTATTTGGGTCAGTCCACTAATAGCCAGGAATTCTTGCCCTTACAACAGAAAAGACTGCAGACTGCATGGCTAGAAATACAAGGTCCTTCTGCACTGCAGCTTTGCGATGAAGTATCAGTTCTGATTTTCAAAAAAGCCCCATCACTTCACTCTCAATAGCAGTTGGCATCCAAACTTCATGATAGGGTGTACAGAAATATGCACCTACACTGCCAACACCTAAATCTAGTGCTTTGGATTCAGTATTTATCAACTGCAGTTTGCAAAAATATGTATGGAAGTACTCATGGCCACACTGCTAAATGAAAAAAAACCAGCAAGAAATAGGAACATCACAGTACAACATCCAAATTCTCTCCTGGTGAAGTTGAAAAGACTGTCTGCCTCTCCCAGCAAAATAAACCCATGACCTACATATACCATAGCACTGTAATGGTACAGAGAGACAAACCAAAATGGTACAGAGAGGAGGGCACGATTTTCATCCCACAGTAAATTTGTGATCACAGAAAAGGCCTGAAGAAAGTGGAGTGTGGAAGCTAGATCTTCCATGCTGGGGAGGAAAACAACCAGGTTAGGACTACAGCTAAAAACTTTGTTACTGAGGCTTTCATAGAGTTATATTAGACAATGATTCAGAAGCACACAGTCCATGTAAGGAGTAACAACACTGTAAGAACTAAAACAGTATTTAAACCACTAATCCTTTGCAAATTAGCTCCAAAGAACTGATTGAATGCTATGCTTCAGTATTTTCCTTCTTTTTTCTTTTACTTCCTTCTAAAGGAGATCACATGACATATAGTATAAGCTTTGAGGGGTCTCCTGTATGAAAAAACAGCAAATCTCCAGGCCAAGCTTTTGTGCACAAGTCTTTTTTGGGTCAGTTGGCACCATTCTTGTAGATCCCCACCAGCTACCCTGGGACACTGGGATCTCTCACCACAAACACACACCACACCCAACCACCCCCACAAATCTGCCATGGAATAGGAATTACCCTAAGAGATACCATTTCTCCAGGAGCTGTTTGTCCAAAGCCAACACATACATCTCAGCAGATTTAACAAGGCAAACAAAGACAGAATAAACTGTATAGAGAACAAGTTAACAGGGTGAGGACTGTGATCAAGGTCAAGTTTAAATGTAGTCAGGGTGTGACAGTAGCTCTGGTAGATCTGTGCTAGAAGGTGTGGGATGATATTAGATTAGTCATAGGAACATGGTGCTCAGAGCAGCTGCCTGACCCAGTGCCAGTGACTGGCTACTTGAAAACAGGATGAAGAGTGCCTTTATGTGCTGTGGTTTCACCTTGGGCATCATTTCCCTCTCTGTGCTCATCTTGAAAGACACAGCTGCATATGATAGGCATGGAGAACCAAGATCTAAATGGGTGCTATGGTACCAGAATGATTACCCCAGATGGGATCTGGATCCATCCAGGCATGTTAGGAAGTTCTGTCCATTTGGAGATCTTAGAATGGTCTACTTGAAACCAAACCGTGGCACATGCCAAGGACTTCAGGGATGCCTGCAGTACCCATCAGTGCACTCTTGGTAATGAATGACTTTGAAAGTACATTTTTTAAAGGAGTATTCATGGTTGCAAAGGAGATATCACATTCTTATTGTAAAAGCTGTAATGACTCCCTGGGGCCTCAAGATAGAGAAAGCTACACACACCCATTACAGGTGTCAAACAGCAGTTCTCTTTCTGAAGAAGACAGAGAAACAAGACACCCCTCAATAACTTTCCATCCTGTAGAGAGTTCTGGTCTAAATCCTGCTCACTTTATCCCTACCAACAACCTGAAAGGAGTCAAATCAGGCTAGAAACACCATGTTGAATATTAAAAAGGTTGTGAATCAGATTGTGGTCTTGAATAAGCAAAGAATGAATTAAGAACAGATGAATAACTTGTGTCTAAATATGCTTTTTTCAGTCCGTTCAATTTACAATACATTTTTAATGGTATTGACAGGCTGTAGATGGATGGGAAAATTATGTGCTAAAAAGCAAAACCGAGGTGAGAAAAAGAAAATTAAATCTCCATTTAGCAGAAAAATTATTTCAATATTTGTTTTCCTTCCAAAGCAAGATGAAAACAAGGACTGTTGAAATTTCCCAGTAAACAAAATTTCAGTTCCCATCAATCAAACTCTCATTAAAACTGAAATCATTAATTTGCCACATATTATTTATATAACATAAAAGCAAACAACCATCAAGGATTACATTTCAAACTTTTTTTTCTGATAGCAGACTTTGACAGAGTACTCTAATTCATCTTTTTCTAAACACTGCATTCTCAAAATCACAACGTTCCTGTATTAGGTTAATGGCAAAACCAGAGAAACATATGCTTGATCTGAAAATTTTATACTAGACTCCACTATTTGCCAGAATTTTCTCATCAACTGAAATGCTATCAGTTTAGGATTTTGCCTGATTCAGTAAAAAAAGTTAGCTTCTGTGCACTATCTGTGACAAATTCTGCTTAGATTCCTAATAAAACTGACTCAGCCACAAACATGGACATGAATAGAAGATATTCTCCTCAGTTTTCTTTGTAATTTGGCATAAACCTGTTCTACAAGTGTCACCTAACAGGTATTGTACAGACTTACAAATTCCTATCATTCATTATTGAACACTATATATTCAATAGATCAATGACATTTGTATCATTTAATGTAATTCTAACTATAGACATGCACTTAAACTTAGCACAGTAAGATACAGTTTATGTACTCAACAAATACGGAGGGATATTATGGAAGTTTAAATTCCACAGTCAAAACTTCGAAAGAAAGGGAATGGAAGGAATTATTACCCCTCTTTTAAAAATGGGGAATGAAGGTAAAGCCCAGTGAGAAGCTCCAGGAAGGACGTGGTTCCCACAGAAGGAGGTTGTAGAGCTGCTCTGCAGGGACACAGCTATCCTGTGTATGGCAGCAGCATGAGATTTGTCCAAGGTCACACAAGAAATCAGTATCATATTCCCTCTAAATTCAATTTTTTGTGTGTCAATCCAAGTGTATTCATTGCAGGACACTGCTTCTCCTCAGAAACCATGAGATGTCTCAGAGTCTGCGTGAAGGAGATCAGCTGAGGATACCCCAGTGGCCCCTGCTCAGCACAGAGCGTTGCACCTGTTGGCATTTAAACACGGGGTTCCCTTTAAATTTCACTTTTTATGACTAGATCAAATGCAACGCCCACTGGTTAAACATCTCACCTTCTCAATCCCATGCAAAGGCCCTACAGTTCAACAAATTGTCTTGCGCATCCTGGAGCCTCCAATAGTCAGGAAACTTTTAAAGCCATTTGACTCCATGCAGCTGTGGCAGACAAACCAAGGGGGAACAGTGAAATGTTACCACACTCTGCAATCACAGTGGACATCAAGGGCAACATACACTGCGAGAAGAAAACTGTGCAGACTATGGGGCTCAAGTGACACATTCATATAAAAGATTTACTGTTCAGATTAACATGCTGAATTTTGATCAGATGCTTTGCATTTCATTACCATAGGTTAGTCCTTACTCTCGTTTATAGTCAAATCTCTAGACTTACTTTTCTCCCCATGGCAGGACACATTTGCATTAACAACTTCTTAAGTTGCTCCATATCAGAGCAGTGTGGCACGGGCTTTTCAGTCAGATTGCATTACATATACTATCCCTCCAGCACAGCACACACAGAACTCCATCAATATTCTTTTGCTTCTCATCCCAGTCTGTCCTTGCTGTAGCTAATTGTTAATGCCTTTCTTCTCATCATGAAGTTGTTTCTCTACAGAGAAACCATTTTTGCCTCTTCTCACACCTTCAGCATATATTCCTACTGCTTGCAAACAAAGTGTGTAACAAACCATTGTTCAGGACTTTCACTAATAACAATTCTCTCTGCCTCACACTCTCTTGTCCTCTCACGGATGCATGAACTCCATTTTACTGATGACGCAGAATCTCAAATGGACTTTCCTGCTGATGGTGCTCTGTCTCACCTCATATCATAAAGTGTCTCCCTGTATCTCTTCTTCACCCTTGCTGGTTTTACTCTCATGATTTACAGCGTTTACAACCAGCCTTTCCAAAATTAATGCCCTATTTACCCAGAGAAATGATATGGCTTGGTTAGTCTCCCTTTAGAAGGACTCTGTCTAAAAATGGAAAAGTAGTAAGGCTGAAATGGTATTCAATTAATAAATAATTAAAGGTTAGCAACATAATTAATGTTAGTCCATACAGATTTCTGGAAAATAGGTCCTGTCAAACAAATGCAATTTCATTTCTTGATGAAATTACAGATTTGATTGATAAAGGTAATGGTGTAGGCATGATAGACTCAGACATTTGGAAACACACTTGGCTTCATTATTTGAACGCATTCCATCACTGGATTTTGACAGCTCCCAACTGCCCTGCTCTCATCTTTTCCAGTCACATCTTCCAGTGGCACAAGTGCCATCACATGGTTGGGGAGGTCAGGAGATGTGACCTTCCCCCATACCCAAATCGTGTGTGACCTACCACAATTACAGACACTCATTGTTAGCATGCAGCAACTGACCAACATCTATTCCTGAGCACGTGTGAAATGAGCGTAACAAGCTCCAGTGCAATGCCTAATGGAAGAAAATGGTATTTATTAGCAAAATTTGAATATGCTGGTTTTATCCACTCACCCATTCTCTCCCTCTCAGAGTTCATCCATCACAGTGTCAAGTGCACCAAGATGTGTGTTCAGGTAGTCTGGCTGAGATTTGCAAGTGTCACGGCAGACAAGGGGTATCAATTATTAAGTTCTCATCACAACACTTGTTTTTTTCTTGACTGGTAATGACAAGTTAGTTTTTTGGCAGATCTTTTATAATTTTTATGAGTCAAAAGTTGAAAACAGGTAGTCCTTTGCTTCCAAATCTTGCCTACTTAGGCATTCCTAAGTATTAGTACGGTTGCAGCTCAGTAGCTGACTTAGGTTATATGGAGTATGTCTGAAAAAATAAAGATTTGTTCGGCTGGTGTAGCTCCCTGTTGGCATAACAGGAGAAAGAATTGTGATCACACACACAATGTGCTAGTACCTTGTGGCCTTTTAGTGTCCTTAGAAAGTGAGGCCTGTGCTGGAGAGATGCCTGTACTGTGACTTTTGTCAGAGCTCAGGCCTCCTGGGCTTGACAGTACAGCACATTCTTCAGTTTTATTGCTGGGAATAATGTTCTTTGTTATCAGCGCAACATTCTTCTCACACTTACTTTGCTGGTTTTTCCAGTGTTTACAGAGACATATTTGCATCTATATTTCGTTCATATCGATGTTAGTATTTCTGCTACAAGTCTCTACATATTTAGTTACATGAGAGGAAAACCAGCTTACTGCAAGAATCTGTAAAAGGAGAAAGCACAAGATACAGAATCCAGCAGAGTGGATGTGCCAGTCTGACACATTTACAAGGCACAAGAGAAATAAATGAATTCACTTTTCAAACAGCAAATGTGTTTACTGGGCTTAGCCTGTGTGATCCAATGGACTCTCCTAGCCTCAAGCAGAATTTCTGCAGCGTACACCAATAACAAAAATGCTGTGCTATGGTTACTTTAGACAGCTGGGAACTGGACTTGGTATCCTCCAATCCAGCACATCCTATGAGCTGCAAGTTCTTGATGTGCCTGTCCATGAATTCACCAACTGCAATATTCCTTGACATACAGACTCTACCCACAAGTGGAGATTGCACGTGTCCTGACTACAAATTTAACTCGCTCTTTATTTCACTCTAGGAATCAGGATTTGAGCATCTGTGTTTCACGCGTGGCTATTCCACCTCCAAGCTGCTTTCCAAGCAATGCTGCTAGCTCCCTGGAAAAGACACAGTTCACCAAGACAGCCCATGCCAGAGCCTGCCCCACAGAGATGGTGCACACTTAGGACACATCTCTCCTTCCTACTCTGCTCCAGCCTTGTAGCCTCAACCCCTGCATGCAACAAACACATATTCACACATCACAGAAAATTAGCTTTCAGGACTGAATCCTGTTCTTCAAGCTGAAAAAAACCATAGAAATTATTTCAATTCCAGTAACAATGAAGCTGTCTGGGGACAGGGGAGGTTCCTGCCAAGTGATGTGCAACATGGATGCATCAGTCACCTCCAGAGAGTGCCTGAGTGGTCACAGGCTGGCTCATGGCAATTCCTTATGCAGCTGGGCTCTGTTCCTCCCACAGCACCCAAGAATGAGCGAGCAGGCAATGCATGTTAGCAGCCATCAATAACTATCAGTTTAGGATGGATTCAAACTGTGACTGAAGATGCGAAGCTTCCCCTTACAAAAATGCAAAATGCCCCAAGCCTTCCAGTCTTTCCACTGCTCTGCCTTTCTGCAGTCACATCTATTCATAGCGTGTCTTCTTCACTCCAGCAGGAAGCAGAGAGCTCAGGAGAGCACTACGGCCATTTGTCACCATCCTGCAGATTAGCCCACTTTGTCTCAGTGCTTTCAGTGATGGCACTGTTAATATGAAATGTTTCACTAGCATATAACTCTTTAAAAACTTACAGGGTTAGGCTAAAACCAACCAAATACCACACCTGAATGTGAAAATTAAATACTAGGAACTCTCTAGATACCAGAAATTCAAACATGATAGAACTGTATAAATGGCGAAAATAGGGGAAACTTTAGAGGAAACCAAAGCAGCCTCTCTCTGAAAATACTGGAAAGCTAAATTTTGTGCTGCTGAATTCAAGTAAAATTATTATACTCCTCCTCATCTATTTAATATGTCCCTAAAAGTGTGTGTTTTTCTCCTCTTTTTAATCCATCAGAAAACCAGAATAGATAATGTGATGCTCATTGCTACATTTTTACACTTTGGCAAGTTCCTTCTAGGCATCTGCAGGGTCATTTTCTTTTCTTCATTTGGTAAATAATAACTCCCTTATTTCTACAATAACCCCCTTATAATTTCCATAGATGGATTTCTATGCCTCCATCTCATCTTGCTTGCTTTATTGAACAGATGAATAGATCACCTTTGACTTCAGATAATTTTGCCTTTTCTTGCAAGACTCTTGAGCATCAAACTCTCTTTTTTCCTTCTGTTCTGAATTAGAATTCTTTTGATTCCACTTTTTTTTTTATTGTAGACACAGGCACAACAGACTCTAATATCGCAGAGAAGCCTGTAAGGACTTTGTATTTTATGAAAAATATCTGCAATTTATACTTACAGCCAGCTTCAAACCTTAAACACTCCACATCACAACCAGGTGAGTTTTAAGGACAAATACATGCATAATTCATGAAAGCATAACCATTATTGGTAGCTCTGTAGAATAAATAGTCCTTGGTAGACACTGTGCATTTGAAGGATGCACTGTATTCATGCTAGCAATATAGAGCCAAATTTGTATTTATGGTGTACTTGCAATCCATTCAATTCTGTTTCCATTTGAACACACTGGTGAAATACAGTGCAATACTCTGTTTCAGTTACCAGAACAAGATGCACAACTCGAAGCAGAGCTCCCGATAGCCAGAGAGCACAGAAGAGCTGATGACTGCACAGAGTCCACCAGGGATCTTGTTATGCCAATCTAATTAACCTGGAAAATGCTCAGCTAGCACCATGCTCTGGGCTCGCACACAGATGGAAAATGGGCTGTTCAACTATTGTGTGTGCAAGGCAGGCTTCTCATAACTCCCAAGTCAGCAGAAACATTTAAGCATATGCTTACCATTAATGTTAAACAGGTGCTTAAGTACGCTGCTGAACAGGGAACATAACAAGGAGCACGCCTCTGGAGGACGTGATTTTTGCTTTAATTGCTGTTGCATAGGATTTATTTGATACCCCTGGATATTACCAACAGCCTCCTTTCCCTACCAATACTGCAATTCTGTTAAAATTTGAGTAGGAAAATAGTGAGAAATGCTCTTATTATTAAAAAAATCACCAAAAAACCCCCAAAACCAAAACAAGATATATCTGTAAACAGGACATCTGGAACATAGAGGAGCAAATTTTAAACTTCCTGGAATCTTTTTATAGATTTTGATTCCTACAAAAATGTCTAAATCTAACCAAAATGGACCATACTTAACGATGTTGTTAACACATTAAAATGTAGATGTACACAGTTTATGCAAATGAAATAAAATGCACAGAGAATAACATAAAATCAACAGAGAATATAACAACATGAACTTCTCTTCCCTGAGAAAAACTCTAAGTAGTGGTATCAAGAAAGGCTCAGTCATACTGATATGAACTACAATTCATTTCTGAATTACTGCTCTATCCACAGCATTTTATACATCTTTCATGTAGACCACAGATCCAGTTTTTAACAGAGTCAATAAACTCAGAGCTCATGAATAGTCATACTCCTGCATTACAATCACTTGCTTTACAAACTAGATCTTCATAAGTGGTACTTTCAGCCCCCTCACAGCCAGATGAGAAGGCATTATTATGAGCATATTTTTTACATCCTTATAATTAGGCACTAGGAAAAAGCAATACAAGCTTATTTCTAGGTTAGTTTGGTTATGCCATAGGCTGCAGAAGAACTACTCAGTATTTACAGAAAACATGCCAAACTGTAATTTCAATTTTTCACCATGTTTTTAATATTGTCAGTCCCAAATGATAAACAAATAAAAATGTTTCATTTTCAGCATGTTTTCCAGTTTAACATCATCAGTGAAAACAAACACAAGCAAAGTGGAGGCATGCAGCATGCTCTGGAGAACAGCTGATGGAGGAGCTCATGGGGCTCTCCATGGGGGACAACTTATAAAACGAGATGAAGTAATAAAACAGAGTGCTTGTCTTAACCCCCTCACTCTGCTTTTCTTCTTGCTTTCTTACCACGCAGTTCATCTTCTCTTTTTCTTGTCACCTGCAGTATATTTCACTGCTGTTATCTTTTAAAAATTACTGAAAATCCCTGGTGACACAGAACATGGTGGGCTTACGTGTTGAGACTCAGATCTGAAAGCACCTGAGCCTCAGACAAAATTCTTACTCATTTCAGCAGGAGTAGTAAACCCATTAAGTTTGGCAAAAGTTTTGCTTGAGTAAGTGCTGAATAATGACTACAGAATGAGGCTATGCAATATGTGACTGGAATTCATGCCAAGTCTGTCTACACATGCCTGAGTTGACAAAATCTTCTGGCCAGTATTTCCTGTAACTTGAGAGGGATTTTCCACAGCACTGATCACTCTGTTTACCATGAGTGCTTGGCCTGGGCATGCAATGGTCACCACTGCAGCTCATCCCACTGTCTTGAATTGTTTGTTGTCTCATACTTGCTTTGATTGGACATTTGTGTGCATCTCAGGATAACCCCTCAAGTCATTATTCCACAGTAATTAGGGATAAGATGGTGGGAATATTTTACAGAAGCACTGAGTCACACTATGAAAGATGCCTTGCCACAAAAAACTCCTAAATTGGTTGCTGGAAGTGCACCGAGTTTGCAACAATTCTATTGTGCCTTGGAAGTGTGCAACTTGGGAACCACCTGTTTACAGTGGAGGGTTGGACTCAGGTCCAGTTACACACATAATAATTCTCACCCTGATCGAGGCAGTTCTAAGGCAATTCCACTGCTTCTGTTCCCACTCGTCACTTCTGTAGCAATAAAGAGGATATTGCTGGGCATACAGAACCCACAGGGAAAATTTTGTGCTCAGAAACCACCATAAAGGCACACACTTCTACCCAGAGCACAGCATAAACATTACAACATGGGTGCTCCAGGAATTCCCAGGACCTCACCAGTATCTCCACAGATGCACCAAGCCAGTTTGCAAAAGCAGTATTTTGACATAATCTTGATAATCCACTCCGAGGGCAACAGGACACTACAAATGCAAACTTTGCCTTGTACAATGCAAGGTCTGTTTGCTACAGTGTCCTTAAGAGGACAGAAAATCCATGCAATCTACAAGTGAACGCATGCTACAGCTGGGTCCCAGTTCTCAGTGTATTGTAAGCATTCAGGCTCTAATGGTTTAATTTATTTTTAAAATTGTATTCTCAACTGCAGCCTTTTCAAAAGGACTGAATACTATGGGAACTTGCTAAATGCAATGCTCCATTGGGAAGGAATGCCAAGCTTACTAAGTGACAGCATTATGCATTAGTGGATTACATGAGATTTAGAGTACATAAAACAATTTAATAAATGGGCTTTGCTTGCTAATCTCACGTGAGTCACTGTGTAGTACAATACTGTACAGACAGCACACATGCAAACACAGACCTAGAAGAATAAATCCCCCTATTGCACTTGTGATGACATTAAACCATTTGGATTAAATAATTTTAAAGCCAAGGGTGCATTATAATGTTCTAGGACAGCTCAATTTATACAAACTATGGACCAAGAGATTCCTGCTACAAGATGGCATCTTGCTGAGATGGAGCTCCTCTCCTGCTACAGCTGGGCTGTGCTGCTGGGAGATTGGCCCTGCCTCTGCACCAGCATGCAGGGACCTGGGAAGAGCAGAGCTCTAACCATGGAGCTCATCTATCTTCACATTCCACTGCAGATGTAGTTGACAAACCCTGGGCAGCTATGCAGAGTAGTTTTTGTCTGATGTAACAGCAGAGGCTGGAGAGGGTTCTTAGTTTCACTTAAGATGCTCTGGAATATCTGTGACTATGTTTAAGCAACAGACAGACTCACCACTTGGATATCTGCAGGGTAGGTGTTTATGGCTCAGCTTGTACCCCATAATTCCTTGAGTCAATGGAGAGAAGTTGGCATTTGAGAGTGCAGGTACTCTGGCCCGTTTTACACATCTATAAGAAGATGGGATGAATCATGCCCCAGACTCCACTGACTAATTTGTAGAGAGAGCCCAGGCTGACTAGCTTAGATATAAATGTCTATACTGAAGAAGCCAGTGTTTAGTCAGAGGAATCCTATGTCCTTCTTGTTCTAATGAAGAATTACCACACTCCCACAGAGATTGTTTCAGCATTTCATCACCTTCACTGTAAAAACTGGGCACTTTATCTTCTAGTTTGGAATGCTCTGACTCCAACTCCCAGCTTTGAATCTTGTTTTGTCTTTATCAGCTGCATTAAAGAGCCTGCAGGTACTAAGGGTTGTGTACCAACCAGAGGTGTTCTTGGGGCACGATTCTCTATTGCCTTCCCCTTTACTTAGTCAGGCCAATACTGAGAGAGTGCAAAGCTCTGCCAAGAAATGAGACCTCAGATATACAAGAGTGACACTTGAAACGTGCTGTGTAGTATCTGCTGGCAGTTGAAAGATTCATTCCACAGTGCAGAAAGAGAAACTCTTCACATCAAACAAAGCCTCAGGCCATCAACATCTACAAAACTTACATTTTAGGTATTTATCTTAAGCAAATCCAGACTTCATTAATGAATAAATGTAACCTCTCAAATAGAGATGAATGCAATGCTGTCTTCCCAGCTGCACAGACAGCTCTGTGGCTCTGTTGCTGCCCAGGGCTCTACAGCCACCCACTCAGCTGTCATTCACTAAAATCATACCAGTCCCTTCTACTTCTCCTTTTACTGTTTGTCAAAGCAGAGAAAAGATTCAGAAAGAGAGGGAGGGGACAGACTGTCCTGTGAAAAGTCAGACAGCTCAGAGGAGGAAGGGAGAAATTAACACAAAGTGCACCTTTTTCCTTGCAAGTATGAGGAACCAGGGAAGCTGCTGAGGAATACTAAAGAAAAAGATGCAGGTGTGAGAAGCACCATTAGATTCAAGATTTTGAACCCTTCTGACAGTGAAAATTAGAGTTAGACCACATGCCCTCCTTCAATCTCACAGTGTTAAATAGCGAGCCAGCAATGTGGAGTGCTTCCCACAGCTCCCAAAGTTATTCTGACACAGCCTGGCACCATGTATTTCTCTCCGGTCCTGCAACTTTAGTGGATCCCTTTTAATTCCAGGCTTTGTACTTCTCTATCCCTTAAGTAAGGATGTATCTAAAAGGACACTACATTACACAGACAATATTAGGATCCTACAAAGCTTGTGGAGCTCTCTACCATCCCACCTTAAATGTAAAAAGACTCCTAACTTCCACCAACTAGCAACATGACATTAGAACAGTCCCAGCACATCTTACAGCTTTCCCAAAATGCAGCAAGGCCAGTACCTCCTATGGATTGTATGCCTGCTGCACATATTATCCTAACAAAGGGGAACCCTTGTTCCCCTTTATGCCTGACCCAGAAACGATACCAGAATGTTACTGTCCTCAAAACACAACTTGCCTTTCACTAAGCAGCTGCAGTCCCAAAGATTTTTTTGCTGCAATTCCTGCTGTAGTATCAGCAATTGAATTTCTGCCTGGCTTTAAACTTCAGCTGAACTCATGATAGCTCACCTGGGAACTGCTACCACAGTTCCTTTGCTTTCAGTTCTGGAGCTCCCTGTGTTTCAGGTGAGGTAGCAGACAGCTAAGGAATAGTACACAAAATCTGGATTGCATTTGGCTTCTAAGTCAAGCTGAATATACAGAGGGAAGGCTAAAGTAGCAGGGAGTTGCACTGGATCAGAAAGTCCACCACGTAACTCAGTGTGGGAGTTTCAAGAGAAATTAATCTTTCCACAGCTTCTTTAGCCCATGTTAGGACAAGTGCATTCTTGGCTGAGAAGAATTTCACCATGTTTCAGTGCCATGTGAAACACTGCAAGCACACCTGTAGGTAAATTACAGCAAACAAGGAAAATCACAATGGAGCACCAAGGTCCTGTTTATTTCAGTAAGAAGTTATTGCTCCTAAGAGGCACCAGAGTCGTGTTTCTCAAGGAAGAGCAGGAGCACTCCTGGGATGTCAGAGTAGCTTAGTTTTCATGTCAGTTGTACTCTTGAGGTCTCTGAGGCCTCAGAGGTGCTAGCTGACTTCTGAGGAGATAACAGTTGCCGCTGGGCTTATTTTTATTTGGGTTTTTTATATATACATCAAAACTGCAGCTATCAGAGTTGTAATTTAAATGGTCAAACTGAAAGTCTAAATCTCCAGGCTCTTCTGCAAGTACTGTTGATGAACCCAAACTGTCTCTTTTGCCCTATTCATACATTTTTCATCAGAGTAAAGCAGAAATATACCACATCCACCACAGTTTCTCTTGGCAGTCAAGCAACTGCAGGTTAGAGTGAAATTCAGAACAAGAGCTTCACAGCAACATCCCTCTAACACAGATAGATAGATCAGGGTGCTCACTGCTTCCACTGACCACTAAGTGTGCCAGAGTAACAGCCTGCTCACACACAGCACATTAATTTGCCTTCAAGACCTCTTTGCACTCCCCCAAACCAACCTAACTGTTGTTCCCACTCACCTAATTGTCTACAACCAACCTTATTACCCCTGCTGAAATTATACATCTAACAGATTGGGACCTGCATGAGTGCTTGTAAGAGAAGAATCTGGCACTACTGTAAAGGCCCTCTTCCAAACAGCTCTTTTGGATATATTTATCTGCAAATCCATCAAAAAAAAAAAAAAAACCAAAAAAGCCTGTGTACATGATAGATCCATCCCTGGGGAGACACAGGGAAGCGTAGAATAAAACATGTAGTTGGCACTCTTGTCCTTGACCTGACAACTGGATGTGTAAGGAAAAAGACTGGAATATTTTAATGAAATAAATTATATAGCCACAGCTAAAGTTAGGATAAAATGCAAGTGCATTAAATTTATCTCCAGAAGTGATAAACATTTATCTCCATACCATATTGTTGCATATTAACTTCAAGTACACTGGAAAACTCAAGGGTATGTCAGTTCTTACTAAGAGAAACCACTGTGTATTAATCACTCCTTACAGCATTTATGTAGAATTAAGAGAAATCCCATTGTAAAAGCCTGAGCTATTTCTGAAAGTTGCATTCCCCTGGCTCAAATGATGAATGGGAAGTACAGCAGTAAAATAAAAATAGGCACCTTTCCAGGTAAATGCTGTTGTTCAAAAAAAAAAAAAACCAAACAAAGCCCTGGTAAAATACTGCCACAGGGATAAAAACATTTATCTCAGTGTCACAAGAATGGCTTCGTTTTTTGCTGGTCTAATTAGGTAATAAAGAAATCACAGGTGTAGTGACTCTGTGAGCTATTACCACACTTGAAAAGGGTCCACTGCATGGCCAGGGACCAGTGTGTCAGTATTATCACCTGCTGTCACATCATTTTAGGAATGAAATAGCTCAATTTAACAAAGATTTTTAAAGAGAAGAAAAATCAATACATAGTTAGAAGCTTGTCAGGATTCTAAGCAAGAGCAAAACTGCCAGAAAACAAACAAACAAAAAAATAAAGTCATGGTGGGCTTTGAATTTTCAATGACTTCATGATTTCTGCTGGGGCACTTAATGCAAGGCACACGGTAATGCAACCCCTGGGATTCCACACACCCCGACCTGGTGTTCTCAATCACTGCCAGGTATGTGAGGAAGGACATCCACAGCATTGGATTTGACATGAGTAGTTCAGGATTCTAATTTTAATTGTAACAAAAGTGATATAAAAGCAAAAATACTATTTTTTAAACAACAGCTTAAGGAATAGCATAAACTACTAGGCTTAACTTGTTGGAATTTCAATCAAAAGTGTACTTCAGTTTTTAGGATTAGGTCTGCCAAATACTATGTTGAAGAAATATAAAATCTATTCAAAAAATCTTAAAGCTCAAATATTCACCTAAACTTAACTCTTGCTAAAATAAACTGCAGGTCCAGCTGCAACCACAGAGCAGATTAACACAGACACCAAGTGTGTGTGGCCCATAGAAACAGACATTATCTACAGAAATCACCTGTTTCCCCACCAAAATCAAATGTAACAGTTTGTTTGTCTTTAAATTTGATTCCCAGTGTCTCAAAAATGAGTTCTCCAAAGCAAAACCTTGTATTCAAGTCCAGGGAGACTGCCCCAAGTGACAGAAGTAACTGTGACTTAGCAGCCTGAGGGGCCAGATCCTGCTCCTGTCTGAGTCAGAGGCAAAAACTGTTGTCTCTGGCTGAAGGCTGGAGTTGTGGACAGACCCTGCTACAGAGCCCTGTGTGCAGATCGATCACCCAGCCTCTGCTCATCCCGCAGAGCTGTGGATATGCGGATCCATTTTGCCACGCTCCGAAGCACCAGCCAGAAATCCCAGCAGAAGCTCCAGCCCTGTGCCGAGTGGCAGTGGGGGAATCCCTGCCTGCTCCTCATTCCCTGACTTCAGAGAATAGCAAGGGAAATGTGCAAGAGGTTTTCTTAATAATTCTGTGATTTTACACATTCCATGCATGTGAATTAGCCTCACCCTGTTCTTACATCAAACAATGTCATCGCAGCTATTTTTCCTTATTGATAGACAACTTCCTAACCAAAGGCTCTAATGACCATCAGGATAAGTAGCTTAAGCAGATAATAGTCTAAATTTCTCCATGTTCCAAAAGTTCCAGCACTAGATATTTCCCAGGCATTTAAAAAGCACAATAAAAGGAGCATGCTGCAATCACACAGGCTGTGCAATTCTCCTGGAAAAAAAAATGTTTGTGGAAGTTCCTGTTCAGTTCCCTTACTTGAATTCACCGGTCACATAGCATTGCACCTTCCTCTTAAACACTACTGCTGGAAAAAGCAATATTATTGGAGTTGGGAAAGGAGGCACTTCCTTAAAAAGCCAGCAAAACATTTTATTACAGAACTTGATTAAAGGATGGCGAATACTTTGGCTGCTTCTTCAACAGAAGGCATGACAGAAACAGATACTACCTTTGTATTAAATATTAGCATTTCCCGTCACAGGGGAGGCAAAATACAGACAGGAGTGCTCTGCTTGAGCAGAGAGGGGCAGGAGACCAACAGGTACCCTTTATGAGCTTCAGGTTATTTGAAATAAGTTGGTTTTAAGGCGAAGCGCCCTGAAGCCTCTCCCAGCCTGCGGTGCACCCCCGCCCCACCGCAGCGAGCTCCTCCCGGCTGCGGAGCCGCCGCATGCGGGGCCCCGCGCACCCCCAGCCCCGCCGCCCCCAGCGGGTCAAGCCAGCAGGCAAAACACACCAATATATTTCCATCAGCACAAGATGGCAACCAGCACTTCTTCCGGCAGAGCAGCTGGATGCTTTTATTTTTTCCTTAATGGGGGAAGGGGGATTATTGAAAAGGCATCCCGAGTAGTTTTGGGGTTTTTTAAAAAATGGCATCGAGACAAATGTTTGCAGTAGTAATGCCGGAGGAAAGGCGAGGCAGCCCCCACAGCCCCAAGCTCACGCACACACATCGTGGTCATCAACTTGGCGAAGTTGGCCGTGCCGGGGCGCGGTGCCCCAGCGAGCCCCGCGCCCCCCGCCCGCGCTGCGCCTCACTCCCCCGGCAAAGGGGGACGCCCCAGCACCCCCAAATCACCCGCGACCCTCCCCCAGCGGGGGGACAGACACCAAGCAGGGCACGGACACCAAGCAAAGAGCCCCTCTCCTGTCTCCCCGGCCAGCCCAGCCCCAGCAGCGGGGGCTCCGCACCGACCGTGCGGGCGGTGAGCGGGGTCTGGCAGCGCCGAGCCGAGCAGGGAGCCCCGACACTTACTTACAGTCACTGGAGGCGCCAGCAGCAGCCACTTACCATCATGTTTCCTTGCATTTTAGCCGTTTGAAACATTGCCTTTTCCTTCATTTTTGCCGTGTGTGTGCGTGCGTGTGCTGTTCCCCGAGAGTTACTTAATCCAGCGGCTGGATCACTTTAGTGAAGAACTGGCGTGCACTTGCGATGGCTCTTTTTGGTGTGGAGTGGAGGGGACTACGAGCAGCGGAGGGGGAGGGTGCCTGCTTTCTCTCTTTTCCTTCCCCACCCTTTCAGTNACCGGGGCGGGTGTGGGGAGAGGAGCCGCCTCTCCGGCGTTAACTGTTCACCGGCTGAGCCGACGCGGCCCCGGCCAGGCCACGGCTGGTGCAGGAGGGTGGGGAATAGCACGGCGCTGCCGCGGGGAGCGGGGGATGCTCGGCGCGTTACCATGGCTGCTCCCCGGACCCGCAGCCCCCCGGACCCTCCCGCCCAGCCCGCAGGATGCGCGGGGTGCTGTCGGCGGATGGGGCGCTTCCAGGGACTTGTCCAAACCCCAGGGTTCGGGATCCGAGGCGAGCCCCTCCGCACGCCGCAGGAACGGGCAGGGGGATGTCGGAGCTCGGCTCCCACACGGGAAAATGCAAAGCTAAGGGCAATCCCCGCGCCGGGCTGCAGCTGAACCCGGCCGTGGCCTCTGTGCCTTTCCAGCGGTGCCCACGCTTGTGAGAGGTTTCCCATCGCTGTCACTGCAGTCCCTCAGCTGCGCTGCCCCACAGGTGGCTGGAGCAGCCGCTGGAAGACGGTGCTATCCTGCTGCCCTTGTGAGAATGTGATCCCTCCTCACCTTGGTGCAGCTTTCCAGGGACAGAGCCTTGCCACCCATCCCAAAGGTTTACACCTCAGCTTGCACACAGAAAAAAAAATCCTTGTGGAGTGTGGTCTCTTTTGTCTCTCCCTGATGCACCAGAAGTAATTACATTTCAGGAGAATTAGGTGCCCATCGATTTCACCTGGCAGGAACAGGGCTGCTTTACATGTTGCTCACTCAGAAGGAGAGAAGAAACTGAGAAGTGATTTGCTTAATATCTGAGAAGGGA
The DNA here is from genome assembly GCA_013397175.1 of Platysteira castanea. Classification (NCBI taxonomy): domain Eukaryota; kingdom Metazoa; phylum Chordata; class Aves; order Passeriformes; genus Platysteira; species Platysteira castanea. Next base: position 360,241 of record VYXC01010449.1, on the reverse strand, counting down.
AACCAAGAAGAAAAAGCAGGAACTCTTCTTGTCATCCAAGGTTTAACCAAGCCAATGGCTAAATCAAAAGCTCCCTTTCCTTTCCTTTTTTTTTTTTTTTTTCCTTCCCAGCAAGGGAACTTCAGACACATCCACACAACCTTTTTTATGCCCATCTGTAGCACTTTGAACTCTGATCCTTCACAGTTTGCAGCATCTTCACTTCATAGGCAATGAGTGTTCACTAGGACACAACATGTACAATCCCATACTGTTGTTCACACTCTAGTTTTCTCTAAGCCACCCAGCTGCTGAAAGGTATTTAAATACAAAATCTCACCCAAGATGCTAAACAAGTATCTCAGAAATGATGGTAATGGAAAAGTGAGGCTCCAAGACACTTGTGGGAAGTGCCAATGGAAGGTGATGTTGATACCTTTGAGGATTACCTGTGGGAGCTTTTCTTTTCCAAAAATGCCACCCCTCGCCTGAAGATCTTGATTGCTCTCTCCCTTGTCTTTATTTGGGAATTGCTTATACCTCATACAAGGTGCATTTTGAGCAGGGATTCCTTCATTATGTTCCTCAAAATATGGTCTCGATTTCTTTACTTTGATTTTGGTGTTTTATCTGGCAGTTCCTGTTCTATCTGTTTTTACCCTTAGGTGTTTTAATTACGTATAAGTGCAAAATATACTTGTACATCAATGTTAGTAGTTGCACTTGCCTCCTGCATGACTTCATACACCAATAGAAATACTTACTATAGGTTGAACTCTGGCAGTAGTGGGGTTTTGGATATTTTTACCTCAGCTTTGTCATAATGCAGTTGCAGTGTTTATCTCTTATTTTTATTTCATATTTAATTTATGCACTATTGGCATAAAAGTAGCAATTATCTTGATTAAAACAGCTTTGTTTAAAGTTGAGATTACTGGCAAAATGCTTAGTTTCGCCACTGACAGTATCCAGGGCTTTTTCTTTTATTAAATACCAACCAGGATCCTTTTGGCTGGAATTTGTACAGTACTGTGTTCCCACTTCTGCCATTGAAGTCTGACCCTATAATCCAGAGACTTCCAGAAACAGGAAAAAGAAGTGTTCTACAGTGTTGTCCAAAATGACACCAATGATATTGTGACAAAAATGCCAAACATATTATGAGAGAGAATTCTTGTTTACAGAATTAAATTCTTATTTTCTGACTCATTTGACACTTAGAGAAAAGATACAGTGAATGGTTTATCTCTGGAAAGTTTTATGACCAGAGACCACCCTTGGAAGTTTCCAAAGCTGAGTGGATAAAGCCCTGGTCTCCCTGGTCTCAGAGCAGGAGATTGTCAGAGCTCACCCTGCTCCGAGCAGGAGGTTGGGCTAGAGACTTCCTGAGGCTTCTTTCAGCCTACATCACCCTGTGTCCCAAAGAGTCACAGCACCCCAGACAGAGTGACCCTTTTTGTTACAGTCCCTTTAACAAATGACTTGTTCTGTTGCTTCCTAAGATGATTCCAAAACTGCATCCCTCATGTTCCCAAAGTGTTGTCCTCAGTTTGTTAACCTTCTGATAATTTACATTTTTGGAGTCAGATATTCTCATGGAGTTTATGTAAATAATAGACAATGTTTACTTAACTGCCCTCTTTTGTTTACATTCCTGTACTATGAGAGAATTTTTGATGAGCATCCTTTTTCTCCTGTGGGATTGAAGAGGAAGTGACATGTCCTCCAATCCCTTGTGTAATTGAGAAACCTGTAAGTATGAGAACAATAAATAAACTTCCTCCTTTTCCTCTTTCTGCTCAACCTAGCAAGAGTCCGTCTCTTTTCTCATGTTCTATAATGACACCAAAGACTTCAGATTCTGCTGATCATGACCCTGGCTGGTAGTTTTCCCTCCTGAACCTCTTTTGCTTGGCTGATAGAAAAGTTAAGACTTGGTCTCAGATCTAGAAATGTGAGGCTAAGCCATGATGCAGAGTTGTACCCCAAGCGGGGTGATTCTGTTGCAAGCAGTCGATGACACTGTGCTTCAGATTTGGGACATTTAAGGCAGCTACAAGTGGTACAACCACATTACTCTCTCAAGTGCATTAACCTGACTGGACTCCCTGTCATACACCATTCAGACATCTTTTGAGATTTTCTTTTTGATGGATGTTCTCTGTGTCATTTTAATGGAAATTTGCTAGAGCTGCAACAAATACTCTCACTGAACAAGGAATCAAGTTTTTTATGATTAGGAAGTGGAATGGTGAATGCAGAAAGATGACCTGAAGTTTCTTCCACATTTTTGTAGGGAACATTTTTTTTTTACTTCCTTTGAATGATGTGTAAGGACAGACAATCACTCTGGGACCCAATAAAGTACTGTGATTTAAGTAGCTAAAGAGACTCTGTATTTAAGACCAGAGATCTAGCCCAGGAAACCTCAATAAAACATGAAAATATTCCTTCATCATATCAGGCTTTTTCTCAAAGGGAAAATGTGAAAATTCATTACTTTTTCATTCCTTGGTTTAGTCTCAGTGCACCTCCTTTGCCAGTAGAGTTACTTTTGATATAAATGTGGGAAGGTTTGGCCCAGACTGAGCTGCATCTTAACAGCAAGATCTGAAGTGAAACCCCTGTATAAGAAAGGGTTTTTTTGCAATCTGTCCGTTTGTATCTAAGGTATGTAACAGGAGGAAAACCCTGGGAAATCAGAAAGTTTTCATTTTAAATCTGATCTAGAAATAGCCTCCATACCTTAGGTACTATGACAAAACCAACATGGCATCTTCATCCACCAATATTTTTATAGGCCACTTTGAGAAAATGTGCTTTTCTTACATCTCACAGAATGAGATATAGGGAAAAAAAATAAAGCCTCATAGATATTCTATTCTTTGTGGGTTTCAGTACTCTGAGGCTGACTTTCTTTATCTGAGAAGGAACACAGGCTACGATGCTTACATCCTATTCACAATACTTTACTTAAAGCCGTGTTGATAAGAGAGTGGGAGAATTTATTTTATCAAATAAAACCCATTCAATGATGCTGGCTCTCCTCACTCTCCAAACAAGCCTAGGAACAGTCCTTCTGAATAGAAGGAAAGAATTAATTTCACACAGTATTAGCTGGCTGCAGAGCACAGACATTAATTTTTTCAATATTTTGAAAGAAAAATCTTTTAAGGATGTAAGACCACAGACAAATACAACAGCTGTTGTACTAGGAGTCAGTTCTAAGACCATCAGGATTTCACTTCCTCTCCTTAATTTAAGGTTACTTTTTATTGCCTCCAATAAATGTATTTGTGTTCTCAAAATGCAACAAATGGCTTTTTCTTCTTTGTCAGACCTTTTGTGAGGATCCAGTCTTCTACCTGTCAGCTCGATGCTACAAGCCTATGCTCAGGCTTCTCTCCAGCCTAATTTCAAGACTGTGTTCATTAAGATTGAGCTAAACCATATTACTCTTTTGCTCTTAATTCTCCCCATCCTCTGCATCCCACCAGACCCAGGTCCCCAGCATATTTTTTTCTCATGTGACTCACATCTTCTCCCCTTCACTGGGCCCACAGTCCCAGCTGAGCATCAGGGGAGTCTGATTTGCACTTTCTGTCAAGCATCCAGGAAAGCTGAGGGGGAACCCAACCCAAATGCTTGAGATCAGATGATCACTCAGAACAGAAGGACCTCAGGAGGTCTCCAGCCCAGCCTCCTACTGAAGCAGTGTCAGCTCTGAGACCAGACCAGGCTGCTCAGAGCTTTGCCATGTCTTGAAATGCTGCAGGAATTTGGATTGCAGAGCCTCACCAGGCAATCTATTGTAGTAGCTGACTCATCTCCCAGGGATAAAGATTTTCCTTATATTCAGTCTGAACTTTTCTTGTTTCAGCTTGTGCCTGTTGCTTCTCATCCTCCTGGCACACCTCACTGTGAAGAGCTTGGTTCCATCTTTTCGATAACCTCCCCAAGAAAGCTGCTGACGGGTCCCCCCAAACCCATCTCTTCTCCAGGCTGAACCAGTCCACCTCCCTCAGCCTCTCTGCAAGGGTAAAGTGTTCCAGTCCCTGACCATCCTGGTGGCTTTCTGCTGAACTTGCTCCAGTTTATATCAGTCATGTAGTGAGGCCCCAAAGCTGAACCGCAGATGTGGTCTGGTCTAGTGAGTGCCAAGAAAAGGAGATAACAGCTGAGGCAGAGAACGCCTCTAGTACTTGCTTTGTTACTAAATTGTAATATTCAAGAGGAATGAGATTGGTGAGATCCCACATGAAATGGTTGAGTGTTACACTATGCAATCCTAAATAAGGCAGAAACAGCTTTAGTAATAGTAAATATGTTCCATACGTGTATTTAGTAATACAACACTGAAAAAAACTCCCAGAGAATTATAGCAAGGAACATTTTTTTCCTTTCTAAGTAGATCAGTTTTGAGAATTTCACTGCTTCAGCCAAACTACATGTCTCTTCTGAAAAATATTCACTTCCTATATACTAAAACCTTGCCCAAGAATTCACAGCTTCTAGTCTTGTCTTCTAAGGAAGTCTTGGCTTGTCTGCCAGAGGAGAAATTGGAGAGAAAGATAAAGTAAATACACCATTAAATAAATTTGAAATTTACTTCTGAGGATCACTAATTCTTCAAGAGATTGGAATAATGATAGAGCAGCTGCGGTTAAAAAGTTAATATTTGCTAGCTCTTACTGCATGAGGGTGCTTAAGCCATCTTTGTTAACATAAATGGGAGAGTCTGAAAAAAGGAGATTTTGTTATCTCAGACATCATCCTCTGTCTCCTGAGGAAAAAATAAATATGATAGAAACCTCTGAATTTTAGAATTATATATATTTTGATTATTTTTTTTCTAATTCTTAGATTTTGTGGGGTTACTACCAACCTGCTCTCCATGTTATTTTTTTGACAGCATGTTCATTCACTTCTCATCCCTCACAGTTTAATGTAGGTCTTAAAAACTTCACGTGCTCAGGGATTTTGCAGTGGAACAGCTGAACACTGTTGTCGTTGAGAAAAGACTTACTGATATGTTCCTGTTACACCAACAGGAGTGTATTTTCCCAAGGATATAATTGGACAGTTTATCCCTCATGTACCAATTTCCCAGGGGAAACAGTGGGGAGCTCAACACATCTGATGTCTCCTGACACTACTGAGACACTAAATAACCATATATGTGCTTTGACATTTAGTTCTGAGAAAACGTGGTAATTTGTTAGTTTCATCACAGATCTGGCTTGAGACACTTCACCTCTGAACAGCTTCCTGGAACTTAGTCAACTCCCCGTTATCCCTGAGTGAATTATTCATCTGCAAATAGACCATGGGGTCAGTGCAGAGATCCCCAGCTTGCTTTCATGTAGCCCGAGATAAACCCAAGAGCTTACAGGCTCAGTGGGGCAGTGCCTTTCATCTTGTTGTGCTGGTGCCTCCCTGGCCCAGGCAGAACCTTCTGTGCTCTCACAAAAGCAGATTGGATGAGGAGGTCTCAGACTCACACCCACAGTGCTAATGAATTGTATTTTCACTTCCTTAGGTAGAAATACCAAATGTGTTTCATACACAAGTCCCTGTCCACACTGACCGTGAGGTTTCCTCCTAAGACAAGCAGCAGATAAACTCCATAGCACAGCCCAAGCATGAAGTGATGACAGCTGCAGAAGGGCAAAATCTGGAGGATTCCTACTAGAAGTATAGATTCTACCCTAAGGCTTCTTGTTTTTTCACATTTCCAGCTTTTAAACTCCATTAATAAAAGCTAAAAGGATACAGAGTTCAAACAATTACTTCTCCATGAATGAAATTGAAGTTGCTAGGGGATTTGGAGTAGGAGGAAAAGAATTCAGAATATGATTTCTGCATCATATCTGGGCATATAACATTTAAATGCATGGGGATGCTAGGAAAATCTGGGCAGAATCATTAGATTCACTAGTGGTAACAGGAAAATGCTAATAGGAAGAATTATGAGACATTGTTTTTCAGGTAAGTACCACTTCTGGTTATTCAGAGCTAACTTTTTTTATACTTCAAAAACTGCAAGTCCTGCTGTAGAATGATGTACTCCCCATTAATCTCTTCTGGCAAGTATCCTCACCTTTAAATGTACTTTGGATTTTCATCTGGACTTCACTAATTCCAATGCCTAGCAAAAGGATCCCAGTGTCTTTGCTAAAATTAAGAGTATCCTGTGCCACCAAGCTTCTCCCAGTACAAGTGGAGACTGCTGAGCTTTAAAAACAAATGCGTAAATCCACACAAAAGCCTAACTAGAATATAGAATGCTGAAAGCAACATATGTGCTAAGGTTTTTTCATTAACACTGAAATGAAAATATAGACAGACTTGTAGTAAACATTTGAAAGTTTGTTATACAACAGATTTTATCCTCTGAAACAAGTTTAATTTTATTTCAATACCATTCTGACAGTTACATTTTTTAATCACAATTATGTTGAGAATGCAAAAAGCATCAAAATCTCCTGCACTCAAGTGTTCACTCCTGACGGTGATTCCAGCCAAGTTGGAAAGATATCAAAACCACAAGTCCTAGAACCAAGAAGAATCTCACATATTGCCAAGAAAATGCCAAGCACTAAGAGCCAAGCAAGCTCATCCCGTTGAAATAAACACAAGTCCTGCCACTGAAGCCACAGCTGCAGCCAGGGTCTAGCCATAAATTTCCCTTCAACACCACCAAGAGTCAAGCTCTATTGGTATAAAATAGCACAGCTGCCACTTAAGCCAAGCAGGAGACCTGGACCCACAAATGAACCTTCTGTTTAGCACGAGCCCCAGTGATGGCACATTGCTCAGAGGGCACTCTGCCTCTGGTGTATGTTATTTCACTCTTCCAATGCATTGGTCCTGCAGATCACTTATTTTGTGAATATCAATGAATTTCTATTTAATTTGTGAAGCTGTATAGGATCTTTCATGTAGATAATTTAATGCTTGCCAACTTCCATTAATTTTTAACTAGGCCTTCTAGCCTGGAAGACATACTGAAACGTTCTGATTTCAGATCAGGTGGGTCTATCTTTTGATTAAAGAGCCAATTTTTTTTCTTTCATTGTGATACGGATGATTAAATTTCTCTGCTAATTATCTGTATCACCTCAGAACACCCTGTGCCTGACATAAAATATTTTAACAAAATAAGACTACATTTAATTGCATTACTCCTTTTCCTAATGATGAGAAGTTGATATAAGCCTGTCAATTCACTTTGAGTTCTTCTCCACCTTGACGGCAAAGATAAGGTTTCTTGCTGTTGGATGATGTTCCTACACCACCAGCAGATAGTTTTTTCTCTGCTTTGTAGTGGAATTTCAGTGAAATTTCGGTGCATTAGATGGCCAAACATTGCTATATGGGCATTATAACACAAAGTTTATTCTTCTTAGGTGTATTTAGTAAGTTAATTTGTTAATTATTTGAGGCCAGGTACCTAAGTTCCTTTACTTTTGAAGAAATTGATATCATCTCTACAAGTAATCTGTGTTGTCTGTTGGTGTGAGCCAATTGCTGGGATGGTGCTTTGGCATTCTCCAAAGTCAAGGATTTAGTTAATCTGTTGTGACAATCACTCAATTTTCATTATTGGAGTTTATGAAAGTGTGAACTCTTTAGAGTAGGACCTACAATTTATCACATTTATAAAATATTGGAGCAAACAGGGCCCTGACATCTATCCAATAATATAAAATATTACAATAGAATTGTTGTTTTTCCAGTGTTTTTCCAGTTGGTAAGATGGGTACAGACCAAGAGTTTATCTCTGAATGTCTAACACATTTAGGAAGAAGAGTCAAGGATATAATTACTTTTGTCAGTTTTCAGCTCTAAATCAAGGTATATAGAATGCAAGCAATCATTTGCATCAACATTTTGCCTTCAGTTAAAGAAACTGCTGCCTAATATGGAGGTAGAACTTTTCCTAATGGAATCAAAAGGAGCTTTGGAAAAGTTATTATTAATTTTTGTAGGTATTAGTTCAGGCTGCCAGCCTTGGGGTAGAAGAACCAAAGCTTAAACCTGCCTTGGACTTTATTTCGCGGAAGTTCTATTTTACCTGGAATCATAAATTAATATATCTTCTCAATATCTTTCTAATGCATCCTATTGTGTCTAATTTAGACACAGCTATTTAAAGGTGGGGGAGAGGCTAAGTAAGAAAATGGTGTTCATTGCAACAAATGCCTGGGAAACAGCAAAGAAAAAGCTCTGGAAGTCCCATCAAAAAGAAGGATTATTCCACTCTTCACTTACAAAGACACATAGATATAAGTGGGGTTTCAGGAAATTCAGCTACTGATGCTCATTATGAGGAGGTGAGTGGAACCTCTGTAGACTCTCAGGCAGACCCAGCGTGTCCAAGTAGATGAATAAAAACATTGTTTTGCTTCAATACAGCAGACAGCAGCTTACTGGGATACTCTACAGAAAGGTGTGAGAAAAATCACCCCATGCCTCAAAACTTTGGGGTCCCTCCCTGTCTGTCTCTGTGGAGTGACTGTCCAGGCAGCTCACCCAGCTCCTGAGTGACCGCCCTGCATGGAAGAAGAACCAAAACTGGAGCCATCCATTTGAAGAAAAACACTTTGTGCCTGGAGTCTGGGAAGAAAATGGCATCTGCTCTGTCCTGGTCACTGGGTTGCCATTACAGCTCCTTTGATGTGGCACAGGGTGGGTAATTTCAGTCTTTTGGGTGCCACCACCTGCAGCAAGCACATTTCCTGGCTGATCCTTAAATCAAGGGATTTTAAAGATGTGTTTCCCAGAGCAGCACTGAGCGAGGGATCCTGGCCAAGGCTGCTGGCAGGAGGAGACTTTGAGCTGCAGGCTTGGCGGACAAGCAAAGGCCATGGCCATGATGAAATGCAGGATGCTCGTCTGGAATTCAGTGTGGAGCCTCTCTGTGATTTCAGTGGGCTTTCATTATCTATTTTGTTTTCTATTTCAGTCTTAGTTGTTCTCCTTCTTTTTTTTTCTGAGCGAGGAATAGAGTTCAATGGTTGGTTTGGCAAGAGGCTACGTACATATAATTTTTTGCATAACAAAATATAATTAGAAAATGTAAATATAACTTAACTCTATTACTGGACTGAACAATAAAATGACCACAACACAGGCAACTCTGGATCTCTGATAATTCATCATCCAAATTACACACTGCATCTCCATTAGACTGCCCTTTTCCACGAAATTCATCTTGCCATGTTGCGGCTGAAAAACAAAACCAATTTATTAAACACCAATACAAATGAAGCGATGAAGTTCAGTTTTTGAAATACAACAAGAGGAAACATTTTGAGGATTACAATCTTCTCTTACAGATAAAAATATATTTTTATGCTGAAATTTTTAAAAGAAAGATTATTCTCCATGAGTGATTTTGTTTTGAAATGCAGCTGTTTTACATCATGGGTGTTCATAAAACATGAACTTTTTCTACAGGATAGATCCTCGGTTAACTGATCTTAGCTTTCAACTACTGGATTTTTTTACCAGGTGTATTATTCACATCATGGGTGTGTTTTGCACATGATGGATATGGACAACATGACTTGCACAAGGAATGTTAACCAAAAACAATAAGGGCATGAAAAGCCAAAATATTGTTACAAGACGGCAAAAATTTCTCCCCACACGAGCAGGAAGAAAATATGAAAGTTTCTGTGGGAATTCTGGCCATGAAAACTTTTATTAACCAAAACCCGCAAGTTGTGTTTCAAAACTGTTTAGTTTAAAAATATTTGATTAAGACTTCATTAAGCCATTAGTTTCCACTGAAACTGAGTCCTGTAAGGCCCCCACAACTGGTGCACGAGGCGAAGTTGTAGAGACTGCTGAAAAAAGTCTGGCTACCATTTCTCACAAACTAAGTTAAAATAGTTTTAAAAATAAAGATTTTTTTGTAACCAAAACCTTCATATTTTATATAAGAACACTTACTGACTTTTGTGATAGCCATCTGCAAGATGTTTTAAAAACTGAACCTATCTCAATTGTCAGTTATAAAGTTAAAAAACCCCAAAAAGCATTGCTCAAGTAGAATCACTGATTCCAAGGATGAATTAGTGGCAAATTCAAAATGTACACAACAACTTTCGACCAATCCATGCTGTCACAGGACACAGAGATCACCTGCAGAGCAAAATGGGAAGAGTCGGAATAACATTACCACAGTGGGTCTGAAATGGAAATATGGGGAACAAAAGGAATTTAGGCCAGTGGGACACTTGGAGACCACAAGATGTAAGTGGAATTTAGACCTTTGGGTCTACAGAAGAAATCTTAAGAATTTCAGCTCAACCCTCACCTCACCTTTTCAGCTCCATTGGCACTGGGGTTTTTGACCTGCGCAGTTGTCCTGGGTTCACACAGACCTGGGCACCCCAAGCAAGTGCCCTGAGTTTGAGTAGCCACGGTGCTCCACAGCTCGTTTGTGTGCTTGGGCTGCCTGCAAGCAAACATCCAGCACCCACTCCACAGCTTTGGGGCAAGGTGTTCTCTCCTCAGCCCTTTCCATAAGGAAAGAGATGGATCCCCAAGACCTCTAGGACCAAGAGGTATAACACACATGCAGATATCCTTAAAAGTTGAGGAGGAGAGCTTGGAAGCAGTTTTTATGGAAAAAATGACATCATTTTCTCAAAGCTTTACTGAGAGACAAAATTTATATTCCTGTGTCTGCTGCCGTAGTTAGAAGTGGATTGAGATCCTAACCTTAGGCAGCCACTCACTCTCTTTTGTCTCCCATTCAGTTCCACACAAATCCTTGCTACCTTCTCGAAATTCAAGTGTTCTGTGTAGAATACAAAGAAACTAACTTCTGAACTCAAAACAGGTCTTACAAATCTGGGCCACTCCAAATGCTGCATGAGATTGGCCATTATAGTTTTTATGCTTTATTTCCTCTTGAAATAATTGCTTTTTTTTTAATTAGATAAAAAGTAGGCACTTTTTGGTAAAAGAGGTGCAACTTTTCCCTAGCCAGCTGTAACATGCAGTCTGTTAAAGCAGTTGCTCTGGTACTATTTACCCCTTTGTAAGAGAATTTAAAATCAGAGGTGCTTATGAGATAGGAGCTCAGAATATGTCTTGTGGTGCTCTCTTTTTTTCCTGATGTTCCTCAGGCTGCTCTTGCCTGTGCAATAAATACTCCATCTATTCTGGTTTCAGCTGAGTCTGACTTCTGTGTGAATTTATGCGTCTATGAAGTGAATAAATTAGATGTGAGCTGGGATGATGGAACGTAAGAGAAATTATTTTCTTTCCCTTATAACTCCCACAGATCAGTTCTAGTGCCATAGCTATTGTTTTTAAAATTAAAAATGGAAGACTACCAGTTGAGTTAACTCAATACCTCTGTAATACTTAGAGAATGGAATTCAGAACCTGGCTCCTGCACAGGTAAAATGGACGTAGGTGTTTCTTCTTGTTTCATGTGCATTACAGAAAAATGGAATGGTTCTGAGTCCTGTATGAGAGATGCTGCACAACTCCCTGGCCATTTCTGTGCAATGTGCATGTGATCCAGGCCCCCTTCTCTTCTTTCTCTCCCCATCCACTCCCAAACCCTTTTAAATGGCTTGTTTTTCAAGAAAATCAACCTACCTTTCACGTTTGCTTTCATTTTCCCAAACTATTTACCATGGCTTTTCTCCATATTCTCTATCAAAAGCATGTTTTCATTAAAGTGGCCTGTGGTCTACAGTGGTTTAGAGCTGAGTTCTCAGGCCTGAGCTAACAACAAAGCCATTTGTGCAGTTGTTTACTGTTTGTGTTACAATGAAGTGGAAATCTTGAGTGCTCCCCCACAGATTGCACAGCTCCAGCCTGTAAATGTAAAAGGAACTAAAATGCTGTGACATTTTTATGAATACAGAAGCAATTAAGTAATGGACATAAGTTTGTAAATCTTATTAATTACAGAGGATTGATGCAGCACAAAAGAAAGATGGTTCAGTGAAGATTTGTCATGTCTGCTGATATTAATCTGTGGCCTCAGGCAAGACATGGGCTAGTTCTTGAAATGCCTATAAAGGACTCACTGACTTCCACAGGGCTGAGTGCCAGGGTGCAGCAAAAGCAGGGCTGCTCCTCGAGGGAGAAGGAGCCAGGAGACACAGGGCAGCTCCCCACAGACCTGATCAGGGCCGTGGTGATACGAGCTCCATCAAGGTGTGATGGTGGGTCAGATCCAGGTCTATTCAGTGAACTCCAGCAGGAGACCAACCTGAGACAAGCTATCATCAAGGAAGATTTGGGGGTGCATCCAGTCAGTGCCAGGACAGCAGGAGGACAGGCTGGGCTCAGGGACACCTGCAGTGTAGTTCAGGCTTGGACACCTGAGCACAAGCTTAAACAGAGATGCTGGACGTGAGCAGAGAGCATGGACTCAGGTCCAAGATGAGGCTGGTCAGGGAAGTTCGTGTCTATCTGTCCACTCACAACACTGGAGTTAAGTGCCAATAACCTCTGAGGACACAGATCTTAGCTTCTCTGTGCCCCAGTCCATAGCAAAATGAGGATACTACTAGCTCTGTTCCAGTGTTATCGTTAGGAAACAGGTTGTGATTTTCAGGATTTGTCCTAAGAAAATCACTTAGAAGCCAAAAGTCATTACAGTCACGGAAAGAGCTTTGGCAGCAATATTACAACTGTTCAGGTCTTAACCTCCACACTCTGCTCTTGAATATTCATGAATGAAATGGGAAAAAAATTACATCAAATCATAGAATTTTCAACTCTGCTTGCTCCCAGGAGCCCCCATCCAGCTCCTCCAGGCACTGTGGAGGGTCCAGTGTGTTGCTTTCCACACCCAGCCTTGCTCACGCTTTCAAAGCAGGGCTGTAGCCTCTTCCCTCTGGAGGAGCTCTGTGCCACCTGAAGAGTCCTGAAATCTCAAATCTCAGGATACATAGGATTCAGGATGGGACGTCCATGCAGGTCTACTTCAGTACAGAGGGACTAGTTGGGAATGATTAAAAAAGCCTCAACTCCACATCACAGGAACTACTTACTGAGCAGAGCTGTTCTCTGTGCAGTTACACCTCCTGACTTGAGGAATTTGCACCAGTTTCTGCCTTCAGACACATTTCCCAGTGCAACCAGAACTTGCCCAGCCTAAGACACCACAGCACCAAGTTCCCACAAAGACTGAGAGAGTGGCTGGGACCTCAAGACATCAATTACTGGGACAAACGCCAGGATTTGACTTCTGCTAAGGATATTCTGAAATTAGATGAGGTAGACTTTTGTAGACCTCAAGAGAAGCCTCCAGGGTCAGAGCAATCAGTGGCCTATCCACTGGTACAGTTGTCCTCCTTTTCTGCCCGTGCACCATTCAAATATCCAATTTTTTTAAAAAAATAATTTCTTCACAATCTCAAGCAGCTGATTCTCCTCTGCCTGTTTTGGAGGTGCTGCCCCTGAAATGAACTGTAGAGCCATGGGCACGGTAATTTATCATACACCTTTCACCACCGATCATTTGTTGTCTACCCCATTTTTCCCAGGGACTTACTTTAACTCCAAAATTGATGGTGAAATAAATAGACAAATAAATCAGCCAGCCAGAAATATCTCCCCTTCTATTACCAGATGCTCTAAGATATACTGGTTTCCTCCTCACCTCCAAATTTAGTCTTGACTGTGGAGCAGCTCAGATAGTATTCAATCTCAATGGCTCTTTCAGGTTATCCGTATATAAAACCAGCATGAAAACAGCAACATGCTGGCTCTGGAAAACCACAGTGCTATTGGAAAGAGCTTTTTGAGTTTCAGGGGTTTTCACCACAACCTTCTATCACACCAGGGTGTGGATACACAACTTCATAGCAAAAAAACCTGAACCTTGTCAGCACAACAGCTCTCAGCAGCTTTCTGGTTCACGCTGCTGCCAGGGGATCCAGGGAAGAGTAGAGGAGAGCTGTAATAGGAGCCCTAAAAATGCCATCAGCTGCTCCTAACATGCTTTTGGCACTGCCACGGGGATGGACAATAGTGCCCCACTGTGCTGTCTGCTCTTTTTTCAGTACAGATAAAATCTGAACACAGAGACAGAAGAAAGATCTGCTGAGCAGAGTCCGGTCAGATGCTGATTTACTTTTTGGAACTAATATATTTTTGAGACAGCATTTCTGGTTATAAACAGAGCCTGGCAGACCTAAAAATTACGAGCAAGGACAGAAATTTGAAGTGGTTTGGTGAGGCTAAGAAACCTTCTTTACCACCACATCCAACATAGGAAAACAGCAAATGAGAAATTACATTGAAAATGAGACAAACCCTCAGCCAGCATAAGCCAACACAATTTTGTTCAGGTCAGAGATCCTACACTGATTTACATTAGATGAGCACCTGATCTGGTATATCTTATGATTCATCACAGCAGATTTAACTTTCCTGGGTATGACCTCATAACTCTGGGCTCACTCTTGTAGAGCTGATGTCAAATGCAGTCTGTCACAGATGTGTATGTTTGTAACTATTATTTAAAGCACAAACCAGATGAGCCTTGAAATCCCAGTACATACTTAGAATTAGGATGCAGGATTGCTTCATGCCTTGACTGCAAGTAGCTGCAGCCACACTAAAAGTGCTCAGTAAATATGTAGCAGGGAGCCTGGCTGGCAGAGAAAGAGCAGGAGCTGCAGCCCCTCAGGGGCTGTTTCCTGCCTGTGAACGCAGCTTGCTGGAGACCCCAGGGCTTGCTAGAAACAAGCTGTCAGAGGGAAAAGAGCAGATCTGCTTGTGCAGATAGCTCCTGTCAATCAGCTGTTAGTTTATTCCTGATGTTCAGAATTACTCCCATTGCAGAAACTTTTCATCCAAAGCAAAAGGCACCAAAACAACCCTGTTCAAAAGTAGCCCTGGATAGAGACATTTTTTTAGAAGAACAACTTTTCAAAAAATAATTCAGGGAGCAGTTCACACAGCAAAGATGACTGCCTGGAAAGATGACACAAGTGTTGAGGATGAGGTGTGTATGTGTTATATCATGTAATGGGAAACTTCCTTGGGAATAACCAGAACATAACATATCTGGCCAGTAATAAAGCCAGTGATGTAATTTTGCAATCCAGTAGAGGGCAAACTTAGCCTATATATTCTCAAAGTGCTCCTAAGACAGTGCATGGCAGATGTTCAGACATGTTTATCTTTCATTTGATAACCTACAAAGATATGTAGCTACTCATGACACCAGAACTTATA
Organism: Platysteira castanea; assembly: GCA_013397175.1. Lineage (NCBI taxonomy): Eukaryota > Metazoa > Chordata > Aves > Passeriformes > Platysteira > Platysteira castanea. The sequence goes on along the minus strand of VYXC01010449.1, from coordinate 345,034 downwards.
AGATGAAGCTGCTTCAGTCATACCAATGATTCAGTGGCTCTTCAGACAAGTCAGTGTTTATTACAAAATCAACAAACTGATAAGGAACAACACACACTTTGAATATTTTCCATTAACGTGTGGTTTTATCCCATTAATTCCAATATTTGATTAATCAGTACTTACACACCTATTTCCTCGAGTTTGCCCACATACATAACAGATAAATGAAGAATTCACCTCCCTGCTCTTAATAATACTTATCAGAACACCTGCCTCAAGCAGTTTTGTTTTGAGTCTGTTTCTGTCTAAAAGAGAAGCATCTGCTTCAAACGTGGGGTTGTGGCCTATGCGAAGGAACATGAGCATTTTTGGAGAACATTCTCTTGAAGAACCTCCTGCCCCTAGTGAAAAATCATGCTGCTGTTATTTGCCATGCGTTGTGTCCACAGCCTTCCCAGCAATACCTTACCCGGTCCTGGCCAGATGAGTTGAATGGTCCATTTTTGTTTCTGAAAGTCTGTTTCACATCTGTTCCCTGTTCCTCTCACAGAACTCGTGGCTCACAGCCAGCAGCTGGAGGTGTAAGGAGTTCAAACCGAGCTCCAACAACTCTCTATGGGATGAACAGCAAAACTAGTGCCCAGTAGTGGTGCCTATTTCTGTGGGAAAGCCTCAGAGACTGATGAGCAACACGTCTTTCCCATACTGCCAAAACAAGCTTAACCTCAGAGGAAAAGGTGTGGGGACATCATCACTCACAGTGACTGAAGGAAGGAGGGGTCCTGTGCACCCCATCACAAAAGTGAGATTTGGGGGCCAAGTGACATTTTTTATTAATGGTGACTTTTTTTGATGGTAGAGCCAAAGGCACAAGAGCTGCACTGCTGAGGTTCCATCCATAGTGAGAGGGATTCCTCAGGGAGGCTCAGGTGAACTTTACTCCCCAAACAGCTCTCACAGCTCAAGACACTTGAGTTTTAACTTGAAAAGCTGCCACTGATGGGTACATCTTGAGTATAAGGGCTTCTCCATTACTGAAATAAGGCAAACTGGAAGCCTACATAAAGTGCAGCCTACATAAAGCACTGAATTCATGCCTGAAATTTTGGAAATGCCACTATTACTGTAAGAAGTCTCACTCATGGCAGTCTCACTCATTACAATCTCCCTCTTGCAGAAAGCTGAGCAACCTGGCTCAGACCAGCCAACCATTTACACTTTTACTTTGACTTACAGTGACTCTCCCCACACTAAAATTTTAGCACATTATTAAACACTCCCCTGCCCTGGTGCCAGTGTGCTCAGTAAGACCCAGATTTCTGCTGGCTCTTCAGAAACCATCAATGATGTCCACTCTTGGGAGTGTCTTATCTTCCCCAGGACCTTTAGGGAGCTAGAGATGCACGCATGTGTGTAAAGCACACATACAAACGTGCACAAACACACCTTTTAAACTCAAGAAAATCCCAGTTAGGGGATGGAAGGAATGTTCACCTGAAATCATCTCACTTCCTCAAGAATGAACCCAACACAACCCATTTCAGTTGAGATGCTTTCAGCAAATCCATCTCATGGTTTGCCCAGCTGCTGCCCTTCCTAATCTAAATGAGCCATGTTTCATTAATTAACCTCTCACGTCGTTGATCTTGCTGGGGACACCAACCTGCCTGTCTGAATCTGCCATCCAATCCATCAGCACCTTAAACTGACACCACCAAGAGTTGTGTCCTCTCCCTTCCCCAGAGTTAGCAGCAGCTGCCTTGCCTCATGTCTTCCACAGAACAGATGCTTTCCTCTGAAGATGGCTAACAGAGACATCAAAAATCAGAAGGGAAACACAAAGGAAAAAAAGAGACAAAAAAATGCAATCAGCACAATTATCTAAATCTTTTTCCATAGGAGCAAAAGGCTGCTGCAGGGCTCAGAATCAGCCCAGTTTTCTTTTCTGCCCTTTCAGTGGGAAGTCTAGCTGAAAAGAAATGTCTAAGGAGAAAGTTAACCTCCTAGACACAGAAATAGCCCAATATCTACCCCTCTGCTCTCCAGAAAAATGCATCTAATGGAGTCAAAACTTCATCCCAGAAGAAATGCTGCAGCAGAGTAGGACCTACACAATCCCTTCCTCATGGATGAGTTTTCTAAGAACAAAGGACTTCAAAACCTCATATTTTTTACATTTTACATACAAAAATAAAAAGAAGTAAAGCTAGAGTCTTATTTCACTGTGCATAGGTAGATTACAAAAGATGTGGCTCTATAAAAGGGCAATAAGTGGTAAATGCAGGTCACAGGTGGCATCGAAAAAGAAAAGTAACAAGGAAAGGTCCAGTGCAAGCAGAGCAGCAGACACCTCCAGATAAACATCCTCATGGGTCTGCTGTGCCATTCCTGCAGCATGGGGCTGAACCAGATCAGTTAATAACAGAGGCAACATTGGTCACGAGCAAAAGTCCTCACAGCCAGAAACTGGACCACATCCAGTACAGCCAACAGTACATTTCTCACGAAGAAAACTGTAATATGAATTCCTGGAGAGGCTAACAATTAAATGCTGCTAGTGGCTGGGGTTTGTGCAACATCAAAAAGAATATTTGTGGTTTCATCTATTCACTAAAGAGAAAAAAAACCAACTTAGATGGGGTTTGCACAACTTAACATAGTTTCTTATGAAGCAGTTCACTATTTCTTTCTTTTAAATTGAGTCTGCTTAATCCTTCCTGTACATCAAATTGTTCTTGACACCCATCTCAACCCTCCTCTAATTTGCTGTATTAATTTTACATGCATTAGCAATTTCTCTTGTTGTAAACACTATGGGCAAGGAAGGTGATAATGAGGAATTAGAGTCTCATTTTAACATTAGACCAAGTTGGAAAAGATCCCAATTTCGAGCACTTCTCAGTGGGTCACATGGAAGCTCTCCACGATCACCAAGCACATAAATCCCTGCTGAGTTCTCTGTCAAGCTCTACCCACAGATATAAACTCGGCCCACCACTGGTGAAGAGGCTCCGTATCAGACAGCATACACAAAAGAACATCCATCTGCCCATTCTCATCTCCTCTGGTGGACTGGTTCACTGTTGAACCCCAAACCAGTTTCTTCAAGGGATGTCTGCTTTCACTCTGACACTGGGTGAGATGAATTGCTCATCACAGCACCAACTTCTTAAGCAGGAAGTACTACACTAGAAATTAAGTACAACTTGGGAATGGAAGAGGGAATGATGGGAGTCTCTCCTGCAGGAGCTAAGACCCACAGCCCAAACACACCATTTTTACAGTGACTTTTCAAAATTGACTTTTCCAGAATTAAGGGGCTCAGTATATTTCACTGTCAAAGATCTTAACATTTTAATGGATTTATTTCATTTATGTTCTTCAGAGACACACATGACAGGATGATGCTTTCCAAGAAGGCAAGCACTAGATGAATAAGACAGCTATTACAGTGAACTCTGGCTGTGAATTTAATTCTCCTGTTTGACACAGGCACACTTGCTGAACAGTCTGTGCCAGAGATGCATGTTTAAGCAGGGCACTAAATCAATATTTACCATAATTTTGAAAGACATCTGAGCACAGCGTGGGAACGAAGGCAACACTTGATGAATAACCATCAGTGAAACACGGGGCTTTAAAACTTTCCAGATAATAAACTGCTCACAGGGCACTGGATGTCAAAGACAGCTAAATCCATGTTATAAGCAGCCAGACCTGGGTAATGCTCTTTCAGCCTTTCGTGCTGTGTTCTCAACTACAAAACTTGTGTACCACAACAATTCACTTTTTATCATTAAATGAACTGTCTGATAGCCTGTGACTCATCTGGGCTCTGTCAGTCTGCTTTCCCCCAGCCTTTGTACCCTCACTTTTTAGAGACAGCCTTTGAACTGCCCTTTCCAAAATGCCCTGCAGTTCTCCACAGAGGGAATCACCTCAAGAAAGGCACATCTGTAACGGCCAAGCCAGCTTTTGGTGCTCAGTGACATCTGGATTGACCCTCTGGTGCCAAACACTGTCTGAGCAGAACTGATGTGGATTGTTTGGTAATAAAAATCAAAATCTGGGGAAGCTTATTCCTTTCCTCCAGCATAAGAAATACAGAGAAGGGGCTCACTCCAATTTTACTGATGGAAGTAGGAAATTCTGAATTTGGGAAAAAAAAAAAGCCATTTAATTTCTCACTAAGACAAAACTCTAAAGGGAAATAAAAGTCCATTATGTTACAGGAAAGTTTCAAGTCTAAAGCATTTTAATTAAATATTAATTATAAATAGATACATGATGAACAGAAATATGAAGTGTTTTGACTATGACAGCTGAAAAAAATTAATAAAAATGGTGAAGTAAAACCAAAATATTTTCTATATTTAAATGAAAGAAACCTGACACAATTCATTTATATTCATTCTTGATTTAAATTTGTATCAAAACTGAAACCAAGTTGTTCCTGCAAAATGTGCCTACTTTGATTAAGCTGTATTTCCTTATGGTTGTTAAACTTGAAATGGTTTTGTTCATCTCTAATTGAGAGATCTCTAAAAGTCTAGCAACTGCTCAAAACAGAGAGTATTTTAGATGAGAAAGAAAGATGTGACTAGATGTCTGTGGGTATGTGAAATGGCTATTTGATGACAACGTGTCAGGAATACGAAGAAAGAAAGGAATAACACATGTTTTCAGAAATGTTTGTGAAATATTTCTATATTCCTTCTCATTAACTCCTACACACTAAATGATTTCCCACACCTGAAGCACCAGGTTTTAGGCCTCTGCTAGAGTCTTACTTTACCAGCAAGGCCCATAAATGTCACATTTCTTAGTATAAAGAGATAAGCATGTGGAGAGTTTGTGTAACTGAATTAATAAATCTGTGTTAACACCTTTTCTGCATCTCCCAAAGCACCTCAGATGTGTGCATCTTTTAGGCTCTGACTCTTCAAAGGCTTTCACTGTTGCTCAACCTGAAGCAGATGAATGTATATTTCTAAATGTTACATTCATTTTTAAAAGAAGTATATTTTTTTGAAGTGAAATAGATGCCCAAATCTCTGCAGCACTGAAGCATCAGAATATAAACTCCCTGAAACTATCTTCATATGTATCTCACACACTGCTGTCAGCATCTTTGGTTCTTGCTCTAAATCAAGCACAACGTGAGTTACAATAATAAATAATGAAGTTTTCAGGACATGCTTTTGGGAGCATATGAAAGCATGAAAGAGAACTGTATCCTTTTTTCCACAAAAGATAAAGTCAGCCTTCAGGCCTGGATTTACTCAAGGGTCCAAAGTGACCTCAGTGCCCTGGATGAGCTGTTTCTGGCGTGCCACATCCCAAGGTATGAGGCACATCCTTTTCACAGCTCCTCAACCCTTTTTGAGCAAGGGCAGTGCTGTGGCCACCAGCCTTAGCCCTGGGACAGGAACCTCAGGTGTAGTGGACCAGAGCACTGCAGAACTGTGAAACAGCTTCTTCCCTGGCAAACAACTGCATGTGGAGTAGGGGCAGAAAGGGGAAACGTCCTTTCAAAATCTGCTGAAGAGATGTGACCGCAATTTCCCCCACTCCTTCCTCTGAGTCTACCTCTGACCCTAAAAAAAGAACACTGGCCTAAAAATGTGCTTGGGAGGAGAAAATATCAACCACAAGTGTTAAGAACCCCCACAGACAGAGACAGTGGAGGAAAGCAATGTGTACACTTTCTAGAGCATGAAATGGGTTTTCTTTTGCGTTTGAAATAAGCTCAGAATTATATAAATGCTACCAAAACTAGGGAATGCTGCCACCTCATCTACTGCATACATTAATTTCCCATTTTTAATGCAGATTATTTCTTCTCTATTGAATCTTGACTAAAGGTGACTGCTCTTATTTTCAATTATTTGTATTTGTCATTACATACACACATACACACAGAGATGAAACAAATCCAAGATCAGGTTCTGGGGAGAATGATGATCACACCAACACTGAGCCTGTGCTAGGAGGAAAGGGAAACCTGTCTTGTTCAGCCTAGTGAAACAAAAGCTCAGAGGGGATGTGAATGTTGTCTATAAATACATCAAGGAATACAATAAGAGAGGAAACAGAGCTATTTAAGCTAAAGGACAAGACTGGCACAAGAACAAATGGATATAAACTGGCCATGAATAAATTGAGGCTGAAAATTAGAAGAACATTTCAAAGCAACAGAGAAGTGAGGCTCTTGAACAATTTCCCCATGGGAGTAATGGTAGTAAATGACCTAATTTGTTCTAAGATGGATCAGCTAATTAGTTTATGAAAGGGTTTATCTGACAAAGTCTGACTATGGCAAGGGGCTGGCCTCAGCCCCAGATGCCTGTTACAGCCCCACATTTCTAAGTAATTTAAGGTATTAATCCAGCTCCTTATTGAATGGCATCTCATGATGGTTTCTAAATCCAAATTTATTGTTTTTCCTGAGTGATTCCATTATGCAGTGCCACTGACATGCTCATTACCTTCCAAACACTAAGAAAATGTCCCTGCTTGCAGGAGTTCTGGTTTGTTTGATTTTTTTCAGACATGCACCACAGAGCTCATTAAGCCCAAGCAAAGTGGTGTTCAGAAGTTTAGGGCACAAGGGGTGGAGGTGGAAGCCCAGGCAAGAGCACCATCCTTGTGAAAAGGCTTTCGAGGGAAGCAAACCATGACATTTCCCTACAACTCTTAATCTTAACATTTCCTTCTTGCTTCATATTTTATACACCAAGCATTGAGTGTTTCGATCAGATTTAAGCAAAGTTGTGAACTAAGGCGGTTCATAAATTTCTGAGTGAAGGAGATGGAGATAAGTGGCCCTCTGGAGGACAGGGGCTGTTCTTGATTGCTTGTTTCTGGCTGTTCATCATTTCCAGCTCCCTGAGAAGTCAGATCTCCTTCTGCCTCTCATTTTGGTGACATTTTTTCTTGGTACCCAGTCAAACCCCCTGTCTGTACTGGCCCTTGCCTTGGTAAGTGTTGATATCTTTGTGAAGATGTACAGAGAAGAGCACAGCTACACCTATTCCATGAACGTCTCATCCTACACACTAATAGAATTTCTTCTAATTATTTGGGGGAGTTGGTTTGGTTTTTGGTGTTCGGTTTTTTGGGGTTTGTCTTATTTTTATTTAAAGGAATGGAAACACACTTTGGTCACTTGAATGACTACTTTACCAAAACATGATTCTGGTGAACTGAAATTTCCCATTTCCCAAACCACTTTCCAATGCAAAGAATTTTATAGGGTAGGCAGGTTTGGTGAGAAATCTTGAAGAGGGGGATGATGCTTTTTTGTGTGCTCTTAAATGTGCAACACCTTCCTTCCCTCAAGGTGCAGCCTCTCACTGTTTTTAGGGTCTGAGGGGAGGATGTTGGGGTTTTTTTTGGGGGGTGGGTTTTTTGTTTTGGGTGGTTTTGGGGTTTTTTTAGTTGGCTTTTGTTTTATTTGGCATTTCTTAGTTTTTCCTTCTTTTTAAGGTAAATCCCTTTCAGAGAGAATTGAAAATTCATCTTTTGTGAATAAGGTACTAGCAAAAAAATCAACAGAGGTGGTGTTTAAGGGCAGAAGAAAATTGCACTTCATAAACAGGGTTATTCTGGGGCAAGGATGGTCTGTGTCTAAATATCACCGTGGTACTCTGGGTTTTGCAAGGTGAAATTATACAATCGAAAACTGCCTGCAATGTTGTGCTTTCAGTTTGAAGTTTTTAAATAGTGGGGGTTTTTTTGGGTTGTGGGGTTTTTATTCGTGTGAACCACTCAACAGTGAACTTCAGTATTTCCAGTTAAATTGTGAAATAGGTGGAATAGGTGTATCCTTAAAGGATATATAATCTATAATCTTTCTTGCAGCCAGTTGCCTACATATAATGTCCAACTAACTAAACAGGTGACCACCAGTTTTAAAAACACCACTCAACACCCTGCATAGATCATTTGGAGTACGACCCCATCACGATCTCAGCCCAGAATACTTTGTACCTACTGAGCTATAAGTAGGAGGACAGCCTAGGGACAAAAACTGAAGGACAGGACATCAAAACTCATTCCCTTTTCCTCCTGCACCTCTTCAGACCTTTCAGTCAGGGGAAATCCTGCCAGCTTTTCCTGGGGCACTCAATTTGCCACATCCAGTTAGTGCATGAACCACAACATTGTCTTCTGCACCAACCCGATGTGATACACAGAATACATGGCTCAGAACAGCTCGTTTTGTTACCAGTTTGCACAGTTATGTCTGTGTAAAAGGATAAAACAACCCAATGAACATCTCCTGTCCAGAGGCCAAGCAGTAGAACCCCAGCCATCCAGCTGTAGTCCCTGTCTCCTCCAAAACAGGGAGCATATGCTGGCAGCCCACTGGGAACGTTCTTTAGCCTCTGCTATGGCTGGAGCTGTGCCCAAACACTTCTGAGGGCACCAGCAGAGGAAAAGTGTGCCAGCAGCTCTGTAAACAGACTGGCACCATGGACAACCACAGGCAGCTGCCAGGCCCTGCCCTGGCCCTGGGCAGTTCATGGCATGGAAACACTCAATGCCTCAGGCATTTCAGAGGGAAGTGAGATCCCTGCAGTCCTACAGAAGTTTGCTTTTGAACCAGAGCAAAGGAGGCTAACAATGATATCGTAGCCATTTTTTTTTTTTTTTTTTTAGAAAATCCCTCAGAAAACACTGTGGGGAAAATGCTGGGTTTTATCCAAAGCCCTCTAACAGCAGCAGAAAGATATTTACAGGAGCTTCAGTGGCTTGTGTTAGGTTAGGAGAGAAAGTAATATCATGGATTAGAAACTGTGTAAAAATAAAACAGTAAGAATACGTGGCACTTTTCAACATATTCAGGATAGGAAGAGGTTTTTACCAAGATTTCAGTCTATAGATTTTGGGGGTAATGTTCTCCGAAGTGGCAGCACTTGCAAGCAAGAGAAATAGCTGTAGTCAGGATAGGAAGCAATGAAAAAAAATGTATTTATACATTAACAAGGCAAATGATGGGATGATTAGATCAAATCTAGTAGTTTGTTAAATGAGCAGTATGTAGGGAGGCCAAGTTTGACATAATTATGCAACTTTGCTTATTTGGATTTGGGTGCCAAGCTAATGCAGCAAGTAAAGATAAGCACATATAAAAAGCATTAACCATAAAGGACAGATCATCAATTACTGTAAATTGGCCCTAAAGCCAGTAGACCTAAATTAATTTAGGTTACTTTGGCTACAGCATTGTGACAGCAGTGATGCCAAAAAATCTGAAAGCAATCATGGATGATTTTGAATTCCTGTAGCATGAAAGGGCACTCATAAAACAGAATTGCTCCACACAGACAAGAATTGCCAATAGACTATTTATGAAAAACCATACAATATTGCTATATTTAACCTTCTGAAAATATTAGTGAGGTAACACTGTGTGTAAAAGGTTCTGCAAATAGACGAAGTTCCTGAATCTTCATGGATATGGACTATATGCTATTGGAATATAAAAATACTGATAGAGTTCTACTCTCTCAGTGCAAGGTAAAGGCAAGTTAAACTGAGGACACAGCTTTTGAGGTGGATGAGTGAACTAAAGAGACCAAGTTTTCTGAACAGAGCAGCCAACTACTTCACGTGTATGCGCATAAATTGACCAAAGAGTAAAAAAAGTATAAGGAACAAATTCTTCATGCTGTAGGTGAATGCATTCTGAAACAGCTATGTTTAGATAATGCCAAAGCATAAGCTGCTTCTCTTGTTATTTTCCAGCAACACAGTGACTGGTGCATGAAATGAATGAAGCTGAGCTGTTACAGGAGCCAGCACCTGATTTACAAGTTCAACAATACTGGGAGATGAAGACAACAGCACTGGAGATGGAAATTTAGATAAGAACAGGCAAAAACATCAGAAACCAATTATAGAAGTTTTAAGGTCAAAACCAAAGAAATTAAAAGTTCTTTTTGATCCATATGCTGTTTCAACCTTTGATGTTCTGTTTTGGTGGATGACAGTCAGATAATTCCCTGATATTATTCTGCTTATTCACTGAAAAAACCTTCATACAATCTCTTTTTTTTTTTTTATCTCGAACATCATCTGAAAGTAATGTCCTGAAATAGAATTCAAAGGAAGAGTCTTCTGCTAACAATACTGAATCTCCCTTTTTTGGCAAAAGCCTGTATGAAAGAATCTTTTGTTTTCATTAGGACCATGCTGTAGTCTCCTCCCCTGTTCTGTGCCTGCTTCTGGACACTGGGAAGGCACTGAACCAGCAACTGTGCCCAGACTCCTGCATCTGCATCCAGTCTATTCGCCTGAATGCTTCCACCTTTTCATCCCTTGCTGAATCAGGATCCCACGTTGGCCAGCTTGGCTGCACAGCAGGAGGCACAAACCTCATCTGCCATGTGCTGTGTCAGTGCCACAGAGCAAACTGCTGTTCCAAGGGAGGTCTACCCAAAGACACCCAAAGCAAAGACAAAGGAATCAGAAAGGTATGAGAAAAGTTTTAGGGTTTAATGGCAGGTTCACTAAGTTAGAATCATAAAATTCTTTAGGCTGGAAGACACCTTTAAGATCATTGAGTCAAACTATAACACAGCACTGCCAAGCCCACCACTAAACCATGTCCCTCAGCTTATACAGCTTTTAAATTCCTCCAGGGCTGGTGCCTCAACCACTCAGTCACCACAGGCTCAACATCCACGGCTCCCTCAGCTTTCTTCCAAAGGTCATAAACTCCTTTTTTTCTTGAGTTTCTGCCACAGCCCTCTTCCAGGCCAGGCCATCTTCCCTGCCAGCTTGTCCTATGGCAGATGGGAATTTCCTTCTGGAAGAACATCCAGCCTTCCTGGACCCCTTTGTCCTTCGGGACTGCCTCCCAAAGGGACTCTCTCAACTATGCCACTTAACAGGCCAAAGTCTGATCTCTAGAAGTCCAAGACAAGTGTTCTGCTGAGCCCACTCCTTACACTTCTAAGAATAAAAAGCTCTATCATTTCATGATTGCTGTACTGATCATGAATCAGGCTACAACCATCACATCACCTTCTCTTCACAATCAGCAGGTCCAACAGGGGCCTCCCCCAGCTGACTCACTCACCTGTTTTATCAGGAAGTTATCTTCCACACACTCCAGGAACCTCCCAGACTGTTTCCTCTCTGCTGCATTGGATTCCCAGCTGACATCTGGTAAGTTGAAGTCCCCCACAAGAACAAGAGCCAGCGATAGCAAGACTTCTTCCAGATGCTTACAGAATATTTCATCTGCCTCCTCATCCTGGTTGCCAATAAACACTGAACCTGATTGTCACCATCATTGTGGTGATGTGGTGATCACCAACATCTAGACAAGTTACTCAAGTTTAGCCAGTGCCCCTACAGAAATGAACCTGGCTGGAATAAAATCCAAAGAAAGCAGCACAAACTATAGCCTGCAAAAAAATTCCACAAGTGTAACATAGTGATGATTAAGATTAAATATGAACATCAATATTAGCATTTCTCCCCAACGTCACTCATGCATCAATGCTGGATATTGTCAATGGAGAGAAATGGGCATTTCCAGCAGTTTTCATCTAAATGTCTCAGCTACTGAAAAATAGTCCTTGAAAGGTGTCTCTTCCTGAATATTGTCCCTTCGGTGACTAGTTCACCCACAGAAATTATCACAGCCCTGAGTTAGGAGAAATTAACACCCTAAACATGCAAAGAAATTGGAAAAAACAAGGAGCTTGTAGCATTTCATATATTAACTGTGGGCACTTCCACTAGCCTCATGAAAAGCTAATCTTTGTTTTGAGGTCCACTGGTTCCACTTTGATATTTTAGTATTTCTTAGTTTCACACACTATTGCAGCATGACTTAAAATATTGGCATTAATAGCAAAATTCTTAATGGACTCTGTGGCCTTTAACCCACTTTTCTCGCTGCTGACAAAATGTCTTTTGATGCAGGAATTCTCTTTTTGTTTTTTTTAATGGCATAGATTTCCTTTTTTTTTTTTTTGCAGTTATGGAATGTATTGCTGGGGCAGCTGTTTGAAAAAACTGCCAAGACTTCTGAGTGTAGAACATGGCCTTGTTATGTCTTCCTTGAGATAATCAGGGTCCCACAGACTGTACATATGATACTGCAAAAATAATACCAAAGGATAATTTCTCCTATAATGTCAAAGTTTTCAGTGATCGAGGCTACCAAAAGAGCATGACTAATTATCTTAATTACCTTTGCACAAATCCTCTGTGTTCTTTTTTTCCTCCTGTGCATACTGATGTATTGTTGCCATCATAAACAGACTTAAAAGGCAAGGGTTGCTGTACTTTGGGAGGAAATTACTTTTCCCCCACAGTATTTACCTGCAGCTGTTGTCACATCAATCTTTCTTCAAAGTTTCAGTGTTGCCTTCTGTGCATTTTTTTTCAAGCTGATGCAGTTTTGTGACACCCACTATTTACTCTGTCTCTGGCAATTTTGTGCATCTCATTCGGGTCTCTTCACATTCAGTTCTTTCACTCTTAATAGGAATGAATTTTCCTTCAGCTGTCATTTTAATACATACACTGTCACATCACAAAGCTTACTCATACTTGTAATGCCAGTGATTTCTGCCTCCCTCTATATTTTTACCTTTTTTTTTCCTTCCTCCACAAAACACCTTGTTTCAAAGAAATAAAGGAATTAATAGAAAGTGTGAAACTGCTGGGCTTCTTTGGAGACAGGGGCAAAAGATGCCCTGTTCCTCAGGAAAACATGCTGATTCCCAATGATGTTAACCATGTTCAGTGCATTAAATATAGCCCCATGCCAGTATTTTACAGATCTGCTGTGCACAATAGACAGTAATGGCTCTATAGAAGCTCTTCGGGCCTTTTATGAGAACTCTCCATATGAGAGAGTCTTTTATTCTTTTTGACAAGTGGATCCTTTAAACTACTCCAGCAAAGGAAAGAATGGAACAAGGCAAAGCTAAAATTTTCACTTTTGCTCAGCATGTCCAGATCAATGCTAATTAAGACAAACTACAAAAGAGACTTCTAGGGATTTTGAGTCTAAATGTAATTATGTGTACTATAACTATTAAAAGCAGATCAGAAAGCTTGATGTTGAGTTTTAATGAATCCCTATTTTTCTCAGACTGAGACACCTGGAGTCATACACAGAGCTATTTGAAAAGAGCTCAAAACAACCCAAATTTAGACCAAACTCACCTGATTTTGGGTCTTGTTATGACAGCCAATCTATTAAAGAGTTGCATAATCCTTTTGCTGCTCTAGATAGGCAGTCGGTGCAATGAACAGAGCACAGAGGTGATGTGATTTCAGTAATCCACGTAGCTGAGGAGGCTTACAGCTCCATTCTGTACTAGATGATTTTTTTTTTCTGGGCATAAAAGCATAATTCTTTTCAAGGTCAGATAGAGTATTTTGCAATAGTAGAAGTAGGAAGTACTGAAAGCATTTAGTGTACAACCAAACCATCAAGCCTGCACTATTTCTGAAAAGATGGCACATGATTCCCCAGAGATGGGAAGGTGTGTATTTTTTTACTGTTCTTTGGTGTGTGTCAGAGATTGCTATGTGTCATTCAGAGCTGGTGAAATGTTTAGGAGGGAAAATCCAAAATTGCAGGCTGTTAAAGTATGCCATGAGCAGAACACTACATTCTATCAAAGAGCCTCCCGCAGATTTTACCTTTCTGCCTCTCTGTTTTTGGAGAGAGGATCTATTTTAGTAGAAGACTTGATAAAGTTGGAAAAACTGTCAGGTTTTTGGACACACAGTGGCCTTCTCCAGGTCTGGTAGAGAAACACATATTTTCAAAAACAAGTGCTAGCTAAGAACAGCTCTTCATAATTTAACTAATTTTTTCAATCAGATTATCTTAGAGAAAAGGCAGCTATGGAGCAGAAGGGGAGGGTTTGCAGAGATCAGGATGACAAAGGTGGTTTCTCCTATGGCAAATGGAGGGGAAGACAGTTAATTCATCAGTGTTTAAACATAAAAGAGTTCTCAAGGAAAACAAACAACAAAGAAAGTTTCCTACAGATATAACTTTACTAAGCTGGTACCTGGGTTCAGCTCACTCCCAGACTGCAGGGACAGATATCAGAGGTGACATCAGGACTGTCACTGGAGCAGGGCAGCCTCCTCATGGGACAACTGAGTTGAGTTATGCAGGGGGAAGGTGAGACTACGGCACTGTGGAAATCCAGAGAGGGCCGGGGGACTCAAAGAGCAGAATCGATCATCACAAAACGCTTTCCTGGAGTGCTGCCACCATCCTTTGGCAGGATGGCAGAACAGCACCGGCAGCTCTGCTGAGCGCAGCAGAAGGTCCAGGAGTGGGAATAGGAGTCTTTCCTCTAAAGAGAAGTAACAGGGCAGCATCCATCACTGCTCCTTCCAGTGTCCCTCCTGGCTTGAGGTCAGACTGGCAAATTTATGAAGTCGCTGTGGCCAGATTCAAGTTTTCTTCAGTATATGCTTCAAACTCCACAGTTCCAGTCACAACTCTCACAAACACTTCAACTGTAATGAAACCATCAAAATTATAAAGATGAAAATGCAAAAACTTATGCTACCATAGTGGTTTAAAATTTTCAGGACTTTTATCTGCCTGTGACAGTTACACCTGAAGGCTATGGCTGCTACAGACAGGGCGGGATTTTCAAATGTGCCATTGGTGTGACCTGGCTCTTGCCAGAGGCAAACTCATCTCAGTTAACTAATAATCACTGCCCTGAAAATATGCCATCTCGAGTTATCATCCTTCCACTATACCAAGAAACAGCATGAGTTAAAAAGCCCTGAGGGCTCCTGGGCCTTGAGATACATGTAGTTTCCCCAGAGATGAATACAACTAAATGCTTTACAAACCTGTACTTTTTTTCCTGCTGATAGAGGAAAAGGGCAGCAAAAATGGCTGAGTAAGGTAAAAGATGGAAAAGCATCTTTTCACCTGAACACCTGATGTTCCTCTTCGTCCTGGTTTTTATTCTCTCTAATCTGAGCTATGAATTTCAGGGTCAATAGTTAGTAGGAAACAACAAAAATAGTGGGATAAATATTCCTTCAGGAGTCCACTGGTATTGAAGCAATACTAGGTCTTTTTCTGCGCTGATGCTGAAACTGTGTGAGCTGAATCAATCCAGCCCTCGGCCAGCAGGAAGAAGTCAAGCGTGAGCTCCTACAATACACAGAAATACCCACTGGAAAGGGTATCTCTCCAAGGAAATGATCTACAAATTAAAGCTGTGAGTTTTGCAGCACCACTCACTCTGTCAGCTTCTTCCTCTGGCTCTTAAAGACTGTGCTACTGCCTTTTACCTCAGATTCACAGTATCTGATCTTTCTATAATACCGTTTCAAAGCTTATTCTGTTCAGAAGCACAAGAAACATTTCCAAAACCATTTTCAATGTGTCTGAGATCCCTCCTGTAAGTTTTCAAGCTGGGATGCAGGGCATCATGGCTGTGGTGGAATTCGTGGAATCTTTCAGAAGCCCATCTTACATAAATATTTTCTATGTCAATTCATTTTATATTAGCAGTAATTAGCATTAAGCCAGAAAATGCCCAAAGTTTTTGTATAGGTTTCTTTTTCCTTTCTTTTTATATAACTCAAAGAATTATCCCCCTAATCATCTTGCTTGAACCAATATGATAAGAGAAAATGTCCTGGGG
The DNA here is from genome assembly GCA_013397175.1 of Platysteira castanea. NCBI lineage: Eukaryota > Metazoa > Chordata > Aves > Passeriformes > Platysteira > Platysteira castanea. The sequence continues at coordinate 329,381 of VYXC01010449.1, read as the reverse complement.
CACTATCTGAGGTGCCAAAGTCACAGGAGAAAATATATTCCCATGAACGATAAAGGTAATAGTTGTTCTTTTGAATTTAGTGTAACATAGGTTCAATTTTAATTGAAATTCAGCTAAATTACTGTGGAACTTCTCTTGTTCCTGAAAGTGTAAATGCCAAAAAATATAAACTCAGATCAGTAGTATGAAAAGAAAATTATTCATTTTCAAAGACATCGGATCAGTCTGCATAGACATTTCATAGCCCTCATGTCACATGCACACGTGGTGCTACAGTTCAGAAACTATTCGTTTCTGAATACATTGAAAAATGTCAAACAGCATAGACATTTTTCAGTGTCTTCCTACTACAGGTTTAACATCACATTTTACCTGTTGACTTCCCTGTTGTCTTGCATCATGGATCTGAATCCATCCAAAGCACTTGCAAAAGTAAATAGAGCCTGAAACATGCAGAATGAGAGAGCGTATTCCAAAGTCCTGTGGCTTTGGAATTTACCAAGGAATTTTTTTTTACTGTTCTTCAAAAACAAAAGGCAGGGGGCATGCCCTACAAATGGCATTGTAAAGGGATAAATCCTACTCCTTGATAGACCCCCTAGAAGAAAACAAAGTTTTCAAAGCCTTCCATGTGAGAGATGCAGCTTTCTTGACTGTAAACTCTGCTAAAACACCCACTTGTACCCATATGCTTAATTCACAACTGCTTTTCAAATTAAATATGCATTTTCAAGATGACTTGGTCTCCTATTTGCTTGCAACCTTTCCAATTTTTTTGTTTGCTTGTTTTAAGAACTACAGAAACTTTTAGGTTTGAAAAGACCTTGAAGATTATGAAGTTCAACTGTTAACCAGGAACTGCCAGGTCCACCACAACACCACGTCCCTCAGTGCCACATCTACACGTCTTTAAACACCACCAGGGATGGCAACTCCACCTCTTCCCTGGCGAGACTGTTCCAATGTTGGATAACCCTTTCAGTGAAGTTTCTCCAGCTATCCTATCTAAACCTATCCTGGTACACCTTGAGGTCATTTCCCCTTGCCCTGTTCCTTGTTACCTAAGAGAAGAGACCGACCCACACCTGATAACATCCTTCTTTCAGGGAGTTGTAGAGAATGATAAGATTGCCCTCGAGCCTCCTTTTCTCCAGGCTGAACACCCCCAGCCCCAACCACTCCCCACCAGACTTGTGCTCCAGACCCTTCACAGCTTTGTTGCCCTTCTCTGGGCATGCTTTGTCAGGATGGAGCCCTAAAGTTTGAGTCTATGGTAATTAAATATGGCACAGAAAGATCAGGGAAAATGCCTTTGGAGCAATTCACGTGAGGAAACAGCTCATTAGCACCAGTCAAGCTGCAACTCAACACCCAGTGGGTTCTCCCTGTGGCTGTCCCCACCTGCCTCCACACTGGTTATGGAGTGAGTGATAGCTGTGCTCTAGAAATAGAAACTGAAATAAAGAAATGAAATTAGAATTGGTCCCCTACAGATGGCTCTGTCACTATAAAAGCCACCTGCTCTCAAATTAACACTTGTTTATATATAAATTTAGAACACTACAATAAATTAGCACCCACTCAACAGAAATGAGCTCTTCTCACTGGTGCTTCACTTCCCAGTGGATAATGGGAGGGGGAAAATGTTTTTTCCCTCGAAGGCATTCAGAGCAGAAATGCAATAGCAGCACAAACAGTGGAAATGTTGTAGATGGAGTAAACACTTCCCATGTGCCAACATTCACTCTGCCCAGATGACTTGGATAGGGTTGGTAATTTTGCCAATACCAACTTGAAGTAGACACAGAGCACCTATAACAATGCCTCAAATCTAAAAAAATGTACAGACAGGTATTAAATCAATAAAGTGGTCAAGATTAAAGTTCATGCAAAATTGAAGAAAATAATAGGTCTAGAGAAAATTTTTTTTAAAAAAGTAATAACAATAAAAGAAAAAAAAATATTATAAAAATGAGAAGTTTTAGCACAGAGACCAGGAAAGTGGTTTGGAGCTGTTTAAGAGATTAAGGGCTTTCACTGTGAGGAAAAAAATCCCAAATCTGTTAGTTCAATGTGCAGCTGAAATGAAGGCGGCAAACAAAATGTGTGGTTGCTAGGAGGATATAACATAAATCAAAAGCCCTACTGTAATTGCTCTACACTGTAAGAGAGTGATAAGACCTCTCTGGGTATATTATACCTAGTCTTTGTTATCATATCGAGGAAAGCTCCCATTTTCTAAGAATGCAGTGCAGAGCAAAACAAAGTGAACAGCCAGCCTGCAAAATTTAAATTATTAACTACAGATAGCGTTTGGAAGAGAAACTGACAAACAGCAAAAGATAGAGGCTGACAGATGTGAGTCTGAACACTGAGTATTATTGGCCAAAAAAAATTCTGCTTGGGTCTGTCAGCGCCAAAGTTTGATTATTAAGTTCTTGTCCCTTCCTGAAATCAATGAACTGCACAAACATCTCCTAACCATCCCTGTGTCCACCATCTTCCTGAGGTTACAACAGAAGCTGTTTCAAAGTCCTGAATGTGTCCTGGTCAAAAGTAACCCACCTTTGTAGCTGGTCCCAACCCATCAGTAAAGATCACAAGTGAGATCTCATCTTACACAGATTCAGAAGTGAGTGTTGGACCTTGATTCTTCCAGCAGAGGCCTCCTGAAATACCTTGGACAAATAATTTCATGCCATGGTTTCCAGTTGCAGAAAGGTGCAAGAACTTTCCTGCCTTCCTGGAGTAGCATGACAAAGAATGCATTAAACAGCAATGGAATAACGTCAATAAAACATTACTTCTCTAGACATATTGTCAGATTCTCTCTCTCCTGCATCCCCAACACACTCTGACAGGTTTCAGAAATATTGGATGCAAAATATGGAATGGATACTTCATGCAAAAGTCATGGGACACAGCTCTTAGTCTTCTCATGTGTACAAAAAGATAAAGAATGGTCCAGAGTCATCCCATCTGAATTTTGACTCTTGACTCAGGACATTAAGTTGGGAATTCAGATACCTCTAACTACAGACTATAGAATGGTCTCCCTTGAGGAATTCAGCTATGGTCTTTCCAAAAGAGGTCAAAGCCCTCCTGCCAAGGCAGAGTTTCAGTCCAACACCGTAACCACTCCACTCCATCATCAGTGCCTTGTACCAGCTGGCCAGACTCTGCCCTGGACTGTTGGTTCTCACCAACTTCCTTTTTCACCATACTTCAGATGACTCCAAAGACCGTGGGTTTTGTGCCTTCATTTGTAACTCTTGTATTCCCGTTGCCCACCTATCTGTTGATCTGTTAACCTTATGTTTTGTTTGTTAAGTATACAGTCATCCACACAAATTGTAGCACTGCAGTCATAAACCACAAGCTATAAATCAAAAAACCACATTACCTTATTTCTTATTATATTAGAAATCAAAACTGCAGTGAAGTCACTAGTCTATCTTCCATTAGGAATGATATGAGTGTTCTGCAACATTTTTCAGCACAAGAAACACAATGGCCAAACAGTGACACTGTTTAGGCCGAGGCTGGAAGCTCTGAGGCAGAGGCTTGTGAAGAATGTTTCATATATTGGGTGGGGAGAATTGCTTTTGGGCATGTCCATCAAACTCCACCAACTATAAAGAGAACCTGGAGGCAACCAGACTTCTCACTTAAATTTGTCAGTAAGGGTGGCTGAACCCAAGCACACAATTCCCTGTGGCAAAGAGAACCAGGTTTGTGCATCAACGGTAAGATGTTGCTGCTGTTAACCAGGCTACCCGTTGGAAGTGGAAGAGGATCCTACCACATGGATATGGTTGAGAAGGTTATTGCCAAAAATCGTGCAAATGCTAAAATAGATTCAAGAAATAGGGCAGGAGCAGGACGCAGGATCTGATAAAGTGCTAGCTAGACTCCAACCAGGCTCAAGGAAAATGAAAAAACCTGTAAAATTCTGGATAAAGTCCCTTGTAGTTGAGGAAAAAATGACCACAAAATAAATCAAAACTGTACCTAGGATATTCTTTATCAGAATGTAAGAGAGTTCATATTTGTCTTTTAATTTAAAAATAAATAAGGAGCAAATATCTCTGTGTGTAAAGTATGATTATTATAACAGTAATACAATATCTTCATCAAGAATGGGCTCTGACCCATTGTGCAATGTGCTGTGTAAAAAACAGAAAGAGCCTGTGCACTAGAAACCTCAAATTTCAGAGAGGAGACAGCACAGAGACATGGACAGACAGACAGGAGAGAAACAGGGAAAGGAATGAAGAATGGTGATGAGCAAAAAGAGAAATAATTTGAAGGATGATAAAGGATGATAGTGAAATGGTTTCATGAATGCTTACATGGGGCTCCTCTCATGCAAAGGAAGAAAGTCCTTGTTTGAAGATGTATGTGGGTAAATGGCTCCCACATGTACAATCACATCTTGTGATGATGGCCCAAACTGCTCGTTAGCTGTTTTCACTGCTGTTTCTCTTTTAATTCTTGCACACACAACAATACTGTTGAAAGGCACTGAAGGATGCTAGGCCTGGACCCAGATGTAAATTTTTTTCTGCCCAACTACTTCTACTAAAACTGCTTTCATTCCACTGCCACTTGTGCTGTCACTGGAGTCATTAGTGGGTGTTAGCTCAGCCTCCTTTGGGTCACCACAAGCCTCACAGACCTGGGGCGTCAAACAGGGTTCATTTGCCTAAGGAATCCCACCCCTCATAGCAACTCATGAAACATTATAAATTACCTGCTCACCCTAAAATGAGCAAAACCTGCTAAAACCTACACACTGCCCTTTAATCTGCTTGTCTTGAGTGTATGAACGATAGGCTGTGTTCCAGAAGGTCCATAACCCTACTGTGGCACAGTTGATCCTCACAGTAACAGCTGCTCCTCACGCACAAAAGGAACAAACCTTTCCCTGCAGCAAGAATGCCCACAAGTTCAAAGGAAGATGCAGACCCCTGGTGCTTCACCATGGCATTGTGGTGGAAGGCAGCATGGTCTAGATGGCAGTTTCTTTGCTAGCAATTTCTCTGCTGGGCTGCTTTCCAGAAGTCTTAAGCAGGATGCCATATCTTCTTTATTTGTTAGTTACTCATAGCCCTTAAAATAACATTATAGTGCTGTCTGGAAGAGCAGAAAGAAACTAAAAGAGGCAGAAATATTGGCTCCCTGGGCAATGGAACTACTGAAGTCTTGTCTTCTGTGGCTCATAGTGTGATTCTCTGATGTCTAACAAGGCATCAGCTCCTGCTGATGCTTCCTCCTTGGCTAGAGCATTCCTATTTCTCCTTTGTAGAGTGCCTCCAGTGTCTCAGTGAGTAAATCCATACTGCAGCCTTTAATATGGTGGAGGCACAAAAAGAGTCTCTCTCCTTTAGGAAGCCATTGATTTTCATGAAGCCTGTCAGACCTTTCACCTCATCTAGCTGATACTGGTCGGTTGAATCAAAAAGCTACTGGAGAGAAGCAGAAGCGATTGTGCACTGACACACACATCGTGGTCACACAACACCTCATTTTGCCAGAAAACCAGACTAGAGATCTTCTTCTCTGTACAGGCCATTGAGGAATCACTTCCAACAGAATGAAATTATTCACACTGTATCACAGAGGCAAGTTCTCAGCACGTACTCTCTGCTAACTATGCTCAGTCAATGCAGAATCCACCAGCTCCAGGCTCTGAATTAACATGCAGACCAGCAATACAAAAACCCAGCCTTTTCTGCAGTTTCTATTCATCAGTTCAAGCAGGGAGGAATGTACTTTATTTTTCTCCCCAGATGGTTGGAAGCTGCAAAGTAATTTAGCAGCCTATGTTCTTCTGAAAAATTATCTTGCTTTTTCTTTCCTGGGTGACTTCTGCATCCCCTGCCGACTAGCTTAATGGTACTGAGAGTTATGGAATGATATTGTTTTTATTATGTGCCTTTTTAAATTGCATTTTGACACACAGTCTATCCATTCATGGGTCTTTAAAGAAGAAGCTTTGCCCAAGTGCCTCCAACATCTAAGTAACAGAATGGTTACCTTGAAAAGACACAGAAATTAAGCCAAGGTGCCTTTGGGACGAGAGTGCTCATTTTCAGTCCTTTCATTTTGCCATTCTCTAAAGAGGCCATGAAACTACTTACTGACTTGTGAGAGTCAGTAAAACACTTCAGGAGAAGTTTTGCTCTGGATTTTAGTCCTAGCTTGGAGCCACACAGAGATATCAGGAAACAGCGTGGTTTTAAGGATAGTTCTCTTCACTAGGGCCTCACATATGCTGGCATCTTCCTGCCCCTAGTGCACCCAGGAGCACTGGACACGGCTGTGAGACTGGTCCCCTGAGAGATAAAAAGGCAAAGGGCCACATGTCTCTGTTAATAAACTAACCAGAGTCAAGGGCCATTTGTGGGCACTGTCCAAAGTTAATTTATTAACATAGTCACAGGCACGGTTCTGGCCCCTGACAACCAGCGCTCCTCCAAGCAACTCCTGGGTGCATTGGGAATTAACACAGCTGCTGGCCCATTGCCAAAAAGTAATTGTCATCCTTTCTGGGGAGGCTCCAAGGTTCCGCAGTGGAGATGCAGGCAGCATGTGCCAGATGGCTTCAGTGCCTCAGAAATGTCCCAGGCACATTTAATCTGCTGGAGGCAGGGCAGCCCATCAGTCTCAGAGAACAGAAATGTGCAAGCTGTTCTGCACGGGGACATCACGTACCCTTCTCCTGCTGCCTCCCCATAAGGACCAGGCATTGCAGGAGAGAGCCCACCGAGGGAAGCAGTGGCAGAGAAGGGAGCACGGTGCTTGGGGATACCAGGGACAATTAATTCAGCCCCACTAACACTCAATCCAAAGGCTGTTGCTGGCAGCTTACAGGGTAGCAATTGTGAGAGTGGTCTCACACAGGGAGTGCAGCCGGGAAAGGAACAGGTCGTGCTGCAGTGGCACAGGACTTCCAGCCAGCTGCTGGCACCCAGATCCCGGCCACAACAGATAATTCAGTCTCCTGTTGACAGAGAGCTAACAGACTTGGTCCAGAAGGGATCAGAACTCATTTAATATGATGGCCATAATCTTGCCTAGCACTGGAGCCTTGAAGACATCCATGTTTCTCCAGAACACAGAGGAAGAGAACAGATAGAACTCAGATGGACTTTTTCCTCTTCAGTTCATGATCAGCTGGAAAAAAATCCCCTTCTGGCACAGAACCTCCTACTACAAGAAGCAGTGTATAAGACCTCCCCTAACAAGCTGTTTCAGGGTACCAAGCACAAGCACATCTCCTAAAACAGACCTGAATGTTCCAAGCTACATATTCCTGACATTTCTTACTCCAACANTCTTCTCCTGCTGCCTCCCCATAAGGACCAGGCATTGCAGGAGAGAGCCCACCGAGGGAAGCAGTGGCAGAGAAGGGAGCACGGTGCTTGGGGATACCAGGGACAATTAATTCAGCCCCACTAACACTCAATCCAAAGGCTGTTGCTGGCAGCTTACAGGGTAGCAATTGTGAGAGTGGTCTCACACAGGGAGTGCAGCCGGGAAAGGAACAGGTCGTGCTGCAGTGGCACAGGACTTCCAGCCAGCTGCTGGCACCCAGATCCCGGCCACAACAGATAATTCAGTCTCCTGTTGACAGAGAGCTAACAGACTTGGTCCAGAAGGGATCAGAACTCATTTAATATGATGGCCATAATCTTGCCTAGCACTGGAGCCTTGAAGACATTCATGTTTCTCCAGAACACAGAGGAAATCTGTTCTGGAGAACAGATGGAACTCAGATGGACTTTTCCTCTTCGGTTCATGATCAGCTGAAAAAAATCCCCTCCTGGCACAGAACCTCCTACCACAAGAAGCAGTCAGGTGTATAAGACCTCCCCTAACAAGCTGTTTCAGGGTACCAAGCACAAGCACATCTCCTAAAACAGACCTGAATGTTCCAAGCTACATATTCCTGACATTTCTTACTCCAACAGCAGCAGCTAAAGGGACCCGGGTCTTCCCAGCCATCCACTGGCACGAGTTCTCAGGATCAAAATCCCCCCAGGGAAAGCCAGGTGGGGCTCTGCCTGCACCCTTCCAGACAGGAGCTGCTGAGCAGAGCCAGTGCTCTCCAAGCAGTGGGAATTGAGGATCTACGAGCCTTTCCTCCACCTTCTGCCACTAACCTGCAAAGAGACTGTGAGCAAAACACTTTGCATTTCTGATTCCGTGTTTCACATATTATCTGTTGTTTATTTGGGGGCATGATGAACAGTAGGGATGTCTACCACACATCTCAAATACAAGGCTACTGTGATTCAAACACAAAGCAAATCTCTGACAGGCATCTCCTCAAAAGATAGTTAATTTTTGCCTCTTTCTCTCCAGTATCACATTTTCCTTTGGTTCATCTCTCTTTCTGTTCATTAGCCTTAACCACAGAAGCCAGTATGAGATGAGGTTTGGGAAATGTGCTGGCATTATTTAAAGATTTATCCCTGCTGCAACAAATCCTTTCATGCTTCTGGTTGCTAATTACAAGGAAATACTTTGATAGGCATGGAAATCACATAACTATCCTTCCACCTTTCAAACACTGTGTCAAACTATGTATAAATGCACATCTTAATCCGGTTTGATCACAACCTAAAATGAATAAGCTAAGAATAGGCTCTTGCAGCTTAACACACGAAAGTTGAAAACATTTGCTTACTATTTGGGACCCATTTCTATTTGAATTAATGAGCACGGTGCTATAAATATCTAATTTCCATGAATTTCAAATAATGTGGGAGCACATCTGGGATGTCAGCGTTGGGGAAGAAGCATCTTTGCTTCTTTACTGCAGCAAATCATTGACATTTCCATTTTAACTCGAGGCCCCGGTGACTTTTTCCTGCCAACACTTGACACTCTCTGGAGAATTTCTAGCCAGTGACCACTTCTGCTGGGAGTAACAATACAGAACCTGGCAAAACCCCACAAACGCTGATCTGCTTAATTAACTGTGATAGAAATAGTATTCATATGAATAAGTGAAAAGAACAGAACTGAGCCAATAAAAAAATTCTTCATTGCTGTTAGAAAAGACATATTCATTGTAAGGAAGTATAATTCTCTCTCTATTAGGATGCTTGTCTTTTACCTGTAGTATATTATCTTTCTGAATATTACTATGAATGTGCTGCTTTCTACAGTGTTTTTTCTTTATCTGACAGCACATTCAGCTCCCTGATAGCAGGTTTTGCATTTTGAGTTTGAATATGCCTCTGCCATACACCTACAGCTTTCCATCACAGGCAATAAATGTGTTTACTTTTTTCCTTCAATCTTGTTTTGTGTAATGCTTTGCCTGCTTCAGACAGATGTGCATGGCAACATACAGGGTAAAAGTATTGCCAGAAATGAAGATCAGGAATGTTCAGGAGTTCTGCTGAGACCAAGACCTGAGACTGGGGATGGATGGATGGATGGATGGATGGATGGATGGATGGATGGATGGATGGATGGATGGATGGATGGATGGATGGATGGATGGATGGATGTTAAGTCTCTAAACAGCAGTTCCTGTTGTTGCTGTGGATTTTTCTTTTTTTTCCCTTTCAGTGCACAAGCAGACAACTGCCTCATTCCTCAGTCAAAGTACTTTTAGGGTCCTTATGTTCTTTAACAAGATCTGCCAGAGGTTTTCCACTGCAACTGATATCCACGAAGAAAAGCCTGATTGAGAAAACCAGCTCTGTTTATGCAATCATACCAATTTTGACAAAATTTTGGAGGAAAGATAAATTCTGACTTTGTATCAGCTCCAGTCTCAGCAGTTGACTCATACACAAAAACCGTGCAGAACTGAAACCTCATCCTTTATAGATTTTTACATATCCTGGCTCCTCATGTAAAAAAATTTGAATAAGCAAAAAAAGAGCTGTATCCAATGACACCATTAACCATTTTTGCATTCTGTGGTAAGAGATTTGAAATGTTTCTCTCTCAATGTTGCGAGGATAACAAAACCCTCTCCGTGTTACTACTGCACTAAATTTCTGAGAACAGCAGAGGCATGGGCAGCTTCCACACGTGCCAATGTGCTTAGAGCAAGGGAAATGCTGCAAGAAAAACTTTGAGACTGGTCAGTGCTCTGCCTGCAAATACTTGAAGCAAAACTGTGCCAGCTTAGCCAACACTGAGTCACAGGCTGAGGCACTGCATTATTTCTGAGACTCAGAGCCCCTGTTCTTTCACTGGATGTATTAAAGCATGGGCAGCCTCTGGCACAAGAACAAATGCTGCAATGCCTGACTTCTTCCTGCAGCTTTCAAACAGGCACTGAAGTTTTTCTAGTATGAATGGCACCTACCTAAACCCATGAATAAAACATGCTTGGAACGAGTTCCTGCAAAAAGTGACTGAACCCCCATACTTTAGTCCACAAATTCCATCTATAGGAACAAAAGGAACAGGTTTGGTTTGGAGAAGTAGCTCTTGAGATCACCAGATCTGGACCTGTCAGCAATCCACACTTAAAACAGAGTAGAATGATAGGAAGGAAGGAAGCAAGGAAGCAAGGGAGATAGAAAGAAAGAGACAAAGAGAGAAAGAAAGAGAGAAAGTGAGAAAAAAAAGAGAGAAAGCGAGACAAAAAAGAGAGAAAGCAAGAAAAAAAGAGAGAAAGAGAGAAAAATGTAGTGAATTGGGAATTAGACTATGAAATCTTAGCTAAGTGATTGAAAGGATTGACTGGGCACATATAATCTTTTAGACATAAACCATTGACCAAGTCTGAGACTCAGTCTGGATCTAGTTGCATCTAAAGCCCACTCTGAGGAGGAGTTTAGAATGCAAGGCATTCTCTTCTGAATCTCATGACTCAACAGGGGGATCTCCCTGACAGTTGTTTGACTCTGTCCTCCATGCAGTAAATAATGAAATGTACCTTGCCACTGAATTTTGTACAATCAAACTTTATCACATTGTTGGTTTATATCAATAAACATATTACTGCTTCTCTCTTATCAGTGAAGTACATTATTCCATATGTGAGATATGAAAAAAGAGGAAAATTAAGAATAATCGCAGACAACCTTTATGTAAGAGACTTCTGGGCTGCTTTCATCCAGCATGGAGCAAAATTATCCCATCCCTGTCAATCTGAGAATAGAAGTAACCAAGGTCCTCATCCTGGGTTGCAGTAAGGAAGCTGCTTAGGACCCAGGATCAAACCCTGGTGCCCTCAGCCCAGTCTGCTGCAGTGGGAGGCTTTCAAGCTCTGCCTGTTAACCACATTTTCAAAGACTGATCTTCAGTTCACATCTCCTGATTTTCTTGTATGAGCTGTACAGCACCAGTTAATTACATCTGTCTGAAGTAGCCTCCTTGGCATATAAAGTCTCTCCATGTCTTCTCTTTTCCTTTTCCTTCTGCAGTGCACTGTGAAAGGAACTTTTAAAGAGATTTTCAGAAGTAACTGAAAACCAAGGAGTTTGCAACTTGAGCATTTTCAGATATAAAAGGGCAGATTAAATGGATGCCATGGTAAATCCTTTCCTCTTACAAAATGGAGCTTTTAAAATAAAATCTAAATAAATTCCACTGTTTAAAAAATAAATTATTATGTCTCTTTTGGTTAGGATTTTTAAAAAGTGATATGTAAGCATCTAACTTTGCCAAATAAATGGCCTCATTCTTCCTCTGTTGGGGGCTAAAGCCTTTCTAGAAACAGTCCTCTCACAGAGAGAATCTGTGAGAAATTGGTTGGAAACAGAAACCCCTCAGAGGCCAAGACAGCAGTCAATGGGTGCAAATATTGGCTATTCAACCTGCCTAAGAGAGGCCAAGATCTGAGTTGAAAAGCTGAAAAGAGTAAAAAAAAAGGATAGCTTGATGTTGGTTCTCATCTTGAACACATGCAAACCCACCACAAGTGCTAAACAGATCAGCACAAACTGAAATGAAAATACAGAACAGCCTACAAATCAAGGGAGAGACAAAAATGGAATAGGCAGGACCAAGGTTTATTTTCCCTAGAGAAAAAAAAATCCTGTAACTTCTCCATAACACAACAAAAATTATAGAAGGTGAAGAAGAGAAAGGCACAGATTTCAGTATGCAACTTATTATTACATCTGGGGTTCATTACAAAATAATTAATATACTGCTGGCAAAAGATAAAAACAAATTGCACAGAATTGCAGTCCTGATTTTCAGCCAGGCTTAAGACCTGTTCAGAGCAGGTAGAGAGAAGGAGGCTTTAAAGTAGCACAAAAGGTGGACAGAGAGATGAATACTGCATGTCATGAAGCAGCATCTGCTTGCTGCTGGCACATGAGGATGTCTTGGCTTGATCCCCTGGAAAATGAGATGTCCATCCCTGGGGTGCTGTGAAAGGCAAAGAGCTGAGGGATCTTGTTCAGCTGGAAATGTGTGGACATGCTCTGGCTGGCTGTGCCATGAGGGCTTTGTAATGTTCAGCAGCCACCCAGAGAGTAAAAGAGCCCTGCTGAAAAGTGCCGTATTGGCTACAAAAATACAATGCTGCAACTCCTCTTTGGCCTTGAGGTTTGACTCAAATGTGACCCCACAGGGGAGAAAAAGGAGTTGCTTTCTGCTGGGAATGGCACATCAGACGTCGGTACCCTGTGTTCCAGCCTAGCTCGGCCATTTCAGCACCAGGACAGCGCTGGCCAGCTGGGCCATCCCTGCTGATCTCTGCCTGGTGCAGGGTTTTCTCGGGGTGCTGCAAGCCAGGGCCTGCTTGGGCAGTCTTACAGCCACCTCTGTTCCCTATGCTTTCCTCAAGTTCCCTTATGACATTTAACTACACCCAAAGGTCAAAGGTCAAAATATGCTTTCACTGCTCATGTAACACTCACATTTTCTTCTGGAACTTTGCTATCGAGCACAGGCCTTGACTATGACCTTAAACTGGCAGCCAGCTATTGCTGGCTATCAATCCATGAGTGAAACCCATGCTCAAGTGAAGATGATGCACACCAGCAGTACAGCACTGCAGCCTCCTTGTTCTGGATCAATAAAACATACTCTTCATACCTAAATAGTGTGATTTTCTCAGTCTGATCTCTTTCTCATCTTTATTTGATGGAAGAGGCAGCTTTGTAGAAGCACCGTGCCTGGTTAGACAGCAAAACTCTTTAATGGTTTATATCACTGCTCTAAAAATCTAAAATTCACTTCAAGCCCACAGCGAGGCAGAAGGATACAAGTCAGCTTACAGCAAATTAAGCATGCATGTACTCCAAAAACTTCCACTGCCCTTTTTCCTTCATGTCATGAAGAAAGTGGGAAAGCAGGGAAGTTACATAAAGAAAAAAAAAAAAGCCAAAATCTCATGATCAAAGCATTTTAAACAGTGCTGGGGAATGGAGATCCTCTGTGCAAAGGTACCAAGTAGCATTCAGCAAAAAAATCATAGCTTAAAACACTGAGGTCACTACACAGCCTCCTACTCTCTGCATGCAACAAACATGAGAATAAAGTGAAGAAGAGAGATTCTCGGTGAATTTTCTTCAGGGCTTTGCCAGTTAAAGCTAATTAAATGTCATAGAGGAGTTTTGCTCCCAGAAAAGTGAAGGATTTGTGTGTTTATACATATAATGGGCATGTCATGCAGAAAACCATCCAGACCTAACCAGATGAAACAGGAGATCCCAGAAAAACCCATTTGCAGGCTTGTGACCATACAAATAATTAACAATCAGGAGTATTCTGTATTTATCCCTCAGGAGCTCAGGTTTAGGCACCTCCCAATGCCTAAAGGGAGCCCACAGAAAAGTTGTAGAGGAACTTTTCACAAAGGAATGTAGTGATAGGATGAGTGGTAATGGCTTTAAACTGAAAGAGGGAAGATTCAGGTTAGATATTTGAAAGAAATTCTCTACTGTGAGCATGGTGAGGCACTGGCATAGGTTGTCCAGAGAGGTGGTAGATGATAAAAAAGAGACCCTACAAAGAGCTCTCCCACCTTCCATGTAGTGGAAGACAATTGTCAGAGAATATCAAATGTCATGTTTAAATACAAAAGTGAAAAGTATCTTTCAAAATCCAGTCCCTGCTGTCCCTGTTTCTCAGTTCCACTGTCTGTAAAACTGGAGTAACACTAATGTAACATAATTCAATCCACTCTACAGCAATCAGTAGTTATCTGTAGCAAATCTCAATAGAGGCTTTGAGGAGCTAAAACATTACAGCAATGGAACCCACAGACATATCCTAGCTGATGACTGTCCCTCTTTCACTCCTTATCTCCTCCCTTCTGAGGCTAATGCGTTGAAAACACAGTTCACTAAGTTCTGGTAGATTTTTTAAAAATTACTTCCTAGTATGTGCATGTTTTCCCTAAGGAGTTGATGTTTTCCCCACAGATTTTTAAAAATTTTTCTGCCATTTGGCCATAAAGCTTTTTCTTAATGGAAAAATATACCTTCTTTAAAAAGCACAACTAAATTTACAAACCCTCTAAATGTAACAAGCCAGAGCTGTCCACCAGAAGAAAAGACTAAACCAACTATATTTTCCCCCAAATAACCTTTCCAACATTTGCCTCCTTCAGAGGTCTAAATATTTTAGATATTCTTTCCTAAATATTAAAGAACCAGGATAGAACTAAATGCTAAGATTTTACAGTGCCAAGACTGTTGGTGTAACAAGAGCTGTTGGCAGTTCTGACACAGCCTGGTTTCTCTTTACCTTCAGCCACGTGCTGAATTAAGCCCATGGAAGTTATGACAAGAGGACTGATGGAAATGTCACCATGCTGGCATTTAACCCATCTTAAGGGAGTGGAGAATGAGCCTTGGCTTCGGACACTGAAGTAAATATGCCATCTTTAGTCCTTGGAGCAGTAAGGGGAGGGCAATCTGCTGTGCAAAAAATATATGGTACCAACAGAAAGCACTGTATTTTTCAACACAAGATCTCATTATTGATTAAACTTATTTAGAGCAAAAGTTTTAAAAATAAGGTTTGAGTAACAAGTGACTAGCTAATGTTTGACAGGGTTCCCAGAGGAACCAGCAGTCAGAGACACCAACATTGATATCATGCTCACAGTTACAGGCAAAGCATGATTTAACCTTGCCTGCTTTATCTACGTCTGCCTTCTGCTCCACGTAGAGATTCATAAATCTTCTGTGCACTGATACCAGAATTTTTGCAATCTTTGTTTGTCTATTTCAAAAGAACTGGTATCTTCAAATTCACGGGAGCCTTTTCAACCTTTTTCTGTTGGTCCAGACAACAGGCTGCCTTTCCAAGGATTCATCAAGACTGAAATGCAGACATCAGTCTAAATCTGCTGCCACAATTACCCTGATCAGAATAAACAAAGCTTTTCAGAAACCTGAATTTTAGGAAAATAGGTCCGCTCTTTTTTCCCCAGGCTCTCACTGCTGTGCCTCGTATTTTTGTAGATAAATCACTCTCAGGTTTGCCAATTACACTGGTATTCAGCCATCCATCTGGACACAGAAGAAACGTCCTGGCTCTTGGGAAATGGCAGGCAAGAATTTAATACCATAATTCTCCCCGCTTTTCTTACCCCCACTGACAACTTGTAACACAGTAGACAAGGCTGATGCTACAAGAGGGATGCAGTTTGAGATTAGGATGTCTACATTCAGATGTTTATATGAGTACCAGGTGTCTAAACTCTTATTAGAGTCAACAGGGATCCAGTCGAAGGAAATCAATGGAATACAAGCAGCAAGTCAGGGAGCAGCCAGCCCACAACAACCTTGCAGTGAGTTTCATCACTCCCTAGACACTATTATGTCCCACTGACTATAATGGGAGCTTAGGTATTGCCTGTCCAATTCCACTGACTAAATGAAGATACCTAGCATCATTTGAGACGTCCCAGCATCTCCAAGACATAATCTTGGTGCTGGCAGACACAACACAAGACCTATGGTACATTCATGTCCCTGTGGAACACCAGCTGGAAGAATACGTGGCACGTCCCACATAGCACTAATGCAGAAAAATCCTGCCACTAAATTACAGGTGAGCAGAAATAAAAGTCTAAATATCAGTGCTGTAATGCTAAACTGAGTTCTATCCTTCAAGGGTTGCCTTACACTGGTTACTCAATTAATGCAGAGAGGGAGTTTCAATCTTTCTGAGGACTCACCCAAGTCAACACCCTTGCAGCACTTCGGCGTTTTTCCACCTCTGCAGCAACACCGGCTACAACAGTTTTACTTTTTTGTTGTTGTTTTATTAAATGAAATTGGAAATCTTGAGAAATACATGAAATCTCATGCTTACAAATGTTGTTGTAGTGGTGCTCAGGAGTGCTGTTACACGCAGAGACACGTAGCCAAAATGTGAAGATTTGTTCATATTTACACATCAGAAAGGAAGTGTCCCTCCAGTGGTGTGCCAGCAGACCCTTCTCACTCATCAAAAAATACCTGTTTTTTGGCAAGCACTATCACCTGAACTCCATGGTGCTGTTGACAAGATCAGGCATGCTGGCTTTCAAACGACACTTGGGACAGTAGATGCCTGTTCTACCACACAATTTAAGCATACACCCTTGTTCAGGTAACACCTACATTTTATTATTTTATTGCAGTATTTGGGTGCATCTGTGCACTTCAGCCTCTGCAAAGAGCAGCTGCTTCTCAGATAAATACAGTCAGTGTTCATATGAATGTTGTTACAGTCTTAGTTAAATTGTTAAGTCTGGAAACAACAATGGTGAGACCACAGTGCAATTTGCTCCCTTTCTCCTAAGACTTTTTAATTTCTATTCCCAAAGCATGAGAGTATAAAAGTGACAACTTCCATTGAATAAAATATTAATTTTTTTTTCTGAATGATGTCCATATCAAAATCCAAATCTAACAAATGCTAACAAGGAAATAAGAAAGGATCTTTAAAGAAAGAATAAGTAATTTATGGTAATGTCTCTACAAACTATAATTTTAAGTGCAATAGGCCTCATTTTTGTACAATCACTAGAACTTTAAGCACCAGGAACTATCATTCTTCTTTACTGATTCTTCAATACACTTTATGTTTTACAGTGAAAGCTTTAGAGGGAATTCTTCCATCAGCACACAGATTTAGGGATGTTGCTTTTGCTGGCATTACTGGAAGTTAGACATGGACATCCTTCCTGTGCTTAAAGAAAATAAGGAAAATCTCCCTCTCTTTCAGTTAGTCCATATCAGCTGCCAATCAGAATTTCTCTTGTGAAAAATACATGCTGTAAAATATAATGAGGCTACATCAGGAAAGTGTGTGAGGAAGGCTGACTATTGGAGGTCACTTACAATATTCTGCTGTCAAAGATAGTTTTAGCATTTTTATCATAATGCTGTGATGGTGCACAGCATTGATCACTTTCCATTAAAATCATAAAAAGCACCAAAGTTTTCTGAAAAAAAAAGGAACCCAACAACAAATTCCTGCCATAACTAAAGAGCTTGAGGATTCATAAACAATTTTTTTCCTCCTTCCTTCCTTGACTATACCTTCATCACTTCCATTGTGATCATGCATGGCTAGAAACTTGAGATGCAGCTTCTGAGTGGCAGCTTGAACTATTTTCATAAAGCCATCACTGCCTTTTCAGGGGCTCATTAAAGATATCTGTGTTTCAGTCCAAATCAGCCCTTCCGTGCCCCTGAGCATGACAAACCAGCAAGGCAATCTATTATTTGTGCTACAGATGCCCTTTACAGGCAAAAATACACACTGATTAACAACAAAAAAACCAAAACAAAACAAACAAACAAACAAAAAAACCACAAAAAAACCAAAACAAAACAACAAACAAACAAACAAAAAAAACCCACAAAAAAAACGCAAGAAAATTTTCCTTATCATTTAATGTAAGGGAAAACCAGCCGGTTTTATTAACTGAAAGTAAATTAACTTTTTTATAAAGTGGAGTATTCCATGCCCTCCCGTGCCATAAAAAAACCCCACCCAAAGCAGTAGAAGCAGAGCAGGCATAGGAAGGAAGCAGGAAGGGACCCTAAATGAGTGAGTGAAAGATACAGACAGGGCACAGATTAGTTCTGTAATACTGCTTCAGCCTTAGGGAATTCTAGCAATATCGAGATAACTCAAGTGATTAAATTCGGAACAAGTCAGAAAATGTGAAGGCACAGAGCATGTGGAGATCAGGACCCGGGAAATTGAGGGATAGTCCTGACCTGCTGGAGGAGAGATCTCTAACAGGAAAGAGTGGCTAAAGCTGGAGTAAGTGACTGAAAAACTTCAGTGGCCTCTGCTGGCAGATTAATTGTGCAACGAGTGGTCAGACAAGAAGACTGGCAGTGAGGCACACAGCGTGTCAAGGGAAATGTGTTTCACTGCCTGCTCCCAGTGGGCTCCAGGTGCAGCCCTGAGAGGTGTTAACCAGGGTAAGAGAATCCCCGTGACAGTCAGTGAGCTCACACACAGATATCACTGCTAAGCACTGAGAATATAAAGGAAACAATAAAGTCCTAAACTTGAGGGATGACCATAAAGCAATGAACAAATTTAAAATCTAAGTTCTTTGATGTAGGAAGCAGTATTCTGCTGTCTGGCTGAAGAGCCTCTTGTTCAATTGAATCCCAACATGCAACTAGCATTCCTGCAGAGTACTGCAATAGAAATAACACTGATGTTAGTCCCTGCTGCTGGACCTTTCCTGGACTTGTAACCTATGAAAAGCTCTCTGATCCTCCACTTAGGAGAACAGATAAAGCAGTGGCAAAGGCTCTGTGTGAGGTCATTAGCTAGGAAAATTGGACTTGAATATAAAACTGCACTGAAAATCTGCAAACACTAGGAAGGCTGGGATGCTAAGGTAAAGTCCAAGAAAAGTCGGAAGCCTAGAAGTGTAAACTAATAACAAAAAAAAAGAAATTGTATGGTGTATCTGCTGCCCTGAGTAGCAGTAAATTACCAGCAGCACACATCTGTCTGCCATAATTTCAGCCTCTTCCTAGCATTCCAATTTTAGATGCCATCTGCAAATAAGTAAATGAGCTGATTTCAAAATGTTGATGTCATGCCCCTTTTCAATTTGCCAGCAGAGCTGAGAGGGGTCCAGTGCCCACCACCTTTGTTAGCCCCCAAGCTTCTCCCTGGGGCTCTCACCAAGGACAAGCCCTGACTTTGCTGCAGCATATTTTGTTCTGCCTAGTTGAAGACATGACACCTAGGAGGGCTGTACATGTTCTCTTTTTAAATTGCCAAAGGTGTTATAATTTTAACAGCCTTCTTTTCAAGTGAGCTGAAAAATTGATGTGGTCCCTGTTTACCCTCCACGTGCTCCATGCCTGCCACACAGCTCTGTCTTTTGGTACACTTTCCTCCAAGGTTGTCTTTTGGAGCAAGGTTTGGATGACATGGAACAGGGACTGTGCAACCTACTATATTTCTGCCCCTCCTCTACCTTTTTTCCTTCATTCTGAGGAATGAATGGCACTAAAATTTGTTAAATTCTCAGATTTTAAGCACAGCAGCATAAGGCCAACAATAAAGGTGGAAACCCCACTTAGTGGGTTACCAGGTTATCATCCTCCACCAAAGAGCTCACAGACCGTGCAAGGGAAGTGCTCATCCTTACTTTCACCAATAAAAAACTAAAGTGTGGGCAGAACCTTTGTCCCAGTCTCAGGTGCAACTACTGCTGACTGCTGTGAGCTCACATCACATCCCCAAGATCACGCTTACACTGGGAGGTTAAAAGCAGGTTAGAGAAATTTTTCTTGATGGCAGCAGCGTCTGACCTTCAAAATCAGGCACAACCTATGACAACATGACAATGTAAAGCCTAAACTACTCAGGCACTATCCCAGTGTAACTCAGGGCTTAATCCAGGGATTGGGACATTCCCCTCAAGTGTTTTAGCCACTTTATTTAACTTTATAAACTTTATTTATGTAAATGCTGTGAAATGCAAGTCATCCTTGACCATACCTAGATAAATACATGGTAAATCAGTGCTACCTGATAGTCAAACTATTTTATCGATAAGAAAACTTTTAAAAAACTAAAAATCCCAGCATGTCAATCTTCTTATTTTACAACCAGCACAAAACTCCCCAGTATAATGCAAAGATCGTAAACATCAAACTCTCCAGACCAGGCATGAGCAAACTGCATGAAAATAAAGAAAAGTGCTAAATAAATAAATGAATGAAAGCAAATCACTTTCCTAGGTTTATTTAACAGTGCTGATATAGAAATAAGCCAAATCCATTCTACTGAGCAAGAAATTGAATCTGAAGATAATCCTTTTCTTTTTTTTTCTGTAGCCTAGAGATCCTTTGTACTCCCATTGAAATTGTGGCCTCAAGTAATCCATACAGCATTCACAGCATGATATTATATCTATTTTATTGAGAAACACAATAATCAAAATGCTAAAATAAATCTTCTTCCTATTATTTGATTTAAGCATTGAAGTATTGAAGTGGCTAAGCTAATTTATTTTGATTATCAGCCCATTAGTCTTAGTATTATAAATTAACCCCACAATTTTGACAGAGCTTCCAGCTACCTAATGTCTGAAAATCTGATTTTGTTTAAGCACATATTGTGCTAAGATTTATTTTGGAAATTTCAATTAATCAGTTCTGGTCAATAAAAAGTTAATATAAAGTGGTTTGCTGGTAAATGACATTGGCACTCACACATTGCTCTGTCCTACATCAGTTAAAAAGCCATTGCAGATTCCCAGCTATAGCGCTCAGAGCTCTGGCTGCATTTTTAAAGCACCAACTGTTAGTTAATTTTGTTAGCATAAACACCCAATAAAATTTTATGGTGTGTTCAGCTCTCATTAAAGATGAAAAATAGCAGCAGAGCAGCACCCACAAATAAACAGGAATGGTTCTGTCGACACTGATGCCCAGAACTCATTCAGATTCAGGGCTCAGGGCTTCCTGTGCCTGAGGACACTGCAGGGATACAGAGCACGAAATCCCACGCACTGCTGGAAAC
Source organism: Platysteira castanea (assembly GCA_013397175.1). NCBI lineage: Eukaryota > Metazoa > Chordata > Aves > Passeriformes > Platysteira > Platysteira castanea. The sequence goes on along the minus strand of VYXC01010449.1, from coordinate 308,432 downwards.
CCCTTGAGCTCCACACAGCCCTTCCACAGTGCTCCAGGCAAATATTTAATGGGGGAGGAAAGGTCTTTCTCCAGCCCCTTAAAATAACAGCTGTTGTAGGCAAAGTACACCCTTGCTGGTGCTTATTTGCTCAGGGCTACAGAAATCACAGCTCCTTTTGCTCCCCATCACCCAAAATATCCACGACAAGATGGTCCATCAACACTAGGGCCAGAGGAGCCTGCTGTTGCTCCGGTTGCACCCTGTGGTTGGATTCCCTCCAGTCAGGGAAAGCACGACCCCTGCCAGGAGGTTTTTTGATCACTCCAGACATTTACAGCATCAGCCTGGCCATCTCCCTTTGTCTTCACATCCTTCAAAGGGGTGTTTGAGCCTTCGACTAAAATTTCTAGTCCTGACCCACCATCATTCTTCTTGCCAAATTTCCTGTTAAGGGGAGCGTTATGAGGCAGCTGACACTCAGACAGTCCCAGGAAGCACTCAAGGGAACATGGCTGGAATTAACTGCCGAAACACATCAGGTTTACAGGTAGAATTCTAGAGAAAGCAGATTTCACTGTCTGAAATAGTAAGATCAAATCAAGAAGTTCCCACAGCTGTTACTTCTAAAATCCTTAGGGCTGGGTTGCTTAAGGCCGTAGAATTTTCTAAAATCATCCTTCCATTTACACCAACAGAAGCAGAACTTCACTCACTAAATTCAGCACCTGTGCTAGATACTTTCCACTGAAAGTTACAGTTTACAGGAAAGTCAGAGAATGTAATAAAAACCAGTTTCAAACACTTTCCCTTAAGTACCTTGGAACGTCTTCTTGATTTAGAGTTCACCACTTGAAGTTTTGATGGGTTTTGCCTCTGCAGCTCTGTGAAAGTTCCTCCCAAAGGACGTAGAAGATAGAGGATCTACACAAATTGGTGCAGGGGAAAGAGCTAAATCAACACTACACAGTTCCACTTCATGTGCAAAATGAAACCTTGTTCCTTAAGGAGCCAAACTAATACCTGGCTCCCTAATGGACAGAGGACCTAAGTCTATAGTTTCATCTCACTTCTTTGCCCACAGATTTTTTCTGCTGACAGCTACCCTGGGCAAGGGATAACATGCTTCATAAGGAGGGATATGCTGGTGGGGTATGAGGAGCACATGCTGATGAGCCTGATGGCTCTTAAATGGACAGTGATTAGCATTGCCTTATTGTCTATGGCAGACAAGCTCAACTTCAGTCTATAATCTCTATCTAGCCTGAAGTTCTCACAGAATTTGAGATTATTACTCTGTTATGCTTGATAAGTTTGGTGGTTTACTCCTGGCACTTCACTGCCTGCAAAACCAGAATAATTCTCCCATTCTCCCAGCTTTTTGCTCCTCACTGTCAGCTTAAACCATAAACACACTGCAGGCCAAGCCATTTCTGTCTGTGTGGGGTCACAGCATCCAGCAGGACAGGGCACTGATCTCATCTGAGTCTCTCATGCAATGCTATATCAGACTACTCTGAAAAGTTGATGTTTTGAGATGGAAGTGAAATTTCTAAGGCACAGCTGTCTGAGTAAGGCTGGATTTTGGAGATAGCTGACTTATCATGTTTTAATGCCCTGGCAGCTACATCGAGTCCTACTTTAATACTTATTAGGTGTGGAAGTCAACCTTGCATTCCCACCAGAGCATTAAAACTGGGCATCTCAAAAAATACACTGCTTAGCTGTGCCCATGCAGGGTAACTTACCACTCACAGTAAAATACAATGTGCAAGTAAAGCTGAACTTGTTTCCGCTTCAGCAATAACAGAGGAGCCAGCACAGCTTCCTTATCTTAATTTTCTGTATCCAAATGTCCTAGAAATGCTGTGCCTCTATTGCTTCCATAACTTTGGAGGTATTGAATCTCTCTGCAATTAAACCAACATAAATAAGCAGTAATTCAATTGAAATCAGTGAAATTCATATGAGAGGAATAGTTCATGTAAAAGAGAAGATAATTAGATTTACCCAGTGTAGATGCAATAATCTCTTATTAATTGTTTGAGGAATAAACTATAAAAACAAACTCACTCATGATCTGTTAAAAGGACATTATGGACCTCTTGCCCACAGCTGTACGAACGCTGCACTGTCCCTTTGGATCAGGGCAGCCAGAACACCCTACATCAGCAGTTTGTTTTTCTCATAGGTTAATTTTATTCTTTTCAAAAGAGTGAGGGAGAGCAACCAGGGGTACAATCATAACTGCATTTCCAGTTCAGCTTAATTGGGTGTACTTTACTTTAAGAAACACTTTACATTACTGCATTGAGTTGTTTTCATACCCACATTCTTACATACCAATACTACTAATTAGGACAATTGTTTCTCCTTTAAAAGGAAAGGATAAAAATAATCTGTCCAAATGATTTGCTGTTATCCTTGAGTATTCATTATTTCTGATTAAAAGCGAGGTTACAGTTATTCAGGAGGATGTCCTAACTTTGTTTCAACAAGCCTTTTTTAATACTTAAGTAATTAATGCTGAGAGAGGAAAGGTGGTTTTTTAGGACGTGCTACAGTCCAAAATGTGGTGTGTGTTGACAACAACAAAATCCATGATGGAAACAAGCCTCATTTGCTCAGGTTTGCTTTGTTTCATTTTACCATACAGGGACTCTCATCACTGCTGCTGAGGCAGGAAAACACTTGCCTCCCACCCACACATCAGGATTGGAATCAGGAAGAGGTTAAAGCCTAGCTCCACAAAATAAAGATTTAAATGTCTACTAAACACATAATCAACCCTCCAAACACATAATCAGTTTGAGTATTCATCAGTGGTGCCATAAGCTGCATACGAGGATGGCAAAGGAGCTGGATGACATCTCATAGGACAACAGGGATCGGATTCAGGAGATCTGATCCAGAAGACATGCACTGACCACGTCCAAGAGCTCCACACAAAACAGCTGAAACTGCTGCAATTGTTCAAAAATACAGTCAGAGAGAAGTCAGAAGAGACTGAATAGCAGCAGGGTTGTGCCAAACAGCATGTCCTAATGTGCTGCTGAGGTTGCTGTACAGAGCTGGGGGTTTAGACTGTACCCTCCAAATTGTGCATGTCAGCCAAGGGTTCGGCTTAAGGCACTTTCATCTAAAATAAAGAGACAGTGCACCCCCCTGTCCCCAAGAGGCACCGTGAGTTTCCATCTTACCCACTCCAAAGAATAGCCCTGAACTCTGCTCTGGTCCCTCTCCAAAAGGAGACAAGGGAGGGCTCCTGCTGTGGAGCAGCCCGTCTCCTGGTGGGTACAACAGTCCCCAGAAGGATGGAAGCTGGTGGGTCTCTGAATCCTCAACACTTAGAAGGAGACCAGATCCACAAATCCTGCTCCATGGGACACCTCCTTTCTCACTGGGTGAGGATGGGGATGGTCCTCAGATGAAGGACTCCAAGTATAGTTGTTTCTAAAGAAGAAATTACCCCAAATGATTTCTAGAGATTTTCCCCCCTGAAGTCAGATGAAATTGGGAGTCCCAACGTGAAACAAAGTGCCTTCTCACAGTGTCCTCCTTGGTATAAATTTAAGGAAAGAAGCTAAATTAAAGACACAATTTCTGTGTCATATACTGGCTAGTGTGGGGCTTTGGGCTGCTGAATAAAAGCCAAAAGCCAGGAGCTGCAACACAGTGTTGAAAAATCCTGAATTCCCATATGGACTTAGCCCTCATTAATTGCTTCAAGAAATCTGTTGAAATATGACAGCTTGGAACCGACCCCCAAATTCTTCTGGCAGGATGTCAGTGACTTTGCAGTAAAGTGCACTTCCTTGACCAGAGTCAAAGCCTGCTCCCAGCCCACACAAGAGAGGTGGGTGGGTTTCACAAAAACTCAGGCTGCTCACCATCCCAACCACCCCAACACATCAGAGATCTTCCTGTGACATAGCTTTTCATTACAGCATTGGGGTGAATCCTCTTGCCTTCCTCCCACAAATTGTCTTAGGAGAGGCAAAGGGATTAGTCACAGGCAGGAAAAAAGAGCATTAGAAGCTGTATGTACACAAACTACTTCTCAAAAATAGGTCTCTCCAGACAATAAATCAGTCTTTCAATAGCACTCACGAGTGGCTTAGAGCTTCTAGCTCTTGGTTAGAAACAGCTAAAAAACATTACATAGAAATGTTAAAAATACATACACCTTTTAGTGGGCATGCATTACTAGAGTTTGGAATTACAATCAAGCCTATCTACTTAAAGGCTTTAATTGTATCCCTCCTTTAAAATGCTACCTCCCTTGCTCACCACAACTGAGCAAAGCTGTAAATCTTGCAAAAGAAATGTGAAGTCTAAGTGCCCATTGCCTAGCAAGAGGGAAGCTCAGAAGACGCCAGGAAGAAGAGTGACCTTACCTCAGTAAGCTGGCATTTGAGTTGACACAACATAACAACTTTTTGGGGGGAGGAAAAAACCCTAACAGGTTGTTTATTCCGCTGTGAAAACAAAGTGTTTGATTTTTGATGAATTATTTGCTCAACACACTCCCCCTTGGGAAGAACCCGGCCCTCACCCACGACTGACTCTTTGCCACCATAAACTTCCAGCTCTTCTGGAAGTTCTTTTGATGCTCTTTCCTTTCTCTCATTCCCTCCCAGTCTTTGCACAGCCTGTGACAGGCAAAGGACAGATGCTGTTGTAGTGACAGCCATGTGCTGACTGAGGTGCTGGGACAAGGTGGGACAGATTTCTCCCTGCTTCTTCCTTTACACAGGTATTAAATCATCCTTCTATACTAAACGATTGATTTCTATGACACTTGTAGCAAGTTGATACAACGTTACTCTTATTCTGTCAATTTGTATTAAAATTGGCTGTGAGTTCAAAAGTTAGGAGATTAGAAAAGTCACACAAATCCTGTTTGTGGTTCTGTGTTTTATTTTTCATTGAGGTTTTGTTTGCTTGGTGTCCAGAAAAAAACCCAAACAAATGAAACACAGATATTAAATATCTCACAAGCATTTCTAATTTCTATGCTTTAGAAGTCAGAGTCACAAAAAAGTTGTTTATTCTGCCTCTTGTCTATTCCATCAGAGACCTCTTACCAATCAGTTACTTGATTTTTGAGCCCCATTTGAGAAATTCTCATTTCTGAACTTTGCAAGATTTTCTTGCAACTAAATGAGTCATGCATGAAGCTTTCTGTGTTTTAATTAAATCCTGAAATCATAAATCATTTCAGTCTTATGACTTGAAAAAAATGTATTTATTTTCCAGTGGAAAAAATATCCACATCCTACAGCATTTGAAAGTGAGACAAAAATGCCTTCAAGGCAAATAAAAATGTATCAATTATCATGTGCTAAGAATATACGCGTTTGAGCCCCATCTCTTTATTCTGCATTGAAGTATTAGGTCAGCAGCTTAATACAATAAATTATTACTGATATGCAATAACCTTAGCTGTTCAACCCAAAACTCGAAGAAAAACAGAAAGTGCAAAGGAATGAGGCCCAGCATTGAAATTACAGGCAAGATCCAGAGGACATTTAATTTAGAGCCCTTGAATTATGCAAAGAGCTTAGGTGCAGGTTCAACTTGAAATATATGATTAGTCATGGAGCTAAGTAAATAATTTCAGCAGACTCATCTAATCTGTTTGTTTACTTCCACAGCCCTCTTCATGTTGCATCTTTTAATACTCACATAGCCTTGTGATTAGTGCATTTAATCCTAAAAAGACTATATGAGAAAAGGAGGAACAACTGTATTCACTTCACAGAAGGGGAGGTATGAAGTAAATCTGTGTGCCTAAGTTTGTAGAGTCAGGTCTGCACTAACTAGACATGAAGTATGCGACCAGGTAAGCACCAGCACCAGCATTTCAAACAACACTACAACACCAAGTCCAGAGGATGGAACAGGATGCCAGTATTAAGAAGTAAAATAAATTTTAAAAAGTTAGCACAGCACCATTTTCAGTGAAATGTAAATTTTGCATTTCTTTAAGGTGCATCCCGTTAGGTATTACAGAATTATATCTCTCTACCAAATACTAGCCCCAAAAAGCACGTGAAATCATGGGGAGGGTGGCGTGTCCACAACAGAGAAACATAAACACCAAGAGAAACACTTCAAAGTGTTGCAGAAGAACAACATCCACAGAATTGTCTGTAAGAGGGCACATGCATCCGCCTTTAGAGCACTGATATTCTGCAACATGAAGTAGTTGTGTAGATGTAAGGGCTATGTTCATCACTACATAACAACATTAGTGCAAATTTGACCTGGATCAGGTGCGAGCACCCAGTTACATTTCTACTGAATTCAGCAGAGCGCACAGTAACGTGTTTTATCTCAGTTATTTATTTTTAAAGCTGGCTATGCAAACACACAGTGGCAAGAAGTAAAAGCAGCACATAAAGCTGTACCTGATCCCACGTTCCACTCCACCACAAACCCTTACCTTCAAAGCATTTTATCCCGTTGGAAGCAGGTGCACAAGTTCCGACCGTTCCAGCCCTTGATGCTGTGAGGCCACAGCACCCTGAGCGCCCGGTCCAACACCCGCCCAAGGGGTCACCCCTGCGCGGAGGGACGGGGAGCCATCCAGAGCCATCCGTGCCCCAGCGCCCTGCGGGGAGGCGGCTCCACAGCCCGGGCGGCGGCGGGAGCGGGGGAGAGATGCTGAACTTCGCCAAGTGATGGGCTAGCGGGGAGCGCAGAGGCTGCTTCCCGGGGCCGGGGGGCACACGCTCTCAGCTGTAGGTTTGGGGACCGTGAACCGAGGAGGGGGGACCGAGCATCCCCGCCGCCACGCACCCTCCTCCGGCTTCATTTCATTCAATCCCCCACCCCCGGCGTGGGCAGTGGGAAATCGCGTTAAAGATGCCACGGGTTCCCACAGAGCTGGGGTTTGACCCACTGGTGGTCGGGGTAGTGAGTTCAGCTTTTTACAGTGAAAGAAATGCTGGGCAAATCTTTCCTTGCGACCAAGCTGAAGGATTTGGGTGTTACTTTTTTGAGCAATTCCTTTCCCAAAGGTGCTGGGGTTCAGGGTTTAGGNGCACATAAAGCTGTACCTGATCCCACGTTCCACTCCACCACAAACCCTTACCTTCAAAGCATTTTATCCCGTTGGAAGCAGGTGCACAAGTTCCGACCGTTCCAGCCCTTGATGCTGTGAGGCCGCAGCACCCTGAGCGCCCGGTCCAACACCCGCCCAAGGGGTCACCCCTGCGCGGAGGGACGGGGAGCCATCCAGAGCCATCCGTGCCCCAGCGCCCTGCGGGGAGGCGGCTCCACAGCCCGGGCGGCGGCGGGAGCGGGGGAGAGATGCTGAACTTCGCCAAGTGATGGGCTAGCGGGGAGCGCAGAGGCTGCTTCCCGGGGCCGGGGGGCACACGCTCTCAGCTGTAGGTTTGGGGACCGTGAACCGAGGAGGGGGGACCGAGCATCCCCGCCGCCACGCACCCCAGCGAGCCCCGCTCCCCGCGGCGCGGAACCCCGGCCGCCCTTACCTTGGAGCCCTTGCCGGAGCAGCGGACGTGGTTGCTCACCCCGGCCGTCTGGTTCATGCTGGGGCCGGCGGGCGGGCTGGAAAGTTGGGCTTCGGGCACGACTCCTCGAGGAGCGGCGGAGGGGGGACGGCAGCAGGCAGGGCAGGACGGGCTCTCCCCGCACCGGGGTTCTCACCCCGCACCGCGACTCTGCCCCCGTCCGCCGGGGTCTGCGCGTTGGCGGCGCTCCCGGCTTCCCGGCTCCAAAACNTTTTGGCTTTTTTGTTGTTTTTCGTTTTGGTGAAATAAGAGCTGCACAAGCAACTCTGCTTTGTTGGGAAGAATTTGGTGCTTTAAGTTTGTGGGTTTTTTTAAAACAAACAAACAAACAAACATAAAATATCCATGTCATACCATTATTGGGATATTTTTCCTATCCCCGGTCCACCCGTCCACTTCAGCCCATGAGATCAGACACCACCTCCTCTTTTATTGAAACAAAAATTTGGCAAAATTCAGTTCTCAGACTATCAAAAGAAAATACCAACCAAACAAAAAACCCAACACACCATATATTTGAGTAAGAAGATCTGGATAGCCAAGGCTAAAAGGATCCACATGTTATCTTATCAAATCAGGATTTCTTTTGTCTTGGCATTAATCTATCCAAATAGATTTTTTCAAGTATTTTTTATGTTCCTACAGCATACTTTAGTAGTTTTAAATAAATAAAACCCTTTCTTTGTTTTACAGAAAAACAGAAATAGTTGCTTGTCCTGCCTCAGAGCCCATGCTGCTTTGGAGAAGCCCAGCTCCTTCATTTCTGAAGGGCAAATAGCCCACCTTTAACTGGCTTCATTTGCTAGCTCTGTGGCTAAAATAGATGTGAGGTGCCCACCACAGAGGCTGGGAGCAGAATAAAGTGTAGTAAAAAGGCAAACTTGGTTAGAAGCACTTGGTTTCAGCTTTGAGGCAGGAGAGAGGACCCAATGCTGCCGTGTGTTGTCAAACATCCCTCCCTGTCAGCACGGCACACTGGTTTTGAGATGAGAGTGGCTCATCTAAGGACTTGTTTTACCAGAGAAAAAAGTCCCTTGGGGCACAAATCACCTTGTCAGGGTCAGTCTTTCCCCCTCAGACAGCTCTCCTGTTGTAATGACCACACTCAGCTCCTTAATCCTGCAGTGTCAGCTCCTCTTTAGCTCAGAATGCTGCCAGTGAGTCGCCCTCAAGGACAAGTGTCCCACCAATCTCCGTGGGCAGTGGGTGCTGGCACCCTGCTGATCTATCAAGCATCCTCAGCCCCAAACACCACATCACTATTCCCTGCTACAGCCCTATGATGGCATTTACTTTTTTGTGCTAATTAAGATTTGAAGTTTCCTGATCCGACTGCTTCGTTCAAGTGGTTTGGTTTTCATACCTTCCCAAGCAAATGTCTGCTAATAAAGCCAATTACAGACTTTGAGTTGCATATGTGATGGGCCCTGGCATCATTATACTCTCTCAGTATGGTTTGTTGCACGGAGACATGCAGAAGTCCCTGGACTTATTTGCAGGTGTACAAGTGAGAAGAAGAAATTTGTGGAAAAAAAAAGAGATAGTAAGCAAAACTGCCCAAAGAGATTTCAAACCTATGGCAAACCTTCTGCCAACTATATGGATCAGGTGGAAAATCTGTACTCTTTTCTCTCTTTCGTGTACAACAAATGCTTCACATTACACAGCCTGATCATGGGAGTGTTGTGCCCCTGGGTTCATCAGTTTTGTTCTGAAGCAAACCAGAAGACACCACCCCACTGCCCTTTCTGAGGAGAAGCCCCTTCTCCATTCATTAACCAGTCAGTCAGAGCAGGCAGGGTGTCTGTTTTCTTATTCCCAGGCAAGAGAGACACAAGGAAAGTCTCCTGGTCTCTCTCATTTTTCTACTTAATGCCTCCCCCACTCATGGGTATCTCCATTCTCCACTAAAACCAAAACAAACCTCATGGCACTGGACCTCCCTTCTCTATAGCAAAGAGCACATCCCAACTGAGATCTCAGGGAGAGTTCATGGGAATAGGCTTTTGCTTTCAAAAATGTGAGCAAGCATGTTGATGTTTCCTAGACTTTGAAAGGAAGTACTGAATGCATAGTGGTAGTGCAGCCTGTGAAATTTGGGAGAAATTGATTCAATATCAAACTCTGCTAAGAGAAACTCTGCTCTCTCTACACGATCCTGGGGAAAAGAAAAAAAACCAAAAAAAACCAACAAAAAAACCCCAAAACCCCACCAGTCTTCTTTGCCCTTCAGTGCACCTGCACTGAGGGAGATCCCACCTCTGCCCATCTACTTCCAACATCCCTAAAGCAGGACATACCTGTGCAACCCTACGGTGTCCACCATCATTTTGGCCCTTGTTTCAATGAAGGCCCCTAATTTCTGCAGAAAACCAACAGTTAAATCATTAGTCTGTTGTTTTTTAAACTGGAGTGGTTTATGTATCTAGAAAAGAACAGACAACGCCACAAACAGTTCAGAGTTTTCCAGTGCCTGTGAGAAAAGTAAGTGATTTACAGATTAGTATTCGTAGACTGTTCAGTGAAGTGTGAAGGAACAACAATATACCGTCATATAAGCTGTAGCATATAAACATCCCTTGGCATTTTACACTTTGAAAAGGATTATACATAAGCTTGGCTGAGAAGAGTATTAAAAAGGAATCTCAGTCATACTTTTTGGGAACATTTAGTAATCTGTCTTTGGAGCTGAGCTAAAGCTATGTAAAATGAATGCAAGGAAGTCTGTGCAATCATGACATAAGACTTCAAAACAAAACAAAACTTTAGAGCCAAAATTACATCACAAAATTTAATAATGTGTGGAGGACTTTTTGAGTTCTTCAAATTCATACTTTGCAGATGAACTCTGGGTGACTGAAATCCAGAGTTTTACATATTTATTCTGACTCCAAAAGCTGAGTCTTTGAAGAAATATCCAGTGTCACAAAACTCAAAGGAAAAAACACAGGACTGCCAAGACCGTTAAATTCATCTAGTTCAAAGTTCCAGGTTAGATTTAGATGAGGACCTTTGAAACATTTCTTAATGTTTTAAGTTCTTCCCAGGAACCTGTTTTGATCTAAATTTGAGCTCTCTGGGGCATGGTAACACTGCTCTGTGAACTGCAGGGGTTTTGAGGTTTTCTCAACAACATGGCAAAGACACACCACTGATTTTCTTCTTCAGTATATTCAGTAGGAAGCTGACTGAGGTTAGTCCAACACCTCATCACTCAGTAATTTTTGACATCACTTGTGATGTAAGCAGAAAAGCACGTCCCATTTGTATAGCTCAAAGCCTCAGTGCAGGGACACAGAAACTGAAGTGTGAACTGGCACTTGTACAGAGCTCAAAGTACTGCAGAAACCATCAAGGTTCACCTTGCCTTCCACCCCAGAAGGGAATTGTGGTTAAAAGGCTGGTTTAAGGAAAACAGAAAGATGAGCAGTCAACGCGCAGTGAGGGCAGAGAAATCGAGAGCACGGGAAACAAGGAGGATGTGAAAATTGAGACTGTGGAGTGCTAAAGAACACAAATCCAAAAATCAATGCAATGATGGATCAGGAACAAATGCAAAAAGCACAGCACGGGCAGGCTATAATTAGATGGTTTAGTCATAGCCAGGAGCCTGACTGAGCTTTTTGAATCCACTCAAGTGGACACAGTTAATGTAGAGTTTGGTTTGATTGTTAGAGTTTTTCTCATGACAGACACACAGAGGTGGCTCTCAGAATCGCTTAGTTTCACTACAGCAATTTAGGTAAAAACCCACCAGCACACACCAGGGTCTCTCACACTGTGGAAAGGTGCAGACAAGAGCATCTCCTACTACAGCTGTGCTTCTGGGACTGGTGTGGACTCAGCAAAACTCGGGGAAGCAGGAATAACCCCAGCAGCACTTGGACCTGTTCTGCCCACACTGAGTTCTGTGGCTCTGCAGTGGAACTGCAAAGAGACAGTCTCCACTCTCACTTTCCTTTCATTGCTACCACAGTGGAGGTTAATCAAAGATCAGGCAATGACAGGGAAAATACCAATGTACAGGAATACTGATGGTGATGCCTTAGGTTTTAATTTCTATATTTTTCAAATCCTGTACTGCTTAGTGTGTAGTTGTAAGGTTTCATGTAGCTTGTTAGCTGCTCTCTTAGGCCAGATAGACATAACAAAGCCTCTCTGAGCTTGCTGTTCAAGGACACTCGGGCTGTCTTAGGCCCAAAAGATGTAAACTAGGACCATGAAAGAGGTGGAGAAGGTGGAAAAAGCTAAAGTTTTAATTGGTGAATTTATGCTGATATGCAAATGGACCAAACCTATATCTGTGTCAAGAACTCGTGACCTGGGGTCCATCTTGGGTCCATTCTATGGAAGCAGCCTCTGGCTCCCCAGGGTGTACCTTGAAGGCCCTTCAAATAAATATCTACCCTTATTCCCTTACTCCTGTCTAGTCTCTGTTTCTAGGTGGCTGGGAGAAGGCATCAATGGGAACACTAAACCTCCCCAGAACGGAGACATCTCTATACACTTCCATATTTGTTAACAGGCAGGGAAAAAGAGGTATTTTGAGTGCCCCAAAGCCTTGATCATGAAGAGAACTCTTTTCTCAGCAGACCCTATCACGACATATCCATGCTGACTGTAACGGAGAATACCCAAGCTGCTCCTGCCAGCACAGAGCCCAGCTTGGCCCAATATCCTCTCCTCAAGAAGGAATAATTTCAGTTTTGTGCATTCAAAGCCAGTTCATGGCATCTCCGCAGTCCCCTGCAGCCTGCAGGCCTGACTGGTGGCAAAACTATCCCTGAAACAAGCTGACCCAGTGAGAGTCTCAAAAGGGTGTGAGAGCCAAAAAACTCCACACTTTCTGGTACTCTCCTAGTGTACTCACAGCAGCTCTCATCTAAACCAAGTCCATCCTGTCTCCTCAGTTACAATTTCCAAATGTTCTTTCACCTGACCTGTTGCTCCCCCAAGATGTGATGGCAAAAGACAGCTTAAAAAGCAAACAACCATTAACTCTACAGTGCTGAATTCCTCTGCTCTCCCACAGTACTCCTCCTGCCTTTCCCTGCCTGCCTGTCTCATCCCACTGCCATCATCCAGGAGCAAGTGTTTTCTCAAACACTTGAGCACAAGCACAGAATGTGGATCCAGGCTTTGCTTTTGTCTTGGCTGCTGATCCACTGAGTCCTTTCAGCTCCCTGGATCATCCACATTTTCTTCCAGCTGCAGGCCAGCCAAGCAGCTGCTCTAACACCCTTGGGGGCACAGACAACCTGCTGGATTTGGTAAAGGAATTTAGTGGAAATAAAACATCGAAGTTAGTTAGAAAACAACCAACCTCACTTTTATATTTTGTAGATCCCACAGGCTCTAAATTCTCTGAGTACCAGAAAGCTCCGGCTGAGGTACTAAACCTGCATCCCTTGAAAGTTTTGAACTTGTCTGGTGGAGAAATCAGGGCTTACAAGGCCAGAGAACACATGTCCAGGGTCAACATCTACAGTTCTGATTCTAAGGACTTTTTCTTTCTAGTATTTCTGGGGTTTGCTCCTGCTTCTGGAACTGCATTTTATTTTTTGCTATGCAGCTGCTGGATAAGCAGTTCTTTGGCCAGATGCATGAACACTCCCAGGTGAATGCTGTAACTATTAGGAATGTTTTAAGCATGGCATTATTAAGTAATAATTTACTCATTCCATTTAGTCTATGAGGTCTCCTTATTGAGGAATGTTATTCATCAGCACCACTCTAGCTCTCACTCTAATTTATTTATACTTAATGGCCTTTCAAAGGCATCTCTCCACATTACTTTCAGGCACCAGAATATATATGGGACATTAAATCACATCATGATACATGACATGTTACAAAAATACTGCATAATTTATATAGATTATAAACATAAGAAAAATCATCCAATAAACCCTGCCATCAAATATTCTTCAGGCTAGATTAAGGCTACATGAGCCCTTTTAATTTAATAAATCAAGGAGAAATCATTTTATTCAAATCTCACATTTGCAGAGGAAACAAGCTGTGTGAAGCAGATGAAAGACTGGTGTATCTGCACTGAAAATGAGGGCATCTATCTATCTAAAGCTCACCTCCACATGAATGACAGGGGTTTTGGCAGTGATCCTGCTGACCACGAGAAAGTGCAATGTTTTGGCCATGCCTGATTGGGTGACATGTTCAAAGAGCATTACTGGCCACTTACATGTTTTGAAAGTTTAGGTCACTTCTGACAGCTGCCAAACAATGCACAAAGTCCATACTAAATCTTTTTAAAAAAAAATTTTACTAGATATTACGTAAATTTCTCTTTGGAGGAAACTGAGGGGAGGTTTTTTGCTTTGGAATGTCTTTGAAAAAGAAAAATAAAAGTTGAAAAGCATAAAATTAAAAAAAAAAATTAGGATCCACAATATTGCATTAAAAAAAAATGAAGTGTAGATGGAATGACTGTCACAGAGCTGCTCATAGGAGCTGTAATCCAGATCCATTTCCCTGGACTTCCCAGTTGCTCTTCACCTGTCCTGTTGCAGAACAGTTGTCTTTTGGAGAAGCACCAGAGAACCAGCATTGGCTCTGCAGTTCCTCAGTGGATCCTGGATATCAGAGAAGCATAAGGACACTTGGATCCAACAAATAAGAATTTTTATAAGGAATAGCAATATTTTGAAATCAAAATACTAAAACCGTTCAGCAGAAAATATTAAACTCTTCCCACACCACTTAAGAAAACCATTGGGTTGTTTTTAATTTGAGGAGGTGGGGAAGTCCACACTGCCCTTACTGGGATGAAAACACAGAATTTTTCAACAGTCAATTTTGATGGAAAATTCCCAAGCAGGCTTAGTTTTCATTTCTGTTCTGTGTGAACTACTTTTTAGCATGAAGGATGCGCAGCACAGACACACAGGATCCCCGAGGCAACTAAAGCATTTGCTTAGATGGAAAAGGAATAGCAAAATGATGTTTTAAGCCAAGATTCTTGAAACCAGATCAGTTCTTCTGAACGCTTCAGTTACTGGACAACCAGCCCAAAAGACCTTCCTTATTTTCACAAAGTGCTGAGCTGAGAACTTTCCCTCCTTAAAATCAGGTGCTTTTAAGAGGACTTGCATTAGGCTCCTGAAAAGTTCATGTAGCAACTTCTGGTCCTGAATTGCATTTTTAACTGTTTATTTGGTCAGCTTGGAGTGGAAATCAAGGTAAAGGATGAGAAACCAATGGCCTATCAGCTTGAACAGGTCTCTCCAGCGTGCAGTGCAATGACACAGCCCCCAGCAGGTAATCAGCCCCCCACACCTGTGACTGGGCAGTTCCTTCTGGCTTGAAGGGACGTTGCCCTCCCTTTACCCTCCTGTTCTTGATAAAGAAGAGAAAGTTAAAACAACTAAGTGATTCAAAAACCTTTCAACACCAAACTCTGAGACCACACAATTTTCTGCAAAATATTCTGTTTTAACTACATCAGTACAAGGTATTTAATGGATGGGTTTTTTGCCCATTTGTTAGGGACAATGAAAAAGCCCCCGTGTAAAGACTGCCTGTTGTCTTCCAAGACCCGGTGTTCAAACTTCCATCTTTTATGAGCAAAAAACAAAAGGAATTTGATGTTGAAATAAACTCCAATATTTGAAAACCACAGTCAGGTGTACAGCAACACAAATAAGCTGATGAAGGTGACATTAAATAGTAAGAGCTGCACAGAAGCAATCAAACTGTGTTCTCTTTTTGTAGTATCTCCCTAGTGACAGGGGGTTGATCTGGGAGGTTTGACAGAGCTGTGGGTGATAAGAGGTGAGCTGGGGTGGAATATCCATTATCTCTCATTTCAACTCTGTATAACAACCCAAATCATTGGCTGAAGCCTTGGGCTGGGACCCCACATTGGACTCCTGTTCCCATCATGCCCGCTGCAAGCTCTGAAGAAGTCAGAGAGCCTAAAAATACATTTCTAGAGAAGTCTACAGCACACACATGAGGCAATACGGCACTGAAATTCTCAGACTGTCACAAAAAGTTTGGAGTGATTGCCCAGGAATCCACCTCATCTTCCATCTACCACTGCTCAAGCATTTTACCTTGCTTACAAAAAACAACCCAGACACAGGAAGTACTCAGAGACACACGTCAAAAACCATAACTGAAATGCTACAGGCCTTCCTGATACCAGTGTTCTGCTCTGCAAAACCAGTTCATCTGCTGAGAGGTTGCTTTGGCTGCTGCAGCCTAATGGACAGAAAAATCAGGAGTAAACGAGGTACATTAATTTTGTACATAAAGATAAAATTATATCAAGTTTTCTTTACCTCTTTAGCAGCAGAGCACCAGAGGGTAGGGTTTAGCCTGGAATACTCAGTTTGGGGCAAGTTTTGTTTATCACCTGCCCCCAGACAAAGCAATTGCAGAGCAGGACTGGTGGCTCTGCAGCACAAGATGGGATCAGGAGGCCCCTAACAAAGGACTGCAGATCCTGCTCTGTATTGTGAGGCCAAATTTGACCTCTGAGTCCAAAGGTGGACTCTGAAAGGCAGCTGAAGATAATAATTTCACATCAGCCACAAAATTGTTACATTCTAGGCTTCATTTCTCACGAAACCTTCTGCAGCTTGAGAGTTTCAGGGCTGGCCTCAGAAGAGTTCAAGCACAGGTTTAGGCAGCAAGATTTAGCTTTTTATACACTGAACAAAACACCCTTGTGTATCTCATAGATCACAGTTTCCTACTGAAGCCGGATTTTAGCAGCATATTAGTTACAGCCTGAATTAAGATTAAATGGGGCTCCAAACAGGTTCTCCTTCATCTCATCCTCCAAGTTCTTTGTTCAGACTCATCTGTTTTCCTGGATCCTCTGCTCTTCAGCTGCAATCCCATCTCACCTCAGTGCTTCCCACCTGTGAGCAGAGAGTTGCAACAGGTCAGAAAGTTACAACAGGTCATCCAACCCAATCAGCTTCAGGGAAAGGCCTGAAGGTTGTGTGAGGTCTGTAAGCCCCCTAAAAACTGAGGTTGCAATCAAGATGGTGCCTTAGGTCAACCCTTCCATCAATAGAATAAGGTGGCATTTTCAGGCCCCCAAATTAAGTCTGGTTTAATGGTGCCTACAAAGCCTCCTGCCAAGGGATATCAGACGTGTACAAAATCCATTATATCTTAAAGCATGCTGATAGTACAAATCCTGAAAATACACAATATAACATATTCTATTTAAAAGGGCATTCCAGCCTCTACATCTGTTGTGGTTTATCTGGGGCTTACTTTTTGCTTGTTCTAGGGTTTGGGTTTTTATTTTTTTTTATTTCTAAGTCAGGTTATATTATCTCTCTAGGGGTATTTATTGTGGCGTTGCATGGGAACAAATTTTAGTTGCCAGGGAAGACAAAATGGCATATCCCATGGCAAATACATTCAGGAGAATTAATAGACAGCAGGAGAAAACCTTTGAGATGACAGATTCTCCCTGAATCAAGGGCAGCAAATGAAGCAATTATTGCTATAGCAGTTACCAGAAAAACTAATCATGCGCTGCTGTGCAGGTGTAAGTGCCTTTTCTCATTATTTTTTTCCCCTCCTGCATGCTGTTTCTGGTGTCTTTATCAAACCATTTACAGAAATAAGTTTTTCTATATGGTCTTCTAAATAAAAGTGAAAATCACATTAAGAACTTAGAGAAAGCTTGACAAGAACATGCTTGTTAGCTTAAATGAATCAATATTTAACAGCCAGTTACTTTGAAACACAGGCTGTGTCTAGGCTCTCTCTCCACCTTCAAATAAGAGATCAATGAGGAATACTTTGCACTATGATGATTACACAGCCAAATCCCAGCCAGCAGCCAAACTCCATGCAGCCACTTTGCTCACTCCCCCAGCAGTGTGATGGGAGAGAGAACTGGAAGAGTAACAGTGAGAAAACTTAGGAGTTGAGATAAATACAATTTAATAAAACAGAAAAAGCAGGGATAATAATAACAATAAAAATAAGAATAGTAGTAGTAGTAGTAGTAACAGTAGTAGTGAAAGTGTTAGAATATACAAAACAAGTGAGATCACTCACCAGTTACCACCACGGGCAGAACAGACTTGACTTGGGGAAATTAATTGGTTACCAATCAAAGAGAGTAGGATAACCAGAAATACAAATTACATCTTAAAACATCTGCCCTCCACACTTCCCTTTTTTCCTGGGAAATTTCCTCCAAATTCTCTTTTTCCTCCTCCCCAGCAGCACAAGGACCTAGGGAATGAGGGTTATGGTCAGTTCTACACACAATGTCTCTGGTCCCCTCTACCAAACCCTTGCCATGTAAATCCAACGCAGTTACCAACATTATTCCAAAACACAGCACTGTACCAGCCACTAGGAGGAAAATTAACTAAAGCTAAAACCAGAACAGTATCCACCCTTTATTCTATGCTTTTACTTCATGCCCAGGTCCAACATTTTCCAGTTCATCCCAACAGATCACGATTGCCTTTTCTGTGTTTTGATATACATACACAGTTTGATTGTCACAGGCTGAAGCCAGTTCTGGTTCCATCACAACTGTGTTTGTCTGGTTCTATCACCAAAATTCATTCTTGGGGTTTTTTGCGTGACTTTACTGTAATGTTGTTGATACAGCAAATAGTCAATCCAAAACATAACACTAAACCTGCTGCAAGAAAGAAAACTAACTCCAGCCTAGCTGAAATCAGGATAGATGCTTTATAGGAATACTAAAGAATTCCTTTATAGAAATACTAAAGAATTCCTCCATAAGATGAAAAAGCTTGGAATACAAGCAGGCACTAATTCTAACTAACACTGAAGGAATACTGTCCAGACTTTAAAACCAAAAAACAGTGTAGCTTTTGTACTTAAAGTTGTGAAACCTCATAGGGTTTGTGGTCTGTGTTAATTACAGTCTGTCTAGCGAGGGGAGGGAGAAGTTAAGTTGATCCTTTTAGTGATGAGTTATTCAAAATGAAAAAAAAACCCAAAACAATCGACTGAAGCATTAGGGTCAAGCCCAACACATTAACCTGGCACCACCCATGGGAGGTTCCATAACACACACATGGTCTTAATCTGACAAATAAATTAAACCACTGGGGTGCTCTTGCTGACCTACTACATTTAGCAGGATTGATTGGGGGATGTGTTATTAAGATATTATGAATATTAACCCCTTATTTTCTTTATTAAAAGTTAGACAGAAGCAGCACCCAGCACTGGCAATCTCTGCAAGCACAGGTTTATTTGTTGTAAAAGAACCAGATTCCAGTTGTTCTAAAGTCACTGGGTCTGGTCTTAGGTTCTCAGGAAAACCTCTCGCAAGGACATCTCAGGATGGGTCTATGGGATGGTAAAAGGTAGAGGAGGGATCAGGATTTCTGTGCCTTGTCCAGAGCAGATATCCAGATGCTGAGAGTGCTCAGCTGAATCAGCAGAGTGCCCAGCTCACCTGAGTTATACAGACAAAGACTATAAAGAGTGACTCAGCACATAAATTTCTTTAATGTTACAAACAGCAACACAACTGCTCTTACTTTTTGTTCTAAAATATTCACTTCAATAAGTGAAATCACTTATCCATTTGACACTGAGGGCCACACCAAGTTCTTGGGAACAGAGATCCTAAACTAAGCATTAGAAGTTGCCAAAATAATGCCAATATGAAAAGCAATCATGCTGAAACACAAAAAAGAAGTGATGTTCACTGGAAAAAAAAAAAAAAAAAAAGCATGAATCTACATCCAGATTATGCTTTTTTATTTCCCTTGTTTGTAATTATTTTTTTTTTTAATTTCTCTCATACCACACATCACAAGCAAGATAGAAAACTTATTAGTGGAAAAAGAATATGGAGGAATTCAGGTGAGAGACACCACAAACATTAAGGAAATGGAAACTGGGCTCTTAGGAAGGGAGATTCCTGGTTTCCCAAGTAGGGCAAGGCTCAGCTGAAGCTGGTATGTTTGCAACAGTTGTCCTTGACTTGGGTTCTCCAGTACAATTTGGCTTCATGCTGCATTCCTTTCCACAATAAGGAATTGCTTCAGTCTTGATCCTTCTTCTCCCAGGCCAGCTTTTTACATGAATCTCATAATAATTCTGAGACTCTTAATTCTCCATCCAATCTGCCTAAAAATGTCCAGTTCCTGTAGAAAGTTTTAAAGATAAACAGATCAATGAATACTCATTAACAGAGACATTCACAGCACAATCATATTTATCTATATCTATATTTATATTTTTATCTACATATTTAGCAAACTGAGTTGAAGGACCAACCACATGTCTGCCAGTACCTATTTAATTTCATCTGAAGCTGCTAATTCTGGATAATGATGAAGATGATGATATAGATTTATTGTGAGTCTACAAGTGGGTGATCCTAATTTCAGCCTATTAAGTTGTTACTGAGGTACTTGTTCTCTGCATGACAAAGTCCAACCCATTTTTAATCTCCAGAGACTAATCAAAGCTTTTATTCTTACCGAGTTATACCTTTGTAGTTGTGAAGTGGTTTAGAAAATGTGAACTGCAGTTTGTCTTTGGCTAGTTTTCAAGTTTCATACTGAAACTATTTTTAATTTAGAATTTAGACCTAAGCAGTTTCTAGCTGTCATCTGTGACAGCTTGAGTGCAATGTCCAGCATTTCTGTGAACTCAGTAAGCTTGATTGAATAGGGAAGAATCTGTTGACTAAACAAGAAGTTCTTTATGCTGTAAAGTTTATTAGGATACAGAAAAAGAAAGCTAAATGTATGTAGCAGTCTGATTTTAGGTCAACTCAGGTTGTCAGAAATTATGATTTTAAACTGTCTCTGAACAGGTAAATAAATATTAAAATAGTAGGCATTACAAGGATTCAGTTTTTTATTTCAGTCAGCAAAAAACTGAAATTCAAGAGATTTTGCTTGCTGGGCTTGCAGCCTTTGTGAAAAAAAAAACAAACAACAACCAACCAAAAATTCCAAACAGGAACAAATGTAGATTGTATAAATAAAACCACTGGCTTTTCACTCTCTTTCAGTTTGTTTGATAAGAAGGTAATACCATTTCAGGGGAGTGTGAAATAGGTTTGTTCTTTTTACAAGCTCTGGGAAGTGGGGGACTAGAATTTTCTCCAGGGTAATTCAATTTTCTTCATAATTTTGATTTGATTTTTCCTTCAGATTGATTTTCTCTGGCTAGCAGATTTCCCTGGAATCTGATTCTGCCCAACTGAGTCAAGGTTCCAATTACCAGTTGGTTCCAATGACATCTAACTATACTTCTTGCTATTTCCAGTGGGTTTACACTCAAAAAGGCTTTTTTCTTTAGGTACAGAGGGAGACAGCCAAGACTAGATCCAAAGAAAGCCTCAGCTCTCACCGAGTTCACTCAGTTCTCTCCTTTCACTTCATCCCAGGGGTAAAGAATGAGTATGTTTAATTTGAATGCTAAAAGTCCCCAAATATCCCAGTTCTCAGTGGAGGGAGAGTTAGGAGAACTGTCTGGAGAACATGAGGAAGGTTGTGTTTATCCATCTGCCTCTCACACCCTGGGCTGATGGGCACCTTGCCGAGGCCGTCCTGCAGAAAACAATCATCAGTTGTATTCCTTCAAAACTCGGCCCGAGCATTTTCTCTATTTTTTGGAAATAACCAGCTTCTTAATCCGCTCCACCAGGACCTGGCGGTCCCGGGTTCAGCTTTCTTTTACTGTAGGTGTCATGGGTGCCTCTCCCACCCTGAGGCTAAAGGTGAATCTGGGATGGGTATGGGGTTCCTTTAGGGAAAGGAGGGCTGGGAACCAAGGCAGTCACTCCCATTTTATCTTGTTGCAGCTTCTCCACAGCATTTGGATAAAGTTCCTTTAGATCCAACAGCATGGCTCAAGCAGCTGGTTTAGGCACTCTCTGGCAGTAGTTGAGGAGAAGCAGGAGGCTGCTGGTTTGCTCACTATGCACAGGAAGTGAGCACTAGAGGCTTTCATGTGCTCGAAGATGATGTGGGCCCTTTGTGGCTACTGAATTATCCCCCACGGGGTGCGTGTGATACATAACCCTGGCCCTACTGCAGTCTCCTTCGGAAGGCACTATTGATCTCTGCTGTATTTCTCAGGGAAGGAATAGGGCTCAGGAATTAATACTGAATGGAGGAAAGTGGTGCATTAGGTGCCTGGACCATGGAGAGAGCTGGATGTAGGAAACAGCTCTGCCTGCTGATCTCTTACCGGCCGGTGCAGACACCTTCCTACTTGGGTAGTGAAATTCCTTCTGAGGTGCTGCATGGCACACTGAGATGATGCCAGGCCATTTAGCAGGGCAAGGGCCAAGTATTCAAATCCTTCACAGGCCAAGTGGGCTGGGGAGACTGTTAGACTGCTCACAGCCCTCCAGACATCCTCTCCAGAGGGAGAAATTGGACCTGGTCAGCACTGTCACTACTTGACCTGTGGAAAGGAATCAATGCAGGAGGTAACAAAGACTTTCCAAAGGCAATTATATTGATGAAAGATGCATCAATATTTGTTCAGCTCAATATCATGAATAATTAACAGAGCTATACAGAACCATATCAGGATAGAGCTGACTTCAGGAACTCACACAAACATGTTCATGATGACTGTTATAAGTATACTTGGCCATGAAAGTTAAGACTTCTTGCTGTCACTGTGCAGCTCTGCTTCATTTAAATTATGTTCATGCCTGTTTTATACTAGAATTTCAATTATTATAATAGTATGTTACAGATTATTAATTTATATGCTTAAAAAAGTAACAGGAATGAAAGAGGGAACAGTGTTACATCGCAAATTTCTTTCCAGTCCTATATGTTATGAGTTAGCATAAAATGCATTTTATTCCCAATTAAACTATGTCAGGGCCTTGTTGCAGTGCTTCATTACCCATTCTCCACAAAGAAGCATGGCCCCATCAGTCTTCTGATGAGATGCCACCAAATAAGGTTATTATGCCAAGAAGCAATCTAGGGAGAAACTATTATCTGGTTTTCTACAAAAGCAGTTTCTAGTCTTATTGGCTTGCATTATGTAGTAGAAATTGAATTTATATTGCAGAAATTGAACTTTAGGAGGGTACAGTGAAACATGCATGCCACCCATTTTTCAGCCTAACTGTAGGATGTTAAACTTCCTTTAGAGAGAGAGCAGAGCTAATAGCCCAAGATCTTGAGGTGCACAGTCAGCATCTCAGCTGAAGACAGTGGAAGGAGTCATGCAGTTGTGATTAAAAGGGTTATACAAAAGTCATGCTGAAATCTATTTCTCACCTAAATATGGTAGAAAAAGCCATTAGGCCAGAAAAGAGACCCACTATTCCTGCAGATAATTGCAAGTGCCTTCACAAGACGTTTATTTACAAGAACAACTATAGCCCTTGCATGTGTAAATCCTACCATTTATAAATGGAAGTTTATATGATTTGACTGCACAAGGGTGAACCTTCAAGTGCATAAATATGCCTTAGGGCCCAGCTTCAGATTAGAGAAATCTGGTCCTGTGAGCTCTGCAAAATGGAAAATTTGTTATCTAGATCTTGCTTTGAAGTAATTTGACTGAAATTTTGCCCATGAGTTTACTTTGGAATAAAACAGGGGCAAAATTTGTCCTCTTNGCCCCTTAATCCCCTTTCCAAGAGGTATAACCAGACTAGGTGGATCCTTACCTGAGCCAGTGCAGCTACTCACTGACAGGAGTTAAGTCACTCTGCACAGGCTGTGTTGAAACACCCAGGTGAAGCCTGGTGACACTTAAAAACTGAAGCCATCAAGAAATGAGCTCTATTTTCTTCCCCTCTGGGAATGAAGGCCTTCCTGCAATGGAGACAGGTGAACTCTTAGGAGACCAGCCTTCATCTCACCCACCATTAGAGGATTCACTGTGAAATCATCCTTTTCCTTTCCTGCTGCAGAGCTGTCCTCCAGCCTCAATTGGCCTTCTGGTTCTTTTATTTATTTTTTTATTATTATTATTATTATTATTAATTACTGTGATAATTTATTCTGAGAATTTAGAAAATGTGGTGAAATTCCAAGAGAGGATTCTGTAATGTCCACTCAATATCAGCAAGTATACAGATTTGAAGGCAGACTATAAAATAATGCACTGGGAAGAGATTCATTTGAGTTAGACAGAAAAATATTCAATCACAGGTACTAAAACATGAGTATTCACTTTCAAGTTGTTCAGAGAGGACAAAAAGAAAGGGAAGGGAATGTGCACAGGAATGGGGAAGAGGAAAGAACATTTGAAACCTTTTTGCTTATTTGGGATTGAGATTTGTTAGTAAAATAAACCAGATTTCATACTTAAAGATGAAACACACTCAGCAGTCTTGGGAAAGGAAACAAAACCCCCTCATGTCTCTTTCATGAGATTTTGCTGCTTAACAGCACCTTTGGTTACACTGTGATTATATTGTTTAGTTTTGTGTTTCGATCTGTGATGCAAAATCGTGTTCCACAGGGATTGCCACCGTGTCCTGTGTTCTCTACATTTGTAGCCACTCACAGCCTGTGCTCAGTGGAGTGCCTCGGTGTTTGTTATGATAAATATGAGGCCACTACCTGTAACATCTCTGAGTGCTGAAATTCCTACCTTCACTTTTTGAAAGAAATTGGGAAGACATTTTGAAAGGTGTGGTTCCAGGCTCATAAGAAAGAGAATAAGAAAATGAATGCAGCTTTTGGGAATAGCAATTCTGGAGAAAACTCTCTGGCTTCTTTCAAAAATACCATCATTCCTGTATAATCCATGAGCAGTCATCATAAAACAAGGAACAGCAAGGTGCACTAAGTTTTAACAGGTGTTTGGATCCTATCTGTCTGCCACCATTAAGTGTGTGTTTAAAGGTTGTGGCAAAAGTTTAGCCCCATCCTGAAGACTGTTTGAGGAAGAACCAGCTGCAGCCATCTGTCATCAGGCCACCTTGTTGGGGAGGCAGCAGATAGACAGGGAAAGGAGAGCAGTGCTGAAGACTCTCTAAAGTGGGAAAGGTTGTACCCTATAGGAGTGAAGTCTCTTGGTGAACCCTGCTTGGCTGTGGTGATGTTGACAGGCTGTTAGAGCCCTGGGGTTGCTAAGGGACCACAACTCTCCCTGAAGGACTGCAGGAATAGAAAAGGAAAACTAGAGGGAAAGACACACACCCATTCCCAGACAGGTATCTAGAGATGGGAGAGAGCCTCGTCTGACTTCAGACTTCCTGAAGAAACTTGAAGGAGCCCCAGGTGAAAAAGGTTGTTCTTCAGAAGAACTGGCAGAGCAAAGGAGACAGAATGAAGGAATTTGCTGGCTCAGATTACTCTGGCACTGGCCACCATTCTGGATGCTGCAAGTTAAATCTCATCATGAGGACATGTGAAAAGCAGTCTCACTGCTGTGCACAGGCTGGGCTGGAGAGTAGAACGTGGCATTGCAGGTGTAGAAGGGGCCACCCTAAGCTTCATCCTGAAACTGCTGTGTCAATAAAGACACATTCTTATTGAGATTTGGGACCATGAAGGCCAAGGAGAACTGCAGTTTAACACTCTACCCCCAACATTACACTTCAACCCCTTCTCTGACGTGGATTTTCAGTGCACACTGTCCTAGTCTTCCAAATCACCTTCCTGAGGGGCCACAGGCAGGAAATGTCCACCGAGGTAGCAGGTTCTGTAGCTGCAGGACTACACAGTCAAAAGTAACACAACAATAGTCAGTCAAAACACTTCATCACAGGGAACCCATCTCTGCCTAGGAAGTCCTCTGGATGATACTAACCTTGAAGTTGACATTAGATTTACAGCTCAATCCCTTGGGTAATGATGCTGATTACATCCATACTAAAAGAGCAAAACAAGTTAATTTCCTTCCCCTCTGCAGTGAGACTTCACTCATGGCTGCCACAGGAAAGCCTATGACAGGTTCCTGAATTGCTTTAGATGTTTGGCAGCTCCAGAGCACTTTGCAAAGGATAGAAATCTTCCACTGCTCCAGAGCAGCTGACAGCTGAAGAAAGATGATCAGCCAAATTCTTTGTTGTAGCCACTCCATATACCAAGATAAGTAGAGTGATTAAACTGATTTATAGTGCTTGGATACCCAACTGTTTTTCTCCCACAGTGTAAGATCTGCAGAACAGGTATTCAATTGCTTAATGAAATGAAACAAACCTCCTCCTATTGACAGCAGTATTACTTAAATGGAAGCAGAGGGATCCCAAAATGTTCGTTTAAGGCACATTCACCTTTCACATGTGGCTTGAGTCGAAGGTCCTGGGGCTCAGACTGAGTGAATTTGCTGGGACAGGTATTTAGCATGAGACTGGTCTGCCTAGCAAGAAGTAGCTACAGTGGAGTTATCTCCCTGTGAGTTACACTAAAGGCTCACTTTCTTGTCAATGCAGGACTCATCTGTCACTCAATTGACTCTAAGACATTATAATCTCACTGTAGAATAGACATCTAAAATATATCAGATGAATCATCTCTTGAAATGTGTAGTTCCCCACAATTTATCTAAATCTGCACTTGCAGCTAAGGCTGCCTGAGAACCAAGAATACCAGGCACATAGGAAATCCCATTAAATGATAGCAAAATTCTCAAGTACCTTATCCATGCTGTTAGGCAGAGACCTTGCCCTGCTCTAAGGTCTTGCACTAATTGCTATGTTAACAACTTCCACACTTAAATCAGAGGATCAGTGGTCACCAGGTGAGTCATTGCAAAGAGAAAGGGCAGGGAATAAGTCTCTTCCAACAGCTCTTGCTGTCTGTCACTAAAGTATTCATTCCCAAGACCTTTTGATAACCAGGGGTAAGGAGGCTGCTGATAATTTTCAATGGCTTTTGATCTAAAGCTGCAAAACTCTAGGTTTCTTGGTGTTCTGTCAGGAATTGGACCACCAGCAAGGCTGGAAACAAGCACTGCTGGCAAATGCTCCTGACAGGGACCATTCATAACCAGCACAGCTCAGCCCAGCCTTTGAAGGAGCACACCCGAAGGAGATGGCTTGAGGCAGTCCTATTCAAGTACATTTGCACTGCATATAAACCTGATGATGATCAGGCCAAGGCAAAAAGTTCGAGGGGTAGTTGAGACACTGCTGAAGGTGGTGTCATGAGCATGGTCCAGGTCAGGACTCAGACTGAGGACTGTGGTACAGGTCCCCACATACGCTGGGAATAAGAATGTACCAGCACATCAACCATAACTGCATTATTTAGCATATAGAATCTGAGAGGTTACTAGATTGAATTTCAGTGATTCATACAGGAATGTTCACTATTTTAGGCATATGTTTAAATATCTTGTCCTGTTGAAGATTTATAACATATTCCGAGGGAAAAAAAAAAAAAAAATGTGGTGCCTGAGGTAATCCTTGGTGCTAATCTGCAGCATTTCTCCACAAATGCTTTGTCTCTCTTTACTTTAGGACAGCCAGACAGCTTTCTTTGGGAACAGCAATGCAGGCAACCATCACCATCTGCTGTGTGGGTTCCCTCTTTCCGCTCCTCAAAGGAACTGACAGCCTTGCCAGAAGTGAAACAAAACAGTGTACTTTACACACACAGAAAAAGGTTTACTTCAGGATCAGAATTTCTTAAAAAAAAATTATAATCTTACATAGGGAAATTCAACAGAGAAACCTCAGAGTAGTTCAAAAAATGGGACATTGGTGACCACTTTCCCACTTGGGTCAATGTTCCATTCCCCCTTGGTTTCTCCTCTGACTGCAAAGGACCTTGGACCATTGGGATATTGGCTGCTCCAAACAGAGGTAAATGTTTTATACCTTCTCTTTAAGAGACAACATTTCTGTACTGGGAACATGGGTTTGACTAACCATTTTCTAGTGATTATTTTTGCTGTTATTCTGTGAGGCTAAACATTTTCGTTACAGTGTCTGACTTGTGCACTATTCTGTCTCCTCTGAGAAAAAGCAGTCAGCTCCCCCTTACAGAATCTCAGATGGTCTCAAACTTAATCCCACCACGTTTACGCAAACATTTTCACCGTGATGTCAGTGGGAGTTGTAGGTGTGGAGAGCTGAACAGCTGTACCTGTAAAACATCTGTGTTGCTAATGTGAGGATTGCTGTTCTGGGCTTCACCTCATGTCTGCTGCTTTTAATTACTTGTTCTGCTCCCCTGGAGGGTATAATTTGGTTAGTTACTCAGCTGACATCAAAGGTGTTCTTCTGCTGAGGTTTACAGTGCCAGCACTTAGCAGAATTCCTGCCCTCCTGAAAAATGCATGTGTAAGACAAAGCACTGCTGAGGGCAGTTGGCTCTTGGCTTCTCCGTGCCAGAACTTCAGAGCTGACTCAGCCCTAACTGTGCTCCTTGAGGAAGCACATGGAGATACAGCTCTATTCCTTCCAGGGACAGAAATAAGGCTGTTCATTTTTGGGCTGCGCCAACTTGGATTAAAAACGTAGTCAGAATAGAAGCCACTCTATATGTCTGGAGCTGGCACGGGTGGACCTCCTGAGATCTGGTTGGGCTGAGATCTGGACCACAAGAGTCTCAAAATGTAAATTTGTGATGGGCTTTTTTCCCACTACATTTTCCTAAATAAATTTTGCTAGAGCCACTTTGGTGCAATGAGGTGCATCACAAAGTGAAGTTCACAGCAAATACATTATATTAATCAATTTTCTACTAAAAACATGCTCAGTATCAAATCTTCATCTGTGTACAAGCACAGAAGTAAATCTTCCTTGTTGAGAAAATATCAAAATGTGTGCATCCACTTCTATACTTGCAAGTCAGATTGAAGGAACAATTTAAGCAGTCACTTTTAGTTTGGACAAAAGGCAAGGTCTAGGGAACACAGACATCTAATATTCTTATGAAGTTACAGCTGGGCTGCCCGAGGTTTCTCATGCAATTTTGCCATTGAGAAGCTGCTTTAGATTGTTTTTCCAGGCAGTTTTCCTACAGCAATGATGAAGTTGATTTATGGCTCCGTCTACTTCTACATGCTATGGCAGCAACATTGGCCGAGCTTCTTCGGTGCATACCCACTCTCACTTTCTAACTCAGAGGAAATGTATTTACTCCGAGGGAATGTATTTACTCCATACTCTTACATGGAGCTTGGTCTTTATTCACGCTTTATGCCCCTTAACATGTATAGGTTAGAGGAGGAAGTTAAAGAAATATTTCTTAGGCACTGTCCCTCACATAGATCTTAAAGTAATATTGCAACTGCCCTTAAAAGAAAAGGGAAAAAAAAAAAAAAAAAGAAGGAGAAAAATTATTTTCTTCAGGAGCAGAAAAAATCTCCATGGAGGATAACTGAAAGAAGTGGAAAGGATGCCATCGCTTCTCCTCACTCCTGTGAATTTGATGATGATGAAAAGGGAACTAATAGAATTCTTCTGTTTCATTCCCGTGGGAAGTTCATTCTTGGTCTCTGAAATTAGGGACACCTGGGTGAGATGTCCCTTCTGTGTGCCTCATCCCTTCACTGGGTCTCATGGAGTGAGCACCGAGATGCAGCTTCACTGTGGCCAACTCAAAATAAAATTAAAAAAGGGAAATGATGTACTCTAAATGGAACTAAATGTAAAAAAATGAAATGTCCATAATCTAAATTCTGAACCAGGCAGAGAAGTGCTGCGGGGAAGTTCTAAGCATAAAATATTTTATCTAAAATGAAGAAAGGAGTTCATTCATTTCGCAGTGTGAGCAAAGCTTGTCACTGAAGAAATCATATTTTGTTATTTTTTTCCTGCACTGTGTGTTTGCTACTTTCACTTTTGAGAGCTCAGTGCTCTCTGTGTGGTACCTGAAGCATCCTGCATGGCTTTCAGATGCATTAATTGTGAAACTGCTGAAAAAGAAATAGACAGTGACAGAAAAGAGCAGCAAAAAGTAATTGACAGTGGTTTGCACAGAGAACAGAGGAAGAAAATAATACAAGAAAATCTGCAGATAGACATATCTCAATGATTTCTTTCTGATTTGGTTGATGCCTTATAATTGACAGAGCTCCACTCTCAAGAGTAAGCAGGGAACAGAGGAGGGAGAGAGTGTGAGATAAATCAGATGGAGAGGGTTCAGTTGCCATTCATTTTTATAATTTTCATCTCCCAGCATTAAGCTTTTCTATCTTTGTCTGGCATCCATGGCATTTTTGCAAGTTGTGAAGATGCAGCCCCTTCCTTTCCATGGGTTACTGGCATCTTCGCTCCTGTTTGAGAAGTAGGAAATTGCAGTCCTTGTGGAGTACGTTGAGGTGGAATTATTGCTGATTCTAGTGGTGGTGGATGGAGAGGTAAGAACACAGAAACTTTAGTTTCATCACCACATATCCTTACAAAAGTCAAGCAAAATAGTAACTTCCTCAGTTAGACAGGATGGTGATAGGAGGGGCTGGGATAAGTGGTTTCCAAGGACTCCTCCTTTGGGAAGAGGAAAGGTTTGCAGTGCTGGCTTGGCAAAGAGAGTGCCAGGGAGAGCAGCAGCTCTTCCCACCCTCCCTTGGATCAGCAGCACTGCACGTTTGCTGGTGTTTGTGGACCACCAGGGCTCGGGAAGCTGATCCCAGTGGGGTTCGTGCCTCTCTGACAGTGCTGGAATTATACTCCCAGGGGGCTGGAGACAGCAGGGTGGGGCAGTCTGGGGACATCTGTACCCCTGTGCTGCCCATGCCAAGAGGAGAGAGGTGTTTCCACCAGCGGCTGAGCCAACCCCCTTTTAGGCATCTTGGTCAATTATTGTGAGAGTAGGGAAGGGTTAAATGTGGGCTGAAGCATCTCCTCAATTCAAACTCTACTTGTGCTTGAGAAAAAAGACTGAATGTAATCTATAATGGGACATGGAAAAGTCCTGATTCAGCTACACGTTTGAACATATACATAATTTTTCAACAAATGTATCCTAAGCAGTTGTTTAGACAGCGTTGAATTAGGGCCAAGTTTCCCTCTTGATACTGGATTGTGACTTATTATTTCTTCTACTACAACCCAGTGGGAAGAAGCAAGACAACATTTTTGTTAATAAACGTTAGAGGACTTGAGAACAGATCATAATAATTTGGCTTTGGTTTTCTCATAGGATTTAAAATGAAAGAAGAAAAAGGTAATGGTGCTTTTTATCTCCTCGAAACTTTATTGATTTCTAGGAGAAATGCCTTTTCCTTTCAGAAAATCAGAGGATGTTTTTTGAGGAAGAGAGAATATTCAAAGGGTTATTTATTAAAATCCTACATTGCCAGGATGCACCTTATTTCAGTGTGGCATCTTGTTACAGTAAATGGAAAGGCAGTGAAGATAAAGTCTTGGCAAAGTTATGTTGAAAATACCCCTGACTCTTAATGCAGAAGACAGCCTTACTGTTAGAGGATTTATGTTCTTTAGAAAGAGAAAGAAACCATATTGGAAGTCAGCTCAAGTAATCTCAGTTCAAACTGGAATGAAATTCTCCTCTGATACCTTTTTCTTTAGAGAGCTTAATCTGAAGCCCCTGTTTGGAGTCATGTCATTACCAGGTCAAACATGACTGCACTGAGAATATATTGTCCCTCCAAGGTAGAGTCCTAAATTGCAATATGCTGCTGAATATTAAAGCAAAAAGGGCAATCTTTCTAATTGCAAATAAATAATAATCAATTGCAAACATATAGTAACAATATATAATAATATATTGGAGTGAACCATGCATCCCTACAGCCCTACTCAGACCAGGCACAAGAGCAGCTTCAGAAACGTGGAGGACTTTAAATGCTAGATAAAATATTTGATCCTCTATTTTGTCCTCTTTAGTGTCCTTCATTATTCCAATTCACAAACAGATGCTGTTGTTTAGCCCAGAAACTTGTGTTTGATCACAGCATTTATTTCAGAAAGCTGTGCTGGTTTAAGGACAATCAAGTAGAAAATCTATCATTTCCTTTGGGAATTTTTTCCAGCAGTTACATCATCGTGTTAATGCAAAACGCATCCTTTTTTTCAAATTTAGCTTTGTCTTCACTTCCAGATACTGGTTCTTCTTATCTTTTTCTAGGCTAAAGGGCCCTTTCAGAGGCAGGACATTGCCTGTACATCAGTACTCCCACAACAGCAATCCAAGTGGATTCTAATCTCTTCCATTAGCTGGATGGGTGAACCTAAGTGTCCTGGTTTAGGACAGTTTTCTCTAATGCTAAAATCATTTTTGTACCTTTCACTTGCAAACCTTTGCAAATTAATGCAGTGTGAAATATGGATTAAGAGCTATGAGGAAAAAATTCAGTAGATGGGGAATTCGCTTTCTGACTTGGTATCTATTATCATCTTTTTACTTTCTTTTCCTCTTCAGGAAATATTGCTGTAGTGGAGAAAAATAAATTTGTTCAAAACACTTGGGTATTTTCTAATGTGTAAGAGTTCAGCTGTGCTGCAGCACAGGCACAGGGGCTCTGGTGTATGTTGGACATATTGCATCTACTGCACCAGAAACAAGCTGTGCATTCGCCCAGCATCACCTGGATGGACAAACAGGCCCTCAGCTGCAGCTGAAACCCCTGCTTCTGCATTTTGGCTGGGGCCCCCTGAGCCCTCTGCAGTTCAGCAGATGTAGAGGTGTCTGCAATCGACATGGTCATGCTTGTGTGCCAACATGGCTCAACCCTTTGCAGGTCAGCACATCAAAATCATTCTTGCTACTGAAAAGAAGTCAAACTCATCATTTTCAATCCTAGGATTCTGGGAATTCAGTTTATTCCCTCAGCTTCTTTGCCGTGGAAAGGCTTTTACTCAGCTGACTGAGAAGGAGGAAAATGAAACTTGATGCTGCAAGTCTATTGCCTCCAAGTGCTTTAAAAAGAAGAACTTTAGCAACGGCATCAGGGGAGAAACACACTGCTCCTGCATAGGTGCTTAAGGATTATGTACAATTTAGGCTCCTGTGTAGACTCTGTGTGAACAGCTAAATCAAAGTCTTTTGTCTCCAATATATAAGAGGACTACCTGACCCAAAAGTCCGTAGCAACTTTAAGAAGCAAATAATAAAGGTTGAAAGGATTGAGTTTCAAGTCAAGGGACTGTTACATTTAAAATCCCTCTGACTTCAAAGAAGGTTTAAGATAAGCACTTCATAACTGAGTTTATAATCTTACTAATTCCTGCTGCTCCATTGTTACACAGGTTTTATATTCAGAGTCCTCAGCACAGTGCGACCGTGCACCAGTGGAGACCCTTAGATGCAGCCCTTATACTACATTACGAAAGTTCATTTCACAAGTCCTGCTAAGCACCCCATGTTTATACAATGAGATCAGGCAGCAAAGTTTTCCTGTTGTTCCTTGATTTATCTGAGCTATTACCTACAGAGCTTCCACACCTTCCTTTGGTTTGTTAACTAAGCAAAGGCTATATTTTTCAGATGATAATTTACTTTTTATGGAGCACTTAACATTTAATCTTAGTAGAGCTTGACTCTTAGGAGACATTCAGGAATTTTGTGGTTTGGCAGTGCTTAGCTGTACCCTTTGCTTCCAATACGTGGATTTTGTAGTGCAAAAGAGAATTACT
Organism: Platysteira castanea; assembly: GCA_013397175.1. Taxonomy (NCBI): domain Eukaryota; kingdom Metazoa; phylum Chordata; class Aves; order Passeriformes; genus Platysteira; species Platysteira castanea. Next base: position 275,423 of record VYXC01010449.1, on the reverse strand, counting down.
AAATGGACCAGAGAACTGGGGAAAGTTCTGAGATCACAGAATATTACTTGCCTAGTTCTCCCAAAACCATCACTCCTGGAGATCTCAAGCCTAGTCTTTCTAAGAAGAAAAAGAAAAAGAGGGAGAGAATGACAACTTAGTTGTGAAATGCTGATGAGGCTGATGGAATTCAGCTGCTAGAGCAGGCTCTGTCAAACTGTGTAAACGGTTTCATTGCCTTTTAAGAGAAAAGAAGAACATAATCCATGAATTTAGAATTAAGATTGGAAACAAGGTTTGCAGATAAGGAAAGCTACAAATGTAAAACCAGCATAATTATTTTGTACACACCTTCATCTCCCTGATCTCCATTCACGTTAGGAAGTTTAATTATTGGCTTAGTTAATCAGCTGAATGGCATTATGAGGAATCACAATGCATTGGGGAATCCATTCCTGCCTCGAGTCCTGAAGACAGAGCATCAGCCCCAGAGGAGACAGGGAGACCCTTAACCTGCTGATCTTATTTCTACTCTCTGCTCCCCCATTTTAAAGACCTCTGGCATTCAAGCCACAGGATTTTCTTCCAAGTGTTTCAGAACTGCCAGCTGGATCTGTCTGAAGGAAAAACTACCTTTTACCATCATTTAACTTTACCTGTTGCCCTGGGTAACCATAACCAAGTTGCAGATCCCACATACATGTGAATTTTTCACCAGTGTTCTTTTTCATAGAGATACGCCTGTTTTCCTGGCCACACATGGGGGGGCATGAGAGGAAAGGGATCCTTTTTGCTGTTTCACTTGAGTAGAACTTCTACATGCTGCAATAGATCACCTTCTGTACAAAAGGGCTAGGATGGAACAGAGATTTGAGCACAGGCTTCAAAGGCAGGGGGCTGGACCACTCAGCAATTTCATATTGATGAAAAGTATCTCTCAGAGATTTTTTAATTTAGTTGAAAAATTAGTAAATTCTGTTATACTGTATATAAAACTTGCCTAGATCATACAGTCCTGGTAAAGTCGCCTAGAATCAATTAGTGCACTGAAAATTAGCTAATCAATCCCATCTGAGTACTCAATCCAATCTACCTATAGCATTTTACTCCCTTAGCTTTTAGTTTCATCTGAAAAGGTAAAAAACTGGCATGCAGCTCAGAAAATGCTTAAATTGATAAAAAATAACATACTTAAATACAGATAAAATTCATGGGTTTGTGTTTTTTCAAAAAGAACTGTAGTTATAAAACAAGGCAGAGGAAGCAATTAGGGAAAAAAACCACTTCTTGGCTGAGGTTGTGCACCAAAGAAAAAATAATCGCTTTTCCTATCATACTAAATACACAAGCAGAATGAAAACCAAAGCCTATATTGTTTAAATGTCTGAATATCCTTCTCAGGTGCACCATTTGCAAAAAAAGCTTGAGTGCCAGAAGATGATCAAGGCATAAAGAGAGCTCTGAGAAAGAACAAGGCCAGATGAAACAGCTGAAAAATTAAAGTATAACCAAAGGCATAGACAAGATGTTATTCACCATAAACTAGGTGAATTCCTATACATACTGAAGTATAAAATAGGTGAGCTACTAGGTAATACCTAGTCTTATGTTTAAAACTGTCTTAATACCAAGGAGTAAGTGGCCTTATGATGCTGGTTTAAAGGATGGTGGCAGAGGAATCAGAGAATTTAAGCTTTGGGACAGGATGACAGTCACACTGGGTAAATTGGTAGAAGCTGTAACATATCAAAAACTAACAGCCACATTGATAAAAGCTGGGATATATTAGGAAAAGCTGAGACTTTTGTAGAAAAAGAAAAAGATAATATTGTTCAAGTCTATTGGAGTATTTCGAAGGAAACCTGTCTGTGCACAAAAGACTGTAGTCTGATGAGGTATTTCCTCACATTTCCTAAAGACTTTCGAGAAATGGTTTAACAGAAATTCTTAAAAAGTTTGTTGTTTTGGAATATGGTTGAGCAAATCTTTGCATGGCCAAGGAGATAGCTGGAAGGTAGGAATAAAAGGGCAGGAATGTGTAGAGTTGTGCCCAGAGCCATCCTACAGGGGGTTCCAGCACATGCACTTTCCAAATTATACACAAAGGATGTGGGGAAGAGCCTTGTCAGTGAGGAGGCTTGCTGATATTTTATTATTCAGATTAGTAAAAGACAAGTGAACTGAAAAGAATTGTAGAATTACAGTATTATGTGACTTCATGATTAAACGGCAGATGAAATTTAACACCAAAGCGTGAAGTAATGAATTTCATTTTAAAAATGCCAAAAAAGTCCAAGCACAATCTTAACTTTGCATACATTATTATGGGCTGTGAGCTAGTTATTACTGCTCAAGAAAAACATCTTGAGGTTAGAAAAGCCGCTTTCATGCATCTATTAGCTGGATGCTCACTGACAATCAAAAACTGAAGAAATAAAAAGCAAAAGAATAGAGAATACAACAGAAAACACCATTATGCCATTATATGAACCCATTAAATAATCCCAAGTTTGAAGTAATGCATGCAATTTTAATCCTTCCTCTTGAAAAGGATACAGACAATTGGATAATACTCAGAGGAAGTTGCAAAGGTGAACAGAGGTACAAAGTTATTTCCATATCAGCCACTAGACTGAATAGAACCACCAGCAAAGGTACAAGTTGTGAATGTCACAGTGGATTTGGCAAGGTGGTGATTGCACTTCATCCTCATAATAGAGGAGTTAGAGGTCATCAAGAAATGATACGAGGTGGCAAGTTTAAAACAAAACCAACCAAAAGAGTGGGTAATTTTTGCACAATGAACATTTTAGCTATGACAGTTTCGTCAGACTTACAGGTGTTGTAAATGCTAAAAGCTTGCTTAGACTTAAAGAAATTACTGTACAAGTTCAGGGGAGAAAAGTCTTTGAAGGGTTGCTGGACAGAGGAGTCAGCCAAGTCCCAGAGGTTCCCTGGACCAGGCACAGGGGGAGGCTGGGTGAGTGCAGCTGCCTGTTCACACCTTCCTCTCTACTTGTGTGAGTGTAGCACTCAAAAATGGCATCAAATATGATTTTCTGCATTTCTTGGAGTGGAAAAAAGGCATTGGCTGAGGCACAATTCTTTCTTTGTATCACCCTAAAATGGAGGGACCTTGTACAGTTACTGTCTGGGTCAGAGAGAGAGCTTTGCTAAGAAAGCTCAGTAGAAAATACAACTTGCACACGTCAGCAAAACCAGAGCAGAGGCTCAGCCTCTGCCACCTCCTCCTGCATGGACAAACCCCCATCCCAGCCCACGTCCCTCTCTGAGCCCCGGGAGGTGCCCACAGCAGTGCCGTCACCATGGGCTGCTCCCACCCTCGGGCAGTGTGAGTCCCTCCAAGGGTTGTGCTCCCAGGAGCTTCCAGCCACACCCTTCATCTGCAGCCTCGCTGGAGTTCAGCATCTGGCCTGGCACTGCCATTGGGGATGTCTGGTCACCAAAACTGTCCCTTTCTCCACAGCTGTAGGAAAGCTGGCAGCTTGGTGGGAGCATGTGTGAAGAGGTCTGAGCTGCTTCTGCTGCCACTCTTTTACTCTGGCTAAAAAGTGCCTGGGTGTCTTTAACACAATGAAAATCAGGCCTTTTGTATTCAAATGAGGATGAAGTTGCTGCAAAATTAAAATAATCTAATGGTGGGAAGTCCAGAGGGAATTTTCAGCTTCCACCATGGTGGATTTTCAAATATAAACACTTTAAAAAGCAATAGTCTATCTGTATAATGCACAGCTGATTTACAGCCTAAGTGACAAACGTCATGGGGTTTAAAAAATAATCTCTTCTATTTCAATTTTCTCTGTATCCCTCAGCAAATGTATGCACCACAGCCTGAGGGACACTACTAGCCCTGCTGAAGGATATTCTGATGAAGCAGCTGCTGCAAACAAGTGTATTACCTCAGCGAGGAGAGGAGCAGGAATACAGAGAGGTGCAAAATGACACAGTCAGCATTACCATATATATTTACTTAGGCTAGAGCTCCGTGTAAATAATATATAAGGAGTGGTTCTTTGCTGTGTCCTAAGGGAGGAACAGAAGTTACAACAGATCATCTTAATAGGACATAGTGTCTAGGAGGCCCTGGAAAATTCCTGATGTAAAAGTTCTGCCATAGTGTAAAGATGTGCTTGCCTATGACCTAGCTTTTATAAATGCTCAGATAACCCATAAAATGCCTTTTTGGCAATATTTATTTACACATAACTCATCTGAATTTACATAAAAGTGCAAAATGCACAGAAAGCTGCTCAGCACCAAAGCTCTCCCATGGAAAGCTGTTCCTCAGCCACCATCCCATTTGATTTTTCTGTATGGAGATTGAAAGTGACCATGATTCATCTGGGATGACAAGAAACACGATGGAGTGGTAACAGAGAAAGCTGACTGCAGGGCTAAATGTGGGTGACTGCTGGGACTGTGAAGAGAGGAATGGGGTTGGCACCACTTACAGAGCAGAAGAAATAAGAGGAAGGTCTATAAAAAAAAAGCAGAAGAAAACCCCATAGGCACAAGAGTAGCTAGAAGAGAGTTGTTACTTTAGGGGACTGTAAGCCATGAAGTGTTAAAGAGGAGTGAGTAATAACATTAAAAGAAGCCTAAGTGTCAGGGAGGATGGGGAGGGAACTGAGATCTAGAGACATGGCCAAAAACGAGTTATCAGTGAGAGTTCAGAGAGAAGCTAAAATTGGGTGAAAGACAAGCCAGAAAAATGGCTGGGGGAATATAAAATGGCATTAATGGTTGTCATCAGCATTTCCAGTTAGTTGAGAGGAAGGAAAGAGAACACCAGAGAGGTGATAAGATTAAAGGGAAGCAGGTGAGTACAGCCCTGGCAAGTGCTGGGTGTGATGGGTAATGGCTTGCAAAATCAGCCTAGGTAGGGCTTTTTCTCTCAGAAATGTTTAAGTATTAAAGGAGTGGAAAAGGAAGGAAAGGAGGCTATGAAGGAAATAAAGGCAGCTAATAGCTGGGAATGCAGGATTGATCAATTGAGGAAAGAACTAGGAATAAAGAGTTAGCAGAGATGTCACAGTGAGAAAAACAAGGGAGAATGAAGGAAGAAAAGACCAGGAGATCATGAAGAAAGAAAGATGGAGGAGACTGCAGCTTTGAGCCACTTTGTCACAGTTTGTTAGTCTGGGATTCTACCTGGGAGCTGAAATCACAGCCAGAGGAGCACAGGGCAAATGCTTGCAGGAAATTCCTCCAATGTCCCTGAGCCCTCACTTGGTCCATTAACCATGCACTGGCACAAGTTTATCAAAACTGGAATGCAAAATTAAGTTTTGGGGAAGAGCTTGAACATGTGAGAGGAAAGCAGATGGGAGGCAGAAGTGCCCAAAACATTAAGGACAGAGAGCAGATGAGAGAGGAGAAGAGTTCATCACTGAGATAATGCTTAATCCTCCACAGAAGTGCCTGAAGCCACTTGTTACTCACATTGAAGAGAGTATGGCATGGAAAGTAACTGAGAGAGAGCTATAATCACCACAGAATCATCAAAAATGCTGAAACATATCCCCCTCATGATCACATTAGCAGCTGAATCCCTCAGCTTCTTCATTAGTCTGTGCTGAAAAAAGAGAAGGGAAACAAAGAATATTTTTTTTTATAAGGAGTTATTTTTCTGAGCAAGCAAGTGAATCACAACCCTGCATCCCAGAAGAGAGCTCCTGTGCAGAACTCATTGCTGGTTAGTTGTACATCATTTTATATTAAGTGTTGGACATACTGTAGAGGGACCAACTTGTTGCCATTTCATGTTTCCCAGTGGAATGCTGTTTCCACACTGATTTCTTTCTCTTGACAGCTCTGGTAATACTCTGGATGTGATGGGTAATGGCTTGTAAATTCTGTTTAGGAAAAAAAAAGGAAAAAAAAATAAATTTCCTTTAGTTTGGTGTTATGGAAAACCTATTTTTCTTCCATTCAGATGTTTTTGCACATGGCTACCAGAATCCATCTGCTTTTGCACAGACACGGGCAATACTGGGGCAAGGGAACATGAGAGCTACCTTTGCTTTCCACAAGCAATAATCAGCATTTTGAGACACATCCCTGAAAATAAGGGTTTAGGGAATGTGAGGACAGTCACTTGTTCTGCATCCTCCTCTGGCTGTGAGACTGAAATCACAGCTCCTCATTTTCAGTCAGCAGTATGCTAAGGTTTCTGTAGTGGGTTTAATAAAAGTATCTCCATTTTCTTTGTGTCATGTAACAGGCAGAGCCAGCACTACTTTCTTTTCCAAGGGTGGCCCTTTAAAACCTGGATAGACTATGAGTTCTCAGCCATTTCAGTCAATATTTTTCATTGACGGAGGAAACCAAGCCTAGAGAAAAGACAGCAGCCTGTCCTGGCCTCCTGCTTCCTTCCCAAGCCTGAAAGAGGATAACTGGCCTCTTGTGCAGTAGAGAAAGATGTGCCCGTGAGCTCACCACTCAGACCCCACTCGTAACACCAGCTGCAGATCACAGCACCATTTCCTAGCTCTTCTTCCCTTATCCATCAAACCTTTATCACTGAAAGGCAGAGCTGCTGTCAGGCACCTCTGTGTTTTCCTTGGGGTTACTATTAGTTGTCCTTCAGGTAGCAAAAACTTCTACAGAAACATGAAAGAGAGCAACAAGGAATAAAATTAGTGTAAACCATGCTGAGTTTGGGTGTAGGAGACTTTGTTCCAACTCCTGGCTGCAATAGTCCTCTGCAAACAGTGTCACCAGTTTGTCTATCCACACCCTGACTAAGAGGATGGCTGTAACACCAGGTAATATCAGCAACTTTACAAGTAGAGAGAATTTAAAGAATTCAAAGCATTTTAAACCTGATAATTTTGTTATATTATCATATTTCATGAAAATGGCAGGAAAACAGCTGAGACTAATTCTGCTTTGACACCAAGGGATTGCAGTGGAGAGGTGTTAGAATGGAAAAAAATATTAGGGTTTAATTTCCTGTATATTCCCCTCCTGTCTGAACTATTCCTATTCCCTCTGTTTGTACAACATGCTCCCAGGCCTTGCCAGCTCCTAGTTTTCACAGCTATTTGTTTTATGCTGTTAATTTAAAGCTGATTTCCCTAAGGTGAGCAGTGACTTTCCCTCTGCTCCTCCATCTCCCAACATAATGGGACACAGCCCTGAGTAAAGCTTTAAAGATGCAGGATGATGCAAAGTGCATACCAGTAGCAGCAATATCCCATTTTCAGTCTCCCTCCTGAAAAATTATTTATTATGAAAAAAGACAGGGAGAATGCCTTTAAAGTCAGAAGGGGCTTAATGCACACAACTCGTTAGACCTCTATGTAGCACGAGTCCAGGGTACTTGTATTAATCCATGATTCAGATGCAGTAGCCATAGTTGGATTAGAACTATTTTTGGGGAAAGAGGATTTTCTTTTTGGTCAAAGGTTGCATCCTAAGTGCTAGAACATCCATACAATGTCTCAGCAAGGATAGGCATAGTCAAAACCCTTCTGCAACCTAGGAAGGCAGAAGGACAGCAGTTCAGGAACGATGGCAAAACTGCTCCCTAAATCAACTGGTGGCCAAAGACTACCTCTGCAATGCTGGTGCTCATGTACAGGCAGCCCTAGGTGATTGTGAGTGAAAATTGCAGAGGTCAGTGAAAAAACAATCAGTGGAAATATTGAATAGCAATGTTCAGCTCACTCTGGTGGGTGTGTGTTTGCTCAAGAAGCATCACACAGATGAAATCTCCCCCCATGGCCAGCTGGACTTCCTCAGGGGGTGCAGTGGATACATGTGTGCTTCTCCCAAATTCTGCTGTCCCTGGTCCAGATAGTTACAGATGTGTGCACAAACCCTTCAGCTGTACATTGTGCATCCCACCACTGTCTCAGATAAAACTGCAGGCTGGCAACTTTTTTGACAAATAAGCAGCAAATAATGAATGGACATAAGCAGAATGAGATTTTAAAAGAAAAGCTGGGTAATCCACAGGTAATGTAACCAGTAGGATAAATAACAGATGGGCAGAGATAATCTTGGATTGGAGGCTGAACAGTGAAAATGCAATAGAGTGACTTAAAATGAACTTGCAATATGAAACTGTCCTCTCCAGGACCCCTGACACAGACTCCCTGTACTCTAGCAAGGATTTAGAGTCAGGAGCTGTAGAATCCAGCTCTCTCTGAATTGAAGCAGGAAATTAAAGGGAAAGAAGACAAGAAACCAGCCCTTTTAATCCTGAGAAAAGACCTGGGTCTTCTATTTATAGAAATAAAACGTGGTATTAATGTTTAAAATAAAGTGACAACCAACCATTAAATCTGCCACAAACAGGAATAGAATTCTTTCAGGGTTACTGGAGTCAGTGGTGAGCTAAATAGGCATGAAATGAGGTTCCGAATGAATGTAGTGTTGCTTTCCTTTTCTTTAGGGCCACAACTGGGATACTCACATCTCCAATACAGGAAGCAATCCCTGTTTCTGGAAACAAGCCAGCACAGGGAACCTCCTAGGAGAGAGGTTGTTTGTTGGAGTGAGCTAAGAAGCCATGGGCAGTGTGAGTGGCTGTTTCTTGGCTTTATTGGAAGCTGTCTGCTTGTTTCACTGCTTTTTTTTCCCTTTCACTGTGAGGAACACTCTCCCTGGAGAAAGAAGGCTTTACCCAGCTCACTAAAGGTTCTCTGCTAGTCAAGCTCCTGATTACAAATTACATCACATCAACTCATCTGTACCCCGTGCAGAGGGATTATAGACTTCTAGGGAGTCAGATGAGGCTGCTAAGTCTCAATTCACTTTGAACATTTCACAGATAGCTACTAATCACTGGCACTCTCTTCTGTGCAGCTCAGGAAGCGGGGTCATGTCTAATCTGGTAAATCAGTGCCCCTGCTGCCATTGTTCTCGGGATAAACACGGGGCGTGTGGGGGAAGGAGGTGACCTGGGCTTCCTGCACTGCAGCAAGCAGATTTATAAAACCAGAGTGGGTGTATCACAAACAGAAACTCTCTGGTAAGGTGGGAATTGAGGATGATTTAAAGGTGTTATGGGTCCTTTGCAGGGTGGTACTCTAAGTTGGATGCTCTGAATTCTATGAATTTAAATTCCCTTTCCAAACTACAGAAATTAGGCTTTCTACCTGAAAGTTTACTGCTGAAGCTGATAATTCACTGTTGATCTTGTTTGTTTGCTGAAAGTATGAATCTGATGGCTCCTGAGGATTCGACATTGAAGTGGCAGCAACTGGTTCTGTGAAAGATCCCCAGAAAGGCACAAATTCTCTTTTTGATTGCATTAAAGTGCTACCACCCAGACAAAATCACAAAGGACCTTTTCTGAAATATGACTTAGAGGTTTTGACATATCTGACTTCTCTGGAGTCTCCTTTGCTACCTCACTAACTCTCCCAGGAAATGAGAACAAGCTGAAAACCAAAATTTGTGTCTCAAGAATCATTCTCAGATTTGAAATTTAATCTGGTACCACAATGAAAACACAAACTCAGTGTTGTTTATATGTGGTTATTTTTTTTTCCCTTAATACAAAATAGTTTCAAATAAGGTACTTGCCCTTACTGAATTTTTTTTTTCTTGAGAAGATCAAGTCATTCTGTTTACTCAGCAATTGTTGGATCTCATTTTGCTGTTTGAAATTGGATGGAAATCTGAGCAATCCAATCCAGTTGAAGATGTTGCTGCTTATTGCCAGGGATTTGGAACAGATGATCTTAGGCATTTCTTAAGTGTTTGATCACAGCCTCCCTGCACGTAGAAGCCAAACTCCTCTAGATTTTAGTGGTGTACCTTTACCCCTAGGAGCAGATCAGAGTGAGGGCTACAAAAGCAGCATTTTTGCAGCCAGTCCAGGGATTCTCAAAGCTGTCATGAACCAAAAGGAAAGCCTGGGAAGTTTCAAAGAGCCATTTACCAACTGTGCCCCTTTTATGTCACTGTGGAGGTAGGGGAGGAAGGTAGTGATGTGTGGAGACAGCCAGATCCAGATCCTTCCCTATTCTGATGGCTTTCCTCCCTCTTCTAAAATAAATATTAACAAGGTGGTGATGTAATTTATGTCTCAAATGGCACAAAAGGTGAAACAGAAGACATGTCCTGCAAGGTGAGTATACTTGGATATCTGGACAAGAATACCCCATCTCTGAGAACTGCAAACACCTTCAAAGTCCTCTGTCCAGCTGCTAGACAGAGGTACAGAAAAGCTGTACTTTTTAGAATTGTGACCTAATGGCAGAGTTTATAACTATGATTTTTTTTTTCCTCAGACTCTCCTATCTTACCTATTATTCCAATGTCTTCCCCTTGTTTCAGTACAGAAGGAATAACCCAAACTAAGGAATATGGATAATACTGCCCTGGAAGTTATGTGTTAAAGGAGAAAATTTAATGGAACGAAGCCTCCGTATCGTCTCTGGGTCTGAGCTGATGTGCTGTGGGGCCTCTGGGGAGCCCAGCTGGGTATATCTAGATCTTGAGACCTTCATTTGGCAAGGCACTTAGTCATGTGCTTTGACATTATGCTCCTTCTGGACTTCATCAGGAGTCCTCATCTCTCTGACCTTGTTCAGGAACATGTAGCTACATCATTAGGTTCATCTGCGTTAAGGACCTTAATTAGAAAAGGACTTCAGATGAAAGGTTCATAGCTGAGCTGAGGGCAGTGGGGAAATCAGCTTTTGAAATCAAGTCACTCAGTGTGACAGCCCTTAGCTGAGGAAACCTGCATCTGAAGGTCTTGTCCAGAAAGGTGCTGCTTTCTGTCCACCAGCCATGGGGTGCAAATAATGTTGCTCTGGGTGAGATTCAGTACAATTCCAGTGTCAAACACAGTAATGACCTGTGTCTTCATAAAATGAGGCCAAACAAACTAAAAAATATGCAGCACAAAGTGAACACTGACACTGCATAATAAAAACAGGTTTCTGTACAAAGCTGTGATAAAAAAAAGTTTACATTTATCATCCCACTTAATTGTATTGGGTCTAAAATTAATGAGCCTTAGCTCTAAACTCCATTTAAGACAATAGTTAATTGCTTCATTTTAATAAATTTTGGCAGAATGGTGAGTATAACAATGACTGAATGCTCAATTATTACCTAGGCTAGAAAATGAAGATATACAGTATTAATGATATACACAATCTGAAAAGCAATTAGGATCCTGAAGGTAGAATAGGCAACTCACTTAAAAACAGGGTAATAAATGAACTTTCTTATCAAACACAGGGGAGAACAAGGTCTTAGAAGCAAGAAATCTCATTGCCTGGGATTTTAGCTTGATTCATTTCTTGTTCCCCTCCCGTGTCTGTGACGTGTTCAAAACATGTCAACAACAGTGTCATGGGAACACGAGAGAGGCAAGCAAAGAGCAATACATTCATGCTGAACAGCTTGTGCTGTACAGGGTGGCTGCAGCAACTGCACTGGAGAGCTCAGCTTTACAGCAGCATCAGCAGAGGAAAGGGGCACACAACCGATCTGGAAACTGAGGGTCAGAAATGAAAAAAAAAAAACCTTTGGACAGAATTAATCTTCACTGCACATACTTTCTGCACCTCAGACACACAGTGGTGTTTTTCTAAACCCACAAAACTGTGAGGATGCTGTTGCACATCCCCTGGTAACTGGAGTGTGACAGGAGGCGTTGGGTCTCCAGGACATCTCTGCCACCTCTGCAGGTGCACCAAGGACCCTTCAGAGAGGTGAACCCTCCTCAGCAGGTGCCTTCTGCGTGTATCCCTGCAGTATCCCCCTTGTATGGCAGGGGCACAGCACGGGGTGGAGGGAATTTGGGTAAATATTGCTGGAAGTGGCAATATTTCTTCTCTCTTGCACCTGCCCATGTGTATCTTAGGAGCAAAGTTACCAATCTGATGTGAGAATGTTTACATAAACAGCCTTTTCATCAGACACTAAAGGAAAGGTTAATTTTTTTACTAAATTCCTGCATCACTTGAATCTTTGGGGTGCACATTAGCCTTCATCTCTATTTTTTGCAATTAAGAGAAATCAGGTTGTTTCAGAAGCACAATGACGGGTACTCTAGATGGTCTTTAACTAGCACACTGTACAGAAGAACTGTGCTACCTCTCCTTTTGATTTACAAATTATTATATTCCCCAAAAGTCCAAAGTCCTGTTTGCATTCATGAGCAAAATTGCTGCCTGAACTCAGGACATTTTATGAACCATTTTCTGTTTCTTTGACAAATCTCTTTTCTTGGTAGTCTGCAGCACTGTATTTCATTTTCACAACTGCTTTTTTGGTTTCTTCTTCCATGACTGATTGTGCTCTGTTTATCTATATTTAATCACATTCACTATTTGATATTACTTCAGAGTCCAATTTCAAAGCCCATTATCATTTGTGGGTCTTTAGCATAATTTAAAAACCAGAAAATCTTGATTTCAGTGTCATTATACCCAGTGTTAATATAAACAATAACAAATCTCACATCCCACAGCTGTCTTTTGCTGAGTCTCTCATGGCTGTTAAACTTCCTTTTTAAAGAGATAGTTTCTAGAATTAACCTAATTTTAAGCACTGCATTAATATCTCACGCCTGTATAGCTCTGTTTCTTAGATGTTATTTTAATTAGGAACCAAAGAATTAAAAAGGTTAAAAGCTTTATGAATTTCCTACCCAATGTAGTGATTGGTTTCATTACAGAAGCGTTTACACTGACAATAAAACTCAACATGCTCTAACAAGCCAGTGAAGCATAACCTTTTTTTATTTTTTATGGAATCACATGGATTTTCCAAAGTAGAGCCTATATCACTTGTTTTGTGTCCTTTAAAAACAGATTCCTCCTTTAATCAAGATCCATTCATAGAAGATAGGGCATCATTCAGGTGGCTTTGGGGATTTTGTGACAAATGTGCAGCCTGAGCAGAGAATGAAAATCCTGACTATTGCTGCTACTGCTGCCTCTTTTTTTATTGTCATGGCTGCTCACTGGAACTGCTTTTCTAACATATGTTTGCAAGATCAGCCTGTTTCCACTGCTTTTCTACTCTCTGTTTTCTGAATGCCATCAGCTAGGACTTGTGTATCCTGGCTGAGGCAGGATGCTGGCCTGAATTAATCCTTGGAGCAGTTGCTATTCAGCCAGGTTTGACACCCACAGAGCAAGGTGGGGTTTGTGTGCTTTGACTTTTCCGTGACTTCTTGATTCAGGGACTCTGTCAATGCCTTTCAACTACTGCACTGCTTATGCCAGGCAATACTTGGGACTTTTCTTAGCATCTTTAGCACCTCTTTCCCCAGGTGAAACTACAGCAGGAAAGTTACCTTTATGCCAAGGATAACTGTGCCAATCCCTAGAAAATCTACTGAGCTGTTGTTTTCGGAAGTCAACTTTTTTTTTCCTGTATCAGTAGAGGCTTCTGAAAGTTTGGCAGCAAACAGCTTCCAAGCTTGGGTTTTCCCTGAGGTTTCTCCAGTCTTTCACCCCTTACTCCTGAGCTCTGCTTGCATGGAGACAGTGACTGGATTTGCTCTCCACAGCTCCAGGACGGACCCAGATGTTCTTGTAACACATTTCAGCTCCCCAGTATCAGGAGTGGCCAGTTTCTGTCTCTACTGTACTTCCCTCAGCTTTGTCTTCTTTGCTGCTGGTATGATGGTGAAGAGGGGAACTGCAGGGGTAGACAGAGAGTCTGGTTAAAAAGGTAATTAAATTAGATAGACATGAGGGAAGGAAGTTGGAAAAAATGCTTGGACAAAGAGATGAGCACTGGGAGGTGGAAGAGAGGCCAAGGAAAGAGAAATAAAACTGGGACCAAACAGTCAAGAAGGGAAAGGAGAGACACCTGGCACACTGGTGCTGTGAGGTGGGCAGAAAAATCTCTGACCATGGTGGATGGAAAAGAGGTGCAGACCTTCCTTAGACTCTCCTGCCACTGACAGAAGAGCAGGAAACCCAGTGGCCAGCTACATGCCCTGCTCTTCAGTGCCAGTCTGTTCTGGGAACAGTGACCTATTCCTGCTCTAATTCACTGATCCCAGTGACCATGACCAAAGGCCACGTTTTCAACCTGCTGGTTGTGGCAGAGGGACTAAGTTATGTTACACTGTATGCTGAGGTGGTAAGGAGGTAAATACACTGTATTTACCCTGGGTGGTAAGGAGGTTCTGTTTGGGTTTTTAACCAAAACACAACAGAGGAGCCTTCATATTAAACAAAACTGTCATTAAAAATTTATTACTGGAAAGTCAAACAGTCAAATATGAAATATAGATTGACAGCAGAGATCTCTCATTGCTATAAACACATCTTGTAACTGAGAGATGTGTGGAGGCCTTAAATCCCTCAGTACTTATAACTTCTGGTGGTTTTTGCACAAAAATCTTAAAACAATGAAAAATTACTTTGGTCACCAGTCCTTCCTTTGTGATTGCAAATGTTCCCAGGATATGGGTCAAGAATTAATTTTAGACATTCTTTGTCCAAAGGAGGAGTAAAAATCTTTGACATAGAGAGCAATAGGAGGAAGTTGGGCAGTTTTATCAGGAGATTAAGGTAACCCTATAAATCTCATTAACTGCTTTAATATCTTTAAAGATGAGAATTGATTCTTTAGAGCTCACCTGTGTGGAGGGAAAGGTGAAATAACAGAAAGGAAATTGGCACCTTGGAAAAACATTTCAGTTTACAACTCTGTAAAGAAGCTCTGGTGTGTAAAGTGATTTACTTGACAGGAGGGTGTAAAATCTGGGAAACTGAAAGCAAAAACCCACACTTGAGATGTATTCTGCCTCTCTGATACCCCAGCTCAGACTGATTAGTCCCTGCAGAATTCAGTTTTTCAGCATGTTTTACAGACATAAATGACTGGATGCCTTCCCCAACATCAAGGGGGGACACCAGCCAGAACCCCTCACCCTGTCCTGAGTAAAGAGGGGACCTAAGAGGAGATAGGGGGGCCACTCAAACCCAGGAGTATAAGGAGATGGAGGAGACGTTATTTTGTCCATCCCCAAGCACCTGAGACAGTCTGACTATAAATTGTGTCTCCTCCCAGGGCGACTCCCACAAAAGCCTTGATGTAGAAAATGCAGCTGATGTAGTCAGCACCCAGTCTTAGAGAGGAAGGCCTGAAAGGACAGCAGTGATACTGACTTTTAGGAGGGCTGGGAATCAATCAGAATCAACTTCTCCAACACTCAAGGTATTTTATATTTCTGACAAAAGAACTGAGGCTGACAAATATATTGCTTAAGCTGGGCTAATCTAGCTCATAAAAAAATAGGTGATTCTAAGGAAATAATCATAAACCTGTCTTTGGCCACACATCACTTTTGAACTTTGCTTCAACCACAGTACAAGAAAAGATTATGGATTTGTCTAGGGACAAAAGCGAAATTTATTTCCCTGCAAATAAATCTTTTTTTATTGTACTGGTTTTAGCTAGGATAGAGTTAATTTTCTTCATAGCATGGAGCTATATTTTGGATCCGTGTTGAAAACAACACTGATAACACAGGGATGTATTAGTTACTCCTGGGCAGGGCTTACACAGAGCCAAGGCCTTTTCTCCTTCTCACCTGGCACCTCCAGACAGGAGGCTGGGGGTGCACAAGGTGCTGTGAGGGGACAGAGCCAGGACAGCTGACCCTGACTGACCACAGAGATATTCCACACTGCATATGGCACCATGCCCAGTACATAAAGTTGGGGGAAGAGGGGGGATGTTCAGAATGATGAGTTTTGTGTTCTCAAGTCACCTTTACGCGTGGTGGAGCCCCGCTTTCCTGGGGATGGCTGAGCACCTGCCAGCCCATGGGAAGAGGAGTGAATTCCTTGTTTTGCTTTGCTCGTGTGTGTGGCTTTTGCTTTACCTTTTAAACTGTTTTTATCTCAACCCACGAGTTTTCTCACTTTTGCCCTTCCCATTGTCTCTCCCATCCCACTGGGAGGAGCTGTGTGCGTGTCCGTGTCAGCCTTAAACCAGGACACAGACGCTTGTTTCCAGAATTTAAACAAACAATTCAAAGTAGATGGAGGCAATTTTCTTTCAAAAGGACGTGATTAAGGAGCCTGCACACCAGGTTGTCAGTCCTCCACTCTCCACAATAAAAGGTGATTTATCAAGCAAGCAGTCTGAAATACATTTCTGGAGTCTGCATCCTGCCACTTATTCCAGACAGTAGAAAGAACGGTTTCATGAGCAACCACGAGACAGAAATGAAGAGCAAGGGCAACTACAATTCAGTCCCTGACTGCTGCAACATTTCCTGATGGCACTGGCAGGTGATATGACTCCTTATTTTCTGTCTCAAATTCTTCAGTAAACCACCATTCATCAGTAGTTCAGCTTTTAGAGTCGTTCAGATCTTTAGAGTGTGAGGGCAGAACTGCCTCCATACTTTACTCAGTAATCATTCTGAATCTACAGCAATTACAGGAAAAAACTGCGAATTTATATTTTTATTGAGGACCAACTCAGCAAAGTCATTGTGCATTTCTCTAGCTAACAAGTGCTGTGATTCATCTCACCTGCCTTAAGAACCAAGCTAGTCACCCTTCATGGTCACAGGGAAACCACAGGCACTTTGGGGACATAATTTATCACCTCTATTCACAATCCAGGCTGCTCAGCTGTTCCCTACCCTGCGTAGCCTCCATCATCTTGCTCAGATGTGGATGTCTACTCTGCAGATGAGTTTGTCTCACTGCCTGATTTTCATAACAGCTAAACACCCAACTTGTTTAAATGTCAGAGGCCTGTTGAGGTGTTTGAAAATTGCTGCTGTTTAGCCTATTTGTGGTATAACTTTCCCAAACCCTGTGACTTGACAAGACCGTGAGATTGTGAGGGCTCATGCAAAATGTCACCTTGGTACTTCCAGGACACGCTCCCCTCAGTAGATACATCCAGGCAGGGATATCCATTGAAGTACCTCCTGCAAAACGGATGGGAAAGGCTCTGCCCTCAGAGTCTCCTCATCCTAGCAAATCCAGCTCCTAACTTCTCTCTCGTAGACAAAGGTTCATCTCCTCAGCAAGGCTGGGATCTGAACCTCAGCTGGACATCTGACCCTCTGAGCCATTTCATCATCAAAGACTAGGGCTGCAAAACTGTCAGAAAGTTGGAAGCATTTAGGGCTGAGTGCGCCTCCTTCAAAGCACCTGTGCTAATCCTATCATAAAATTAAACTCATCCTCTCCAAAGCAGATGTGTTTTTCTGCCCCATGGAAGTCAACAGAATTTTAAAATATGCTTCAACAGGGCCAGGTTTCAGCCCTTGCTCTGTTTTAGCCCTTCTTATGCATTTTACTAATCCAGGTTCTCTTATTTAGCTCAGGTCAGAGAATCTGGGGAGAAAGAAAGTCTAACAAACTGTTCTTCTTCGGTAAAGATAAGTGCAGGAGCTACTGCCCTTGTGGAAGTTCAGAAATTTTATGGAAATGCTTTACAGTGGACACAAGATGGAAACATGAAAAAATTGATTTTGGAGTTGTTTAGAAGCTACAGGTCTCCTAACTTCTGATGGTGTTCAGAACTTCTCGAATAAAGGCAAAAAGCAGGTAACGTGTGGTGCTTTCCAGCATGGTAACCAAAAGGTTCTCAAAGATACTTTTTGAGGCAATGGCTTCTATTCCTCATATTTTATATTTTGAAATTGGAAAAAATTTTCTTATTTGAGAGAGAATTTAGCAGAGGTTATGCATTTTGCTAGCTTTCCTTGACTGTTTTGTAACCAGTTTTGTAGAAAAGTGTTTCTATTTTAACCCCATCTCACTTTTGTTATTGAAATGCTTCCAGACCTGTTGGTCTCACTGCAGACTGTGCAGGGTACCCCAGCCCTCCAGATCTGAATTCTGCAGCCTGAGATCTCTCTTATCTTCCAAGTTTCTTTCTTGCTTGAGCCATGGTTCATTTCCTAAGAACTAAGTTAATTAGGCTTTGACCTTTTCTTCTTCCCACACAAAGCATCTTCTCTGATTTCAAACATATTTTCCTGCTGGTGCTGATCTTAGTGGGCTACATGGAATGTATGCAGACATCCCCATGAGAGGAGGAGAGAGCAAGAGGACCCTTAAGCCCTCAGAGCAATGCTCTTGCCCATCTCCCAAGTGTTGTGGTGGTACCCATCTGATCAGCCGAAATTTTTCAGTATCCATGCACTCACTCCAGACAAGTCGTGCAAGATATTGATCTATGAATACCTACAGCTGTCTCACTGAACCCTGATGTCTTTCCTACAGATCTTCACAGCAGGGGGAAGGAGTTTCCTTCACCCAAAATCTGCACTGATGCCTGTATCTCCCTGCTCCACACTGGAATTAAGTGCCTAAATGCCCCTGGGCATCTGGAATCCTGCCCAGAAGAATAATGGATAAAGGATAAGGGGTGTCAGGAGCAAAGAGGGATGGTCAGGGGTGCTGAGCACCTGTGGGAATGAGAAATAGTCATAAACAATGTCCAGGCTTGGTGTGAGACCACAGGAAGAGGAGGTTGGACTGGAGGCACTTTTGGCTCAGGTCCTGCCAGGGAAGCTTCCTGTAGGTGATCCCAGTTAGGTTCTAACACCGGCCCTGAGGAGATATGGGGAAGGAACCTCTTCCTGCTGGGATGCAACAGCAACACCCAGCTCATCTGCTCTTGCCCTTTGCAAACAATAAAGGCTTCTGAGACATGATGCTGTGAGTGAGCATGTGTGAGATGTGTGTAAGCCCTGAATTTATTATCTGTATTATTTCATGATTGTTTGGCTTCAGTCTTAATACACTCCTTAGAAAGATTCAGAGGTTGGAGTGAAGCAGCAGGCATGAGATACCACATAACTAATCAGGGCTCAGCCAAATCCCCCCAAACAAGCAAGCAATATTAGAAAGGTGCTTCCAGACTCCTTCCTGATTCACTTTTATGAGATTTCTGCCCAAATAAGGGTTGTTGGAATGAAAGCCCGTGATGATATTGCCTAACCTTGAAACTTGCACCACACAGCAACTGAACAAGGATATAGAAAAGAAAAAGTTATTAATAGATTCTTCAGGGGAAAAGCCCGCAAACTTAAGACAGAAATATTGCTTTCAATCAACACAGCCTGTCAGCCAAATTCTGGTGCAAGGACTTCTTCTAGATTTGACGGACTTACTCATAAAAGCAGAGGAAAAGTAGTCAAGCCCAAAAGTGTGACTGTTTGCAGTTCGCTGTATGATAGAGATAATTACAATTGTCCTTATGTACAGCCACTTACCTGTAATTAATTCATAAAATAATTATTGCAAGAGTGTTTCTGTAGTTAGATTTTACATTGAACTTCAGTAGAGAATTTTGCTGCTGCTGAATACTAAGAGCTAAAAAGAATCAATATGAAATAAGGGCTGCCATAAATACTGGTTGGGACTTATTTGTCCTGCGTAAGGGAAAGACAGGAAACAGAGTAAAATGAACTGGTTCAGCACTGAGGGAAAATTGATTGAACGTGAGGTAGTGAAGGACTGAAGATGCTTCTTCCTCCTCGCCTTCATCTGGGGTGAAAGTTCCTCTGTTTGGGCTTTACAGG